>VXBX01000994.1:1974675-1989675 GCA_013400415.1 Scytalopus superciliaris
CCTTCCCAACCCCAAGCTCAACCCATTTGATGTAAAGATCTGAAATTTGGTAAAAGATACCATAGCTCCCGGATTTAGGGACTGAAATCAGGAGTCTCGGTCCTGTAAATTCTTGCCGGCCAGTTTCTAAAGTTTCTTGAGATCCCAAGGACCTGAGATGTGCTTGCAGGCTGGGGCCCTGTCTTTTTTTTGTATTAATGATCAACAAAGAAAACAATATAAATCGACAGTAACAGAAAATACATGTCTCACATACAAATAAACCAAATCTCTTAGCTGAAACAAAGGCAAATTGGTAGCATTTTTTCACGGGTTGCATGAAGCTGTAGTGTCAGAAAGATCCTTCTGTGTGAATTGTTAATTCTTGATTATATGGAAAACCCTAGGAGGAGCTTAGAAAATTATTTTGGATGAAGAGTGTGATCTTTCAATAGCAAGAGCTGGCGAGTCCCGTCCCATTCAAATCTAGGTGTTGTGCCTGACCGTGACAGTTACGCAGAAAAGACACAAACAGGATGAGCAGAAAGTTCTTAATTTTCCTCAAGCTGATCTCTCACACCTGCAGGTGAAGTGTAACTATGAGAACCTTAAGGTGTTTCTAAGCTTATGGGAACGTGTAATAAGATAGGCACTGCTGTGTTTCATGTCCTTTAATATAAGTCAAGCCATTTTCTTCTTCTTTAGCAATAGAAGTGTCATCTCATGGAAGTAAATGATCAAGCTGATTTTGAAACTTCCTAATAGTAAGTTCCATATAATAAAGATGTCTATGAATATTAAAAACTAACAAAACCTACAAGGAAAAGAAGAGAATGGCAAATATATTTAACCTTTTTTTCCCTTATATTTTTCTCCCATTTGTTCCTTCTGAGCTCAGCTGGTGCATAAAAGGAGTTAATGATGATAATGAGCTTACATTTACTGCGCCTTTCTTCCTGAAGAGTCCCAAAGGGCATTACAAACAGATATGATAAATTCACTGCTTGTTCTTAAAGGGTACTGAGGAATACTGCTGCTGGCTTTTATATGGAAGGAGCAGACAGGAGTTAGCAGACATATTGCCCTTCTACATCTGCAAGAAATATGGATCATGAAGAAGAAGGTTAAGCAGTGTTTGGTTTACGTCACTGATCCTTTAATGGTGAGATAAGAGCTGTCGTGCATAGATTTTCCAGTGTCAGCATTCCACCTGCTTTATAATGGAAAAAAATATTTCTAAAAACAAAGAAAAATCCTGTAAACTATAATTTTCTGCTTACATTTTGTCACATTTCTTCATTAGGCATTTTGTTTGTTGCAAATAACAGCACATGAAAAAAAAAATTGGTTTTTTAGATTGTAGCCATATAACCATCTTGCCTGGAATTGAGAAGCTTTATGTATTTATATAGGCATGATTGAGGTTTTCTTCTGGACTTTTGCCTTGCTAGAACATATACGTTGAAGGAAATCAGAGGAATGATGTTACCTCATGAAAATTATCTAATTCAGCCAGACTAAAATCATCCTCTTTTGCTGGCTTTAAAAAGTTAATTTGCCATTATAGTACTTCCCTGTCTACTTTTGCTGCCCTGTTAGATATTGAAAGTGACTGAAAATTGCATTTTTTCAGTTTCCTTTGTCTAAAATATTTAATTGAAATTTTGCTGCTGTACACATAATGAGTTTTGAGGTTGGGATTTTTTGTGGGTTTGTTTTTTTTGAGGGGTGAGGGGGAATTTGTTGGGATTCTTTTAGGGGGTGATGGTGAATATGTCCTGTGTCTTTCAAATAATTCTGTTACTTCTTATGATAAGATCTTCCTTTAGGATAAAGTTTCTACTCTGTCATATTCTGACACAGCCTACGGTTCATTCAGGCTTTCACAACTTGTACTGTGTTTCTCTGCTGAAGAATTTGTACGTGTTTTGACAGTCCTTCTACCAATTTATGCATCAGGCTAGAAATGGTCTCAAAAACCACAGGCAGACTTTTATATTTATAAAATATTAAAAAGAAAACCAGAAAACACTCAAAACATTTTTCTCTGTTAGATGAGGGGACTAAAATTCATAGATGTTTTTGCAGCCAAAATCTATAAAAGGAACATCAATAAACATGTTCCTACATGAAAAAAAAAAAACAAAACAAAACAAAAAAACAACAACAACAACAAAAAAAAAAAAAAAAAAATTGAAAGGTTTCCAAATACATTTATTCTGTTTTGTTAATGTTCTATAATATTTCAACTATGATAAAAAAATCAATAGGCTTTCAATGCTTGCAAGGCTCTTTTTTTTTTTGACATCTCCAATATTCATAACCTTAATAAGGAATACTGAACATGTTATTGTGTTTCAGCAAGAAGGGATTATTGCTGTTCTTTTTACATCCACTCAGGCTTTATAGAATCATATAATGGTTTGTGTGGGAAGGTACCTTCAAGATCATCTAGGTCCAACCCTCCTGCCACGTGCCTTCCATAGACCAGGTTGCTCAAAGCCCCATCCAGCCTAGTCTTGAATACTTCCAGGGATGGGCATCCACAACTTCTCTGGGCAAGCTGTTTCTTACCATCCGCACAGTAAAGAATTTCTAATATCTAACCTAAACGTCTCCTCTTTCAGTTTGAAGACATTACCCCTTGTCCTATCATGGCATGCGCTTGTGTGTGAAAAGTCTCTCTCCAGGTCCCTTCAGGTACTGGAAGGCGGCTCAAAGGTCTCCCCAGAGCTTTCTGTTCTCCAGCCTGTCTTAGTAGGAGAGGTCCCCAAGCCCTCCAATTATCTTTGTGGCCTCCTCTGGACCTACCCCAACAGGTCCATGTACTTCTTGTGCTGGGGGCCCCAGAGCTGGATGCAGGACTCCAGGTGGGGTCTCATGAGGCTGGAGTACAGAGGCAGAAACACCTCTCTCAATCTGCTGGCCAGGCATCTTTTGATACAGCCCAGGATATGGTTAGCAATATTCAACAGTTCATCAATGTAGGAGAAAAAGAGTATATTTCCCAAAATAACTTCTGTCCTTTTTTTGTTTTTAAACTCTGGTGTGCTCAGCTACTTTGCACTCGATTCTTCTTTCTTGTTTAGGCAAATTTAATAGGACAACATTTTTTTTCCCCTGTAAAACAGGGCACACTTGTTTATGCTGTCTTCTTACATCTCACTGAATTTTGATGTGCATTACTTTGTCATAAAAGTCTGAGTTTGGAGAGAACATAATTACTGTGATGTGGTATCATCAGGTTTTTTATTTCAGTCTGACACATGCACTCTAATCAATGAAAGGACTTTTGTTGTTGAATTCAGTTGCTTGTATGGTTAGACCAGGCTCTGCAACAATAAATAATAATAAATAAATATTGAAAAGTTTGAAATTTAAATTCAAGAAGGAATTACAAGTTTAATGATAATATTGGGAATTTCTTGCAATTAGTATTCTGATTGTGCATTTATTGACATCCATTAGGAAAGCTTCTGGTGGCTCCTGAGTATAGATTGCTATTCCTGTCTAGTTTCACATTTTAAATTATAATGCTTTTCCCTTTAACCTTTCTCATTTGCTGAAGTTTGAGTTCTAAAGGATAAGCATCAATGCTCATATGACACAGTGCAAATAGATTCGTTGAGTTATCCTTGTTTTTAAAGATAAATGCCAGCAACTCTTCTATTACTATTAGCAATAAAAAAGACAAGTATCTATGTTGCACAGTAAACTAAAATGCGGTTGATACTTGGATTGTTGCTCTTCTGTCCTTTTTTTATCCAACAGGCTGAATGATATATAGGCTAGTTAAAAACGTTGATCATTGGAGAGAGAAGCCATCAATTGTTTTTTTAAGGTGAATTCCTTGGGGAATAAGTCATATTTATATAATGTGGAGCTGTGGGAGTGTCTCTTATTATTGGGTATCCTTGATAGACCATAGATTAAAACAATGAGGGTGAAACCACATGAGTGATATCCATCATCATAAATTCATTCTATTCTCTCATATTAGCATTATCCCTTTTACTTGTGATCATCTTCACAAGTTTCTGTGCAGAAAGTGCTCAAACAGGTAGAGGTCTCAAAAAATCCACAATGCCATAGAGGTGAGATGCAAAACCATGTTTTTTTCTTTGTCTGGCTATGAAATTCAGATCAGTGAAAAAAGTTCTTATAAGTTTATTTAAATTTTTCACTCTGTAATTGGTAAGAGGTGTAGAAGGGCAATAAAAATCATCTGGACACAGGTTTAACCTTTACAGACTGAAAATTCTCATTGGTGTTCAGCCTAACTGATTTTTCTTGAAGCATCTACTGTGGCGAAATTCTTTTGATCATTGCATTTCAGAGAAGTCTTAGACATTTGTTCATTTGGTAATTTTTTTGTTTGTGTGGGGGTTTGTTGGTTTTGCTAGCTGCTTTATACAAAATATTTTTTTCTTGTATTTACTGGAGTTTGACTATTTCAACTCATTTGAATTGGGAGGCATAAACCCTGAAAAGCACAAACTAGTATTCAGAGCTTCAAGTCAGACTGCCATTGTGATACAGATAATCAGCAGAAACATTGCTCCAGTGAGTCACTACTTGTCCTAATTTGTTATTTAAGGCAAAACTCAAGTTCAAGGGAAATTAAGATCCCAACTGTGGTGACTTCTTAGTTTTGCTCCATGAACTGTGGAAAATCTGAGGCCATAACAACGGTTTCGCAGCTGGTGTGGAGAAAATGATGGAAGAATGAAAGCTCCACCATTTTCAGTTGCAACTGTGCTGAGAAATTCCAAAGAATTTCAAAAGGTTTTGGCAGCACTGCTGCCCTTGAGATGGCGTATATTGCCCAGCATAGCAGCACCTCCTCTAACTCTACCTGCAGTCCAGCCCAGGCTGGGTGATAACATACAGCTCAGAGTGGCAGTTGAATGACATCTCAGCAGTTGGTTTTAAGCAGCCCTATGCAGCTATAAAGAGAAATTAAGAAAACGACAGGAAGGGGAGCTGAGAAAGACTGTGAAAGACAAAGAGTGAGAGGAGCCAAGAAGGCTGGCAAAGAAAAGAAAAAAGGCCTGAGTGAGGAAGAAGGGATTCTTTTGAGAGAATATGAGGAAAAGAAGAGCAGTTTAAGGAATAAAATGGAGAAAGGAACGACTGTGGTGTAGAGGCAGCCTCACCCCTTGAAATCATGGAGCAGACATCTTTCGATTATTTGTCCCTAGCCCCAGTTGTTATCTCCTGGTGTCGTTATCTCTGTCTCTCCCTTCTGTGTACATCTTAAGATTTTGTCCACTTTGGTATGCTTAAATGTGTTTAAACAAAACTTTGTTTTCCCCATGCAGATGATTTTCTCCTTTCCTGTGCCACATTAAGCTATTAAATATACAACTCTAACATACATCAGCTTCTGCATCCAATGCAGTGCACTCCAAACAGTCATATGCATCATAAGTAACATATATTACCCTTCATTCTTAGGGTAAGTGTAGGCCATTGCTCTGCCTGTAGAAGATACTTATTTTTTTCTGCTGTGGGCTGTCCCTTCTCCTAAGCAGTAGGTCGATGCTTTTGCTCTTTTTTTTTTTTTTTTAAGTAAGACGTTAGTTTGTTACTTTCTACCACTTTAACATTACTCTCAGTAGTTTCATCTGCCAAGGTAATTTGCATAATGTTTACCTTTTCTTTGAGCTTATTAATGGAGTTATTAAAACAGAAGACAACTTCACACCTTCCAGTAGACCCACTGCCTACCTCTCCACAACTTGGTGTGATCTGCTGCCATTTCTCATCAGCCAATGTTTGTAATCCTTCAACCTGTTTTCAATTTACATGACAGTGCTTACGTCTAAAGCAATTTGAATTCATTTTGGGAGATTTAGTAAGACACTGTATTAAATCCTTTATTAAAATCATGCTGTGTATCTTTCATCCAGGATTTTTGCCATTCTATCAAAAAAGCAATCACGTTTCCTTGGCATAACGTTCCTTATGAACCCAGGCTGCTTATTGCTCATTGTAGCATAATCCTTAGAATATTTTGAGGAGTGTTTTGGAGTTGTAATTGTTTGGGGGTTTTTTTCTGTTTATTTTCTTTTTCCTCTCAGCAGTTGTTCTGTTCTTTCTCATTACAGAATATGCTTGAAATTAAACTCCGTGTTTAATAAGCCACTCTTCTTCCCTTTATTGGTGTTTGAGGCTGTATTTGCTATGCTGTATGACATTCCAGAAAGAATTTTTCAGGACTTAGTATTTTCACTGTGTACTCAGATATGCCTTTTACCTGGTCAAATTGACTGGATACAACCCTTTTTCTTACTTGTGTTCTATCAATAGCAATTTTCTGGGTTTTGGTGTCCTGACTTTGGCTGGGATAGAGTTAATTTTCTTCCTAGTAGCTGATACATTGTTATGTTTTGAATTTAGTATGAGAAGAATGTTTTTAACATCTTGATGTTTTAATTGTTGCTAATCAGTGCTTAGCCTCAGTTGAGAACTTTTCAATGTCCCATGATCTGCCATTGAGGAGCTGCACAAGATACTGAGAGGGAGCATGGTCAGGACAGGTGACCTGAACTGGCCAAAGGGACATTCCATATCACAGGACATCATGTCCAGTCCATAAACTGGGAGAAGTTGCCCAGGAGCCACCAATTGATGTTTGAGGATGGACTGGGCCTCGGTCAGTGCATGGTGAGCAATTGTCTTGTGCGTAACTTGTTTCTCTTGGATTTTGTTCGTCTCTTGGTTTTATATAATTATTATTACTGTTGTTACTATTATTATAGTTTAATTTATTTCAATTTTTAAAGTTTTCTTATTTCAAATCATGGGTTTTACCTCTTTCTGATTCTCTTTCCCATGCCCCAAGAGAAAGAGAGGCATGGAGTGAGTGAGGGACTGCATGGTACTTAGTTGCCAGCTGAGGTTAAACCATGACACTTGTTTTCTGTCAAACCTGCTTTCAATTGGAACAAATAATAAATATGCATATGTGGGAATCATGAGTTTTGCCCACCTTTCTCCCACCAAAGTAGCCCCTACATTCGGACCATGTTTGCATTTATTTTATATTTTTAAGAGGTATAACGGAATTGTAAAAATATATTTACTTTTCATTCCTGAAGTCATCATGCAGCATCTTTGGGAATAGTCATACATTCAGGTTAAGCAGAAGTTTTTTATGCTTTGCTGTTGCTCATACAAGTTGTCTTCTACAGTTCATCTTTTCCCTGAATACTAGCCCACTCTGTATATTTTGTCTTCATTAGTAAACACAACACCTTAGGGAGAACAGTTATTTAAAACTGAATGATAAATATTATACACATTCTCCCTTTCTTGTCTGCTTAGTTCTCAGTTCAGGACAGATCCAGTGTGTGTTAAAGTTGTTGACAATATTCCAATTCACTGCAGTGAATTTGAATCATACTCTTACTTGTTAAATATAATATTTTGTTTCACTTGAGGTCCTCTTTTCTGTTTTTTTGCTTGTGTTTGGGTTTTGTGGGTTTTTTTGTTTGTTTATTTTTTCCTTCTGTTTTATTTCTTTTTCCTTTCTCCCACTTTTTTATCCCATGTTAAATTGATAGCTTCTGAAGGATAACAATGAATAGAGAGATCAGATAACTGCATTTTAGCAGCTGGTGGGTTATTTTTTGTACATTTTTATGTTATGACCTTGTGAGGGATGTATCTGTTACCTCTTTGAGATTTTCTGTATTAGCATAATTTCCATATTTGTTTTAAAGACTGAAATCCTTGCCTTCTATAGCATTGTTCCAATTTGCCAGCATTTCTTAATGAGGATGTAGTATAAAGTCATTGGTAGTGTCAGCAGGTCATTGAGGAGAGGCAGCAGTCAGGATGCCAGCTCTTCTGTCACTGGTATTACGAATCACAGATGTCTTGGACCACACAGGGCTTCTGAGCGTGTTGATAAAAGCTGCCTGTGGTGATATTAAATTAGGCTGTGTTTTTTCTACCTAAATAGCATCAGCACTTATGCCTGTTTAGGTGGAAACCTTCAGTTCACTGCATGAGCTCATATTCTTCGCTTAAAATCATTGGTGAACACCCTGATTTAAGCAAGGACCATTGTTATGAAAATGTGCCTATCAAATAAAATATCAGCAGGAGGTACTTGTTATCTGTGACCACTAATAAATTCCAGGATGCTTTTTACAAGACTGAAAATATCTTGATATTGAGAGTGTGGTCATTTCCTGTAGCAGAAGTCTTCACTTGAGTGGCAAGTGAATGACTTGTACAGTGGGACACATTTCTGGCAGTGGCTGTTCTTTGCTAATCAGACCAGCAAAGATACAGGGAGAGAGTTAAAGTAAATTGCCATTTAGCTAGTTTGTTTCTAAAGCTTCTAAAAACTACCTTCTTTCCTCCTGAGGGGTTTCACAGAGCCATCCTGGATGGTGTTTGGCAATCAGCAGCTTTCCTAAATCAGGAAAAATCTCACTTGCCTTGTTTTAGCTGCTTTTTAATATGTGTAGTTCATAGCACAAGGAGACCAGAGAAAAAAGGTCGAGGATCCAGTTTGATTACTGTAAAGAGCTTTAGAAATGTGTTATTGACCTCCCAAAGAACTTAATGCCATGGAAGCCTGAACAGCAGAGAAAACCATATGTTTTCTGGAAGAAAAATATATTATTGGCTGGACGATGTTATTGAAATTGTTTTTTAAAAAATAATAATTTAAAAGAGAATAATCTCAAATCCATTTTGAAATAACTATGGTTTGAAAGAAGGCTAATGGCAATTATTTCTATGTCTACTTTGACTTCCAGGCTGAAAGTTAAGAGTTATTATACTCTAATTGTTAAAGGAGTGATACCTGTTTCAGTAACGTTTTGGATTGGCTTTTTGGGTGTTTTTTTTCTTAGCAGCCACTGTGAAACTGTATTTCATTTGGGTTCTGGCAAAATGTTAGCTTACTATGAAGTGAAACACATATGCATTTCATGTGAAACATGTTTGATATAGCCTGAGCCTGGCTGAATTGTACCTCGCTGTGAGCTAAGACTTCTGCTACATCCCTGCCAACATTACGAAGGTAAGGGACAGCAGGACTGATTTCTATGAAGAATTCTAAATATTTATTTAATTAGCATTTAAAATAGGAAAGGACTGTGCTGTTATGTTTGTGAAGATCCTTCCTTCTGTTTTGAGTCTCAGCCTCTCTCAAAAACACTTCTTCTGCTCAAGTCACTCACTGGAACATTGCTTTAAATGAAGGGCTGTTGTTTCTAACCTCTTGCAAGGAAGGCTTTAGCCAGAGACAGGAAACAGTGCACAACCCAAGCTGCCAGCTTGTTAGCGTGAGAGTCCCGCCTTCATAGAAGTCTTTGGATTAATGACTTCAGACAGACAGATGTGAGACTCGGAGGCCGTGTGTGGGGGAAGGGGCTTCTTGTCAGAGGGCCCTGGAGTGTTCTTGGTGATGAGAGTAGCTTTATTCCCTGAAAAATACAGGGTGGTGACTGAGCAACTCTGAAGAAAGGCTGACAGAATGGAAGGAAAAATATAAATATTGCAGCTATCTTTTTGCCAGGAAGTAAGCACAGCAGCTGCTCTGAGTCCATCCAAGAAAACCCCCTGCTTTTTCTATGTTCACTGTATAAATCTGAAGCTAAAATGAGCTCCCAACATCTGAATACAGTAGTGTTACCAATGCATCATTGCTAATGGAAGTGATCCGAGTTTCCCATGAGCCATCACTGCAGGAGAACGGATTTCTTTGGGGTAGAAGATTTTATAAGCACTAGATCTGTCATAGCAAATCCATCAAGATTATCCTCTGCACACTACCCTTCCTGCTATTCTATCAAAAATAAATAATATCAAATGAAAGCTAAACATCTTCATCAAGCAATTATAAATTAAGGGATACCCTGTGGGGCACAAATCACAGTATGTGCATTGTCCAATAAAATATTTACGTATTCTGTGACATCTGTAGAGAACAAGAGTGTATAGTCTTGAATAACATTTGAAATACAATTGTACTCATAGAAGCGCAAGTAAAAAAGTTACACAGTATTTTATAGTGTGCTTATAAAATTATTATGGGAATGTAAAAATGCAAAACACTGATATCCTGAAATAGATTTCTATACATATTGCATAGTCCAATTTAATATTAATTACATTTTTATAATGCTGTATATTGTAAGTGCACGTTTGCACACGTACTGTTCCACACAAACATGTGCTCTGTCATACACTTAGTAAAATGTGTATGTCACACTTTCTATTTTGTGCTGAATGTTAATGCTAGAACCAAGAAAATAGAGGCATACTTTCAGTCTAAATTCATAAGGCTGGGAATGGGTAAATGGGAACAGATGTGATGTAGAAGGAATTTTATTCTAGAGGGCTGTCATAACAGAATTCAGCTACCCAGCTGACTTCATATTCAGTGGTAGAAACTTTCCAACAGTGGGTGGTGTATGAGCACAGAGTCACACCATTTTAGAACTCAGCGAGTATTTCTTAAATATAGCTGAAGTAAAGCCTGGTGAAAGATTTAGAAATAATAAGCAGCAGCTGATGAAAAAAAAAAAAAAAAAAAAAAAGAGAGAAAAAAAAATTGCTGGGTGGACATAATGTGTCACAATAGCCCTTCGCATTGAGATAATGTACAGCTGCAATGATGTCAGCTGCCCTATCAAGAGTCCTGTGATGGGGTCTTGGAATGTTGCAACTGAATAAAATAATGAAAAAGGCTCTGTTAGTATATGCAGTGTGGTGCTAGGCTGGAGACTTCTGAGTACCCTCTTGAGGTGTGTGACCTCTGCGAAGGCCACAGATCGTCTCAGGTCTGGGGATGTGTAACTTCTGATGCATTCAGTTAACTGTGTCTTTCCAAAGTTCCCATGGATCAGGCCCTGCAGCTACAAGGCCAGGAAAATATATCTTGCATCATCAGCATAATGGTAAGTCTCTGTCCTGCGTTCAGTAGTGATCTCACTAAGAGACTTCATATTTACAGCATGGGAGATGGGAAAGGAAAAGAGACTTGTAGCAATCCACATTTAAAATTCCTCTACTCTGACACATAATTACCCAGCAGTCAGTTACCTCCCATTTTTTAGACAGCTGGAAGAGGAAGGATGCTCTTGTACATAAGATCTCTGGAGATACAAGCTCAGTAGCTGGCTCTGAGGGAGCTGTTTTAGGGTGCCCTTGAGTAAGTGGTTCAACTGGCCACTATTTTGTACTCCTTATTTACAAGAGGATCACTCTTTCTGGTCTTCTAATTGTCTTGGTATTTCTAGGCCCACAGCTTGCAGTAAAACACACATAAAGTATCAAACATGCGATATTCTAATGCTATTTGCACCTGCATGCACTTCCAAGCTGCAAATAATGAACAATGAATAAGACTGCTGGAGAACAGCTTTAGGAACACCAGTCATTCCCTCTGTCTGCTAAAAGAAAATAAAATGGATTAGAAATATTATTTATTTAAGAATCCCAGGAGAAACTAAACAACACTAAACTTCTTTAGGGACAGAACAGGTAATGACAACTATAACTAATGTTTTTCTTAAATTTAATTCCAGAGTTTTCCCATTTTTCTAGAAATTGGCAAAACTGAGTAGGATTATTCCCTGACTTTTTAGACCATTTTCTTGAAAAGTTTCTAGGTAGAGCATTAAGGAAATTCTATATTGTTTTGATAACTATGGAATGCTGATACCTGTTTCCTTTGGAAGCTTTCAAGCAGAAGCTTGAAATGTATTGCAAAAGAGCAGAGAAAGAGAAGGCTCCATTTGATTGTTTCCCTGAAATGTTATTTCACTTGAGCTATTTTTTCTCTTTGCAAGTGACAAGCTGTGCCCTTCTCTCTTGATGGTGTAAGAGCAGGACCTTGAGGCACTGTAGGCTAATGACAGTGCTGCATTTGGGGTCCTCCCCACACACACACACACACACACACACACACACACACACCCCCTATCTGTTGTCTTGGGTATCTTGTTCCTGACATATCCTGTCAGGAAATTACTGTGCTGGTAACGATAGCAATTGTTAGTCATCAAAGATAGGGGAGGAGGGATTGCAGGTGAAATCAGAAGAGATGATGCTGGTCAGCGCTGCAGTACTGGTATGTGTGGGCTGTTCTGTATGTTGCAAAGACCCCATTAGCAGTTTACCCCAGAGGACTTGCAACTCCTCTAACCCCATACCTGCTTTATAAAATGAATACACGCTGAAATGGCTTGTGAGTCATGTGAAATATAAGATCTTACTCCTTCTGAGCAAAATACCTCTCCATCTAGGCATATATTCTGCTAAAGATCTTTTTCTTGAGTCTCTCTGATTGGTATTCACGACGTGAAAGAGAGGGGAGTGGTCTTGCCTGTCAGCATAAAGGAGAAGCAGCAGGACCTTTGGCTGCAGCAAGAGGTGTTTTAGAGTCTGAATGCTAACATCTTCTACAGCACTTCCCTGAAACAGCATGCTGGATAAAATAATGGGAGCCTTGCTAATATTTTTTGGTCCAGCCTGTTAAATGAGTGATCACACTTTCAATCTAATACATTATTGTTTCTGATTACCATTTTTTGATGTATTTGTATCTACTTGTTCTGGAGTGCCTTTTATATGAGACTGACATGAACTAATAGCTTGGTAGATTGTCAGGGCAAGTAGACAACAACTGAGAAAATTATTGCTGCCTATTAGTACCAGAATGATATTATGTTATTTGTGTATTCACAAAAGAGCCAGAGGGCAAGTATATGGTGTCTTCACATAACAAAGTGTTTCAGCTCATGCTATTACTGATTAAATTTGATTTCATACTTTTCAGAACACTTGTGCTTTTTTATGTATGTACTTTACAGCAAATGCCCAAAATTATATTTGGTGAGACATCCTGATATCAACGGTGCAGGGTCTGCAGTAATTTGTTATCCTAGAGAGTCATTGTCAAGTTGAACAAGCCAGCTCAGAGTGGCAGGACTTTTAGGAACGGTAATGTCATTTCATTAATATGTGCCCTAGTGCTTTCTTTTTTAAGGACACTGCCTACCACATACAAATACACAGGCAAAATTATGAATGCTGCATTGCCTCTATAGAAATATGTCTATGATATTTATTCTGTGACATGTTATGTCACTCATGGGTACATGCTCTCTGCTCACCAAGTTCCTGGTTTTTCTTGCTGGTTTTCCCTGCCACATATAATCACAAGTATAGGAGCAGCTTTTTTTTTTTCCTCTCCTGTTACCACAATATTGCTATTTCTGACATCTTAACATCTAGACATTGTAAGGGAAGACTAGACAAAGCAGTCTTGTCTGAAACTGCCATGGTGGGATAACATGATAGTATCCTCTTCTGTAGATCTGGGGACTGGAGAGGGACCTTCAAAAAATCTCATTCTCTAGCAATTTTGTGAGGTAAGTAATGACTGTCTCCAGCAGATATTTGTGTAGCATGTTTATGAAATTCTCCAGCAAAGACCTTCCAGCCTTTGTGGGAAAGTCTCAGAAAATAGGAGTTCTCCTTTACATTGAGATGTCAAAGAAACCTGTTCTGGATTGCTTAAAGGTAATGACCAAGACAGGAGAGCAATCCTTAGAGAACATAATACACCTGCAGAAATCATGCACACTACCTGTGATTTTTTTTTTTCATGGGTCCAGAATAAGTTGAAAAGAGATAACCTGTCCCTTAACAAACAGTCAAGGATGTTCAAAAGCTACTGTAAGATGCTCCTAGTTGCTGATTGTGCCGTTGATTTTTTTTTTCCTGACATGTTTTGGCATGATTGAAAAAAGAACTAAGGAAAAGAAATCTGACATAAAATTGCTAATAAAATGTGAAAGGGGGAGCAACATGTTCTTCTCTTTCCCTCATACCAGAGCAATTCACAAGAACTTTTTAAATACCACAGCAGCTTAGTCAGAATGAGAGTGAGAGGTTTTAGCCATTTCTGCTGAGATGTGCTTTAAGAGAGAAATGTTTCATGGGATACTTTGTTTGAAAAATATATACTCACCTCATTGCAAGACTGATGAAGTTTGAGTGCCATTAACAATAACCATCTCTGAAAATCATCTTAGGATGATGCTATTGTTACTGCCATTGAAAACTCAACAATTCTGCTGTAACAGCATAAAAATTAAACTGATGAGCTGCAACTTAAGTATTTAACAATAAGATATCAAGCAAACTGTACAAATATGCTGCAGTGTAACAGTTCATAGCTATAACTAATGGAGAATGCAACAACAGGTATTTGAGAGATTACTGAGAAGCATGCAGTGTGAGTGCTGGGGTGGCTATAATGGATGGCTGAAGAAATGAAGCAGCAAAGGGAGATAATTATTGAAGGGACAAGAGGTTTTAGCAGCTCTGAAGTTGGCAGGTAGCAGTGCATTAAATGTCTCATCCAAACCGGTTGAAGTTGATGATACTGTAGTAGTAGCAGACAATTTTTTCTATTATATTCTAATGGTTAAGGTTCTTGGCCAGGAAGATGACTGTTTCCAGACAGCTCTTTTCTTCCTGTATAGTCAGGAATGTAGCAGTTTCAGGAACAAAAAGGAAGGAAGAAATAGGGGCTCCAGAAATGAGAGCTTAGACACTCATCTCTTGAATAACAGGTCAGTGACTTGTACCTTCCATGGGGAAATAACAAACTGCCTTCAGTTCCCTGCTTGGAGTCAGTCAGACACCTGTCTCCTGCCTACCTTGCATCTTAGGGCTAAGACTTTCCCGGGAATCAAGTGAACATGGCCCCCATATCTGCTCTCCAGGACATTTCTGCATGTTATTACCTACTCCTGGAGAAGTGATCCTGAGCATCCAGATAAAAACCAGTGCTGTAGAAACCTGCTGGTGACTGAGCGGTAGCTGAGCAGCTTGCTGCCTATCCATCCACTTGGAGGAGGAAACCCGTCTTGAGCACTAGCAGCAATATAAATCTTACTGTGGATAGAAAAGGAAATTTATTTGGGATGGAGTATATGAGATATTTTTTCAGCTGCAGTCCAAAATGGGGAGCTGCAATCC
>VXBX01000995.1:110-110855 GCA_013400415.1 Scytalopus superciliaris
AGGCTCCCCAGGGCCGCTGTCCCCCCTCGGGCAGTGCCAGTGCGCGCTGTCAGTGGGAGGCAGCCGCTCTTGCCCTAGTCTGTTGTGTATTTGCCATGACCCGAGGGAATGGCCTGGAGTTGTGTCAGGGCAGGGTTAGGTGGGATATCAGGAAAGGGCTCTTCCCGCAGAGGGTGGTGGGCACTGAGCAGCCCCCCGGGCAGTGGGCACGGCCCCAGGGCTGACAGAGCGGTGTTCGGACAACTCTTAGGGACAGGGGGGGATTTTGGGGTGTCTGTGCAAGCCCTGGTGTTGGGCTCTGATGATCCTTGTGGGTGCCTTCCAGCTCAGGATAGTCCGCGATTCTGTTCCTCCTTACCAGAAACTCGCATTTCCTAACCAACCAGCCCCGCGTTGCTCACACACACAGTCAGTCCATCAGCACCCGAAGTCCCCTCGGTCCCCAGTGCAGCCCGCCCGGCCAAGGGACCCCCCGGGAGGCCGCCGGGAATGCGGGACCCGCTCTGAGCTGCCCCAAACCCACCGAAAGGCTCGGCTTGGAAGGCACTAACATTTACACTGGCTATCGGGTCCATTTACCTCCCTCGCTATCGTCTTCTATGCGTAAAACGCCCTAATCAGGGCATTGGGGCAGATATATTCAAATAAATAGTTTCAGTTCTTGGTTTCACCCTGTCGCATGCCGGCAGCTGCAGCCGGGTTTCTCTTGGGTTTCGGTGTTTTTCTAAGTAGTGGAAAATAAAGTGTATAGTTGCCAACATGTTCTTTTACAGTCTGCTTGTTCAAGCTGAATGTTAGTGAAGATGCACTTCACAATGCATTCTTTGTAAATTTTCTGCATGGTCAGAATTATGTTATAGAATATTTTAAATTAATATAGGAGAAATTAAAATTATTTACTATTTTAGAAGGCAGCGCAGTGCAGAGCCTCAGGGCAAAGTAGAAAACAAGTCTAAAAACTGGCAAAAAATTTATAAAATATGGGGACTATTCTTAATTTTCCTCATACATGTTTCATATTTCTGAATTTTATGCTGATACCTGAACAATTTTTCCTTTGCAAACTGGATCATATTGCCAACTGTTGTATCAAATACTGTGCTTTAGTTCTCCTTTTTATCTGGCTGCATTTTATCTAAATGTTTGCATTTAGAACTTATTTTAGACCATGAAAATGTCAGAAAACCAGTATTTTTATTTGGGCATTTCATTTTTGTGGACTGACCAAAACACCATAACACAGGGATTACCATTTATTATTGTTTTTGAATACCGTATGGAAATCTGTAGCCCAGTAAGGTTACTTTTTTGAGCAATTCCAGTATTCTATAGAATTGTCCATATAATTTAGGAGCCAGCCATTTCCTTGACCTGCTGTTTCCTACATGAATAAGAAAAGATGTTTTCTAATGCTCCAGCTGAAATACTTCAGGCATCCCTATAGTAAAATCTTATTTTGTACTATATATATTTTTACTTTGGCTAAATATAGTATTAATGCAAAGCTGTTGTGAAATGCAGTTCTGGTGGGCACACATCTATAAACCAGCAGAGGGCTGTCATTTGTTACCTTAGAAGACCAGAATTTAATCCTACCTCTTGCAATTCATTTTTGTGCCATTTTTCTTTGCAAAACATTGGAGTAATATATAAAAAGTATTCATAAACCCACAAGAAATAACTCATTGGGGAACAGGATAAATAAAATTTGTCAAAGAATTAGGTAAGATACATAATTTTAAAATAGGGAATAACAGGCTTGGAGAATGATATTCAAGGAGAGCATGAACACATTTTTGTATTCAACAATCAGGGTTTGGTTTTAATTTTAAACATATTAAAACTTGTGTTATATAAACATTTGGAGCAACTTTAGGAGTTTCATTCCATATAAAATTATAAACACACACAAATTGTAGGCTACTTTCAAACTGATGGGTAATATGAGATGGTCAGTGCAGCCCGTTGTCGACCTACGTTTACTTTTGTGTTTTAAAAAGGCATTAACAGACCTATTTATTTCATCATATTAGCACTAAATGAAAGTCTGGTTAATTATGTGGTAGTGCAACAGAACAAGTTCCCGGAGGGGGGGATTGTTATTTGGCTCAGTCATTATTGAGATCACCAATATTAACATTAATCTTTAGGACATGCTTTTGACAGCTAATTTTTTTTTAATTTTAATTTGGACAAGTCCTTGCTGTGAAAGAGAAAAATGCAAAGATCATGACTAAGCCATTAATCTGCCCATTTGTATAATGACAACAGTCTTGTCTGAAAATTACTAACAGTTCTTTTGGGTTATATTAGTAAATTTTGTTACTGGTCATGTAAAGAGCTGAGGACTCCCTGTGAGAGGGGAAAATAATATTTAGATAAGTGATGTAAAACTTATTTTGTATTTAAGTAAAATTCCACATTTGCAGCTGTGGAAATGGGGTGACATTTCCTACTCTGTGGGGTTTTTATTGTGTTTTAGGTTTTGTTTCTTGTTTGGATTTAGAAATGCTGGTATTTGCCTGTATATATACGCATAAGAAATTGAAAAAATGTGTTCCACAGTGTGGAGATTTTTTATAATCTATGTTTTAGCCACATCTATTCATGTTCTTAGAATATATAGTTTTGAGGGGGGGCACTTTCTGTAGTTTGTAATTGGCTGAAATAGATTTTTCTCCAGCAGTCACCATACAGGACATTCTTTATACGTTAAAAAATGTTATCCCTATAAAAGAAAACCTAATTATTCTTTTTCAATGAAGCTATTGTAAAAATTAAGTATGACATGTTTTTGCTGGGTTAAAAATGGACTCCAATAAAATAACCGATCTGGGCTCTGGTTTGATGGATAGGGAACATTAGGAAGGGAAAGGTAAGTTCTCATCCCACGCTGGCTCTGCATAGCCCTGGAGACCCCGGAATTACTGACTCCTTCCCATTCCTTTCCCCCTTAGGTATCATTGCCATCCAAGTCACAGCAACTCTGTTTGTTCAGTGTGCTTTGTCTTAGGTAAATTCAGAATTAATCTTATCAGCTGTTAATGATTTCCACAGGGTTTTTTTTTTCCTTCACAGTTACAAAGCTGGGTTTAAAACTCCGAAGATACATACAGCAGTTTGTACTTCAGTACCCTGAACAACCATAATTTTGACTTTTTTACCCTCTATTTGTGCATCTTATATAAATAATATACATGGTGACTCTGTAGAATATCCCACTTTAATAGTTTCTAGATGAAAAAGTCATGAAATACAGTGAGGTTTCTTTATTGTAGCAATATATAAAAATGACAGATAGATGAAGTGTTTTAATATGTTACTTAAGTTCAAGTCTATCATACATTTCTAAGGGACATGGTTGTATTCACTCAGCTCTGTTTAGCTGTTCATTTAATAGAAGTAATTGTACAAATTACCTACTTTGTTATGCCAAAAGAAGCAGTTGATGATGCAATGGGGAATATTTCAGCACGCAAACATTTGCACCATTGTGACCAGTGTAGGTTTGTTGTATCGTGGTGGCAATGCAGGTCTGGTTCTGCAATTCTAGTTGAAGATACTGTGTTTCCTGACCTGAAGTGAAAATAATACTGAGGAAAACCAGAATGTTCTGAGCGCCATTAGAAGTGGGGTGTTTTTATACTCCTTTTATACCTTAGTTTGGTAACTTTGATGATACCCCAGTGAAGGATTTTAGAGGAGAAAAATCAATATCCTTGCTATATTGGTGCTAATTGTTTTCAGTCTTATAAACAAATTTATTTTTTCTGATATAATTTTTAGAACCAGACATTATTTTGGCTTGTACACAAGTGTGTTTAATTGTGTGTGTAACTTGCTGTCTATTTTGGGCAGTTGGGCAACATGATGAACCGAGCTCTGTGACTGACAACAGCTATCAAAAACAGGCTGTGATCACATGACAGAATTATCTGGAGAATTCCCATCCTGCCTGTTCACACTCAGGAAAAAAGTGCTAGTGGATTAATGCTGAAGCAAATGGTATTATGTGAGAGTAGCTACTGTTTGCCTGCTGGTTATAAGAATAATGCTGGAACAAAATTTGCATCCCGTGCTTTGCTTGACAAAATGTGGTTATTTGCTGACATCTGACTGATTGTAACATGGAAAACAGGTGTTTCCTAGAGGTTGTTTTTCGTGGGAAGTTGGTCGGTCCCTGCGGCTTAGAAGACCCTACGTAAAAGAAAAAGGTAGGAAAGGCAAAGTTCACATGACCATAAAACAAAATCCTCACCACAATTGTTCACAGGCAGGTGTGTGGAATTTTCAATTAAAGGAGCTTTTTAAAAAGCATAAACTGGTGCTTTTAAACAACCACAATAATGACATCACTGTAAGCCTTTGTTAAATCAAATGTTCATGGAATTCTGCTTTATGCAGTTATAATAGGATGGGATGTGTTGAGTGTTTGAAATGCAATGCACTTCTGAAATAATACTTGAGTTGGTTTCTTTCTTGGAATTATGTACCTAGAGAGGATCAAGGCCAATGCATGGGCAGTAATGACTTCTGGACATAATTTGGACTAGTAGATGTATGTACATTGCATTTACTAATTTTATTCAGCAAATAAATTTGAAAATTGGTCTGATGAGACTCAGAAATAGGTGTTGGGGTTGATTAGGAACAGTAGTGAGATAAGCTCTGGTGTATCATTGGGCAAACTGCTGTAGGGAAATGACAGGAAATACTGAAAATACTCTGAACTAGCCATTAACATGTTCATGTAGTACAAATACAGTAAAATAAATGGAGAATATTTCATATAAAAGAAATGAAAGCAAGGCATATAATATTCAAAAATAATTGGATCTTTTTAGTCTAAGAATAGTGGCTTCTTATTTTACCCACCTTAATTTACGTTAAAGCTACTTGTGGTCATCAATGATCTCTGACTCCTATACCCCTCTTTGACCCTATTATCATTCTACTTGGGGCTTAAAAATAAATAACATTGCTTGAATGGAGTTACATGGTTTCAGGCTTCCCAAAATTTGGAACAGGAAAATTTCAATTTCTTGTAGGCTAAAGAGACAGTTTTGTCCTTCTGTAACAACTGTAGTGATCCTGCCAGCCCTCGGTGCCACTTAAGCAGCAATTTGGGAAGCCCAGGCAGAAAACAATCCCAAAGGGCTCATTCACAGAAATAGGCTCCAAAAAGAACTGGGGAGATGGGAGAACATGAAGGCTTTCCCTACGCAGTGGTTTAATTCTCTA
Source organism: Scytalopus superciliaris (assembly GCA_013400415.1). Taxonomy (NCBI): domain Eukaryota; kingdom Metazoa; phylum Chordata; class Aves; order Passeriformes; family Rhinocryptidae; genus Scytalopus; species Scytalopus superciliaris. The sequence continues at coordinate 5,352 of VXBX01000995.1, forward strand.
TTCAATTTTGAACTTTGAAGTCTTAGGCAGTATTACACTTTGTTTTGCTGTCGTTTGATTATGATTTGCCTCTGATGCTCTGAAGCAAGACTCTATTACTAGGGATGGTTTCCATAGCAATTACAACCATCTGAATATGCATGGGACTGCTTTCTCATTGTTTCAATTTTCCAAGGATTATTATTTACCAGATGAATGGTGCAAGTTGACTTTATTAAGAAGCTGCAAGGGAGATTTGTTGACATTTTTGGGGAAGGGAGCAGCTGTCTTAGCCATGGCTTTACTGTGTCAAAACCATAGCAAATAATTTGGCAATTTAAAAAAATGCCATTATTGTCTCCCCACATTTGTAGCTGAATGTACATGTAAGGGTGCCAGAGCCATTTCAGTTCACAGGACATTATCTTCATGCAGTTAGACCCCAGTCTGAGCTGCCAGTGGTTGGGATGGGTGGACGTGCTAAACTTTGCTGGCTGGTCTTCAGTGGAGGCAAATGGAGTAAGTGATGACACAGCTTGTAGAATCTTCCATGTCTGGGCACTGAAAAAGGGGACTGAGTGCTGTTTGGGGTCTCTGAACTCTACTGTGATAGCAAAAACAAGCAGGTTTGGTCCAGTTCCGTGTTGCCTTTTGCCTTTGAATGAATTGTGGATTTGTGAGTTATGACAAAATTGTCTACTATTTCTACTATATATGTATAATTTTCTGAATTGCACTCTAGTGATAGAGCAACAATGAATTGTTCCACACAGTAACTTTTACGAATCAGAAAAACACACTTATTTTGTAAGTTAAATTCATTCAACACTGGGAATTGCCCAGTAGTTCAGTGGGAAGTTATGAAAAGAAGAACAGAAGAGCATGTGTCATACATGGAAATTAACAGAGTTGTTTATCAGAAACAGATGTCTGTCCTGACTCTTCCAACACTCTGTCAAATTTAATGCAGAGGATGAGAGGTTGTATTACTTGCTATTTCCTGGCAGACCTTCTACTGGGGAATCTCTCTTAGTTCCCTTAGTGCTCATCTTTTGTGTCTCTCCCCTTACCCAGCCTCTACTGACACTTGATTTGTGGTTTCTCCTTACCAAAGCAGGGCTCTAACTCCCTTCTAGAGAGCTGCACCTTGCATCTGATTATTTGCAGTTTGTTTTGTGTCAAGTTCTTTTGTACTCACACAGCCAGAAAATAGCGAGCTCCGCAGATTTGTTATGAGCTAAAGTGTCTGACTCTAGAGCTGCACAGATGGAACGGTGCGAGTTTCACAGGGGATGTGCTACTCAAATTTAAAAGGAACAGCATGAAAAACATCTTATCTGTAAGCTAACATTCTCATTGAAGTGTCTGTATTTGGTGTACAAAATGGTGACTGAGTGCATAAGGTGTTTGTTAAGAAATTAACTCAAGCTGTTCAACTCTTTTTTAAACTTCACTGTGATGGATACACTACATTTTCTTCGGATTTTTTTAGAAAGTTTTTTTCTTATGAGAAATTTAAAAACTATTATTGCCTTAGATCTCTGTAGAACTTCTGCTGAAGTTTGTCAGCACTTTTCAAAGTAACCACTTGCTTTGCACAAGTGTTTTAGACAAGAATTTAGAGCTGAATTCCAGATTCTGAATTCCATGAGATGTGGATATGCCTCTGCTGTGGATCCTAAGGAATCAAAGTTAATTGCAGCAATTTACTGCTGAGCTGTGTAGTGCATGTAATCAAAATATATAGACTGACAAGAAAATCTACAGTCAAGCATATTCATTTTAACAACTGAATGGTACAATTTCAGTACCATTAATAACTCACTATGAGTAAGTATTCTTTCTTCTGCTGTGCCTTCTTTGACGTGCTCTTCATGTACCAAATCTGCCTTCCCATCTTTCTTTGTGCTCTTTTCAACCACTGTCTTCCCTCTGGAGAATTTTCACAGAACTTCTCCCTCCGCTCCACCCCGTACAAGTGTATATATACAATATATAAATACATAAATACTTATCCAATATACCTACACTGAATACATTTACCTGTGCAAAGTATTGAATGACCCACTAGACACAAATCTAGAAAACTGAAGTTGTAACTCTACGATACTTTTATAAATCTATGAAGTCCCTGGGATAGCTACAAAACTGCCATAGAGATGCTTAACCATAGTCAGAGTGTATTTTTTAATCCTTGCACACTGATGCTTAGTAAACTAAGTTAAATTAATCGGCTCAGTCTTTAGTATATGGAGCTTTAATTTTGTAGCTTTATTTTAATTTTATTTAAATGAAACTCTTACTACCTACTTTTGGATAAAATGGTGCAGATGTAATCATCATCACAGGGAAACAGGAAGGAGAACAGTAATTTATATACATTTAAAAGAAGATGTTGCTAAAATTTGAAGACAATGCTCACACTCTGAATGTGGTGATGTATATTGGACAGCACTTCTGATTTTGAAATATTTTGAAGAGTTTTAGAAGATATATCTTGATCTAACTTTTTAGCCTTTGAAGCCTTACTACGTGACCTCATTTGCAAATATTCATAATCCTGCAGAAGAGATATATAATGAGGTTCTTAAAAACCCTTGAACATTGATTAAAGTACTTTAGAATCCAAAGAATCATACTCCATGCATAATAAAACAAGAGCCTTTATATTAAAAGTGCTTACCTGCAAAGTCTTCGAGGCATTTTACTTTTTATTTCTCTCTTCCCTAAAGCTGAGGTTTGATTTCTCCTGCAGCCAAATCTCCCATTTAGACTACCAGGGAAATCAGGATTACTCTTTTAATGCCTTATTCAAAATACACATGGATTGGAAAAGGAATAGATAAATAAACAACAGGGAAACAAACGGATTCAGGTGTTTGTACCTGGCTCTGTTTTTAACTAGAATGACCTTCCTCATAGTTAGCATTTAATAATCTATTCTTTTCAGTCAGAGACAGGAAATGCTAAATTATTTCTAATGCCATGTTTTGATAACGTTCCAGTTTCAATGGTATGCACCAAAGTAATGAAAATACATAGGTTAAGGATGATTAAATGCATGTAATTTTGTAGCTTCTAAGCACCATATGCAACACCGAGTATCATTACAGAGTACTATTTCTAGAAGTTGTAATAGTCAGCAACTCTTTTGTTGCTTGGTTTGTCTGGTAATAATGCTTTAATACTTTCTCAATATTTATCCTAATTAACATAATTTTAATCCCCTGCTTTTGGGAATGAAATAATTGTAGCCCTATTGGACAAATTACTTTGTGTTTCTAGCAGTCTCTTGGCACTTTCTTGAGAAATCCAAGAGAACTCACAGCTACAAACTGCGCAGTGTAGGGGTTGTATGTTAGAGGAATGTTTTCAACGCCTCTCTGGCTCATCTTGATAGTAACTGAAGGCTACAAAGTCATACAAAGGGTCTTTAGATACAGATGCAAAGTAGTTTGATAGTGTCAGCCCAGTATCTCTTTGAGAGGTGTCTGTATCACAGGAAAACCTGCCACGACTGGCACTAATTGCCAACCTCCTTGGCAGGTTCTGAAATGCAGTCCAAGGGCTGACTGGATGAAGATGAACCTTCACAGCCCCCCGTTCAGAGAGAGCAGTTCCCTGTCCGCACTGACAGCGCTTGTTGGGGCGGGCTGTGAACCTTGAAGGGCCTTTGCCTTTGGTTCTTTTCCTCCAGCCTTTCTGCAGGTTTTGGCTTTCAGTGTTTCAGAGCAATCCTAATGCTTCCCAGAGAAACAAAGATCACTTCAAGACTTAATAAAAAGAAATCCAGTCAATACTGTTCCTGAAATTTCATACAATAAAACAGCATTAGCGGAAGAGATGAGGTATTTTTCTTGTCAGTCATATCTAGAGAGTTGCTATTTTGACTTCTACCAGGAGGGAGAAATGCCATAATGTTTCTCAGTATGGAAGATGAATTCAGGGGAGAGAAGTAGTGATGAATCATCTCAATAGGGGCATGGAATATCCTTTGTAGGGAAACAATCAAGATGCTATTCTGTTTTTTTCCCCTCCTTAAGTCCCAACATGTTAGTTTAAAACACAGGCTTTGGATTATTTTAAGGGAATCTTTTCTATACTGCCTTTTTTTTTTTTTTGCCTGGATGTGTTATTTCAGACTGTCTCTGACTGTTGCAGTCCAAAACAGCATTTTAATAAGCAGCTGGTTTTGGTTATCATGTTGACATTCATCATGCAGATCTGGTAGAAGCTTCTATGAGCAATTCTATACTTTTTCTCATAGGACTTGTGGCTCTCATACTGAAAATTAATTTAAAACCAATTAAAAAGATGAAAATACTTAGGATCATATATCCTTTTAATTAAATTAAAAGACTTGAGGGAATGTTTGCGGTCATTTTCGACCCCTCACACATTTAAATTGTAAATTAATGGGAAATAAGTTCCCAGAGTCACCTGTAAGCAGATCTGAGGAGTCCCATGAGTGACATTACTCACTGCTTTTTCAGAAAACTTCAGTGAACATGGGCTGGGGTAGTCTGAGAGAGGAGTGTTCCATTAGAGCACAACCTCTGAGAAACACCTTCTTCTCCAAACACAAAGTACTGTTGGTGATACCAAAATATGTTGGGAAGCCTTTCCAGTGAGTTACATACCAACACCCAAGGAACTGTTATCCTGGGGGATTTCACAGGGATTTTCGCCTCTGGTGATAAACAAGTTTTAATATGCTCTCCTGAAGTCAAAAATATAAAAAATCAAAGTTTTCTTCATATCATGGCATAGATGTGGTCTGTGTGGAGTGCATATGGTGATGTGGATGTTTTTGATGTGAGCTCTCCTCTGAAGCTCTCAGCAGGACAAGGATTCTGTACCAAGGGAATATGGATCAGTCCCACAGCTGTCTCCAGAGTCCAGGAAGCCATTTCGTGTTGTGGAAAGTTACCTGGTTCATCTGACACGGTTTGCTTTAATGGCATTAGATTATGGAAGCATTGCAGGTTGGGGGTCTGTGTTACACGGGTGGGACAAACTGCTGCTCTGCAGTTCTGTGTGTTCTAAACTGGACTGCCAATGCTTTCTGCTAAGAAGCACCACTAGGCTGAAAATCAAATATTTTTAGTACTCATGTATGGTGTGTTCACTGAGGACACTTCTGTAAATTGTTCAACCTCTCAGAGGACAAAGAAAGAGAATTAAACAGCTGGTTCTTCGCCACTTGGTACAAACGAACCTTTGAAGCATGGACTTGTTTGGGAGAATGTTATGGGAAAATAAAATGAAACAGGAGAATAAAAATAAAAACTCTGGGTAGATTGCTCCTGCTCCTGGTGAAGTTGTGTAAATCACACATGAAAGAAAATTTCTGCAATAAGTGAAACCCTGTATGTAAAAACATCTAAGGCTAAATGATTCCCAAAGGCAGAAGTTGAACCGAGCTGTGACATTACACAGGGAATCTCATCTTCCACAAGATGGAGCTGTGTGATCTCTGCTTCTGGAAGCAATTCAGTCTATTAGTAAAAGATTCTTTGATTCTGTACAAGGACAGGAGAATCACAGTGATCTATCATTGCTTTCTTACTCAGATGCTGAGGAACTGCAGCAATTTAATTCTAGTTGGTCGTGTGGGTGCTAAAAATATTGGATTTAACATGAAAGCCTCTGAATCTAGAAGAAAAGCTGTATGAAAAAGAGAAGAAAAAGAAATTCATTACCTTTCTCTGTGAAGATCACAGTGATTTGCTTACTGTGTGAGGTCCTGTCAGCTTTTCTTTATTTACTCACTTTGATGATGACTGCAATGCAGATTTCTTTGGAATGGTTTCTTATTATTTATGCTCTGCAACATCTGAATGAGGGAGGGATATGACTGCTTAAATGATAATTCAAACAAGTATTTTCAGTAACATTGATGGACCTCCAGTTCTGGAGTGTTTATGAGGTCTGAGCAGATGTAAGTGAAGTACTTCATCAGCAGAATGGAATACTGTCTTTGGAAGCAACGACTGGAAAAGATCAAGGATTCATAGTAGTACAAAAATAACAGACCATGAGGTCCTGGTGCGATGCCTTTGCATAAAAGGGTAATGTAATCCTTCTCCTGAATAAACAGGGGAAAGAAACAGCACGAAGGGCCAGGGGCAGCCTGTGTTTCCTCCTTATGTGGCATTGGGGCAGCTGGCTGAGGAGACCAGAAGGAAACACAGCATATCCATAACTTGGAGAGCCAGGGGCTGACAGCAGCAGGCCTGGACAGAAGCAAAGAGCTGCTGTTGCTGGGAATCTCTCAGTTAGTGTGGGCCAAGGATCATCCAGACAAGGGCCTGGAAAGGTTAAAGAGTTCTTTCACAACATACCAAGAACTGTAAAAGGTTCAAGTTCCTGAGGTGTTAGGCTGGGATGTGCCCCCAAAAGCCCCAGAGCCCACTGTGCAGTTACCCACAGCACTCGTGCAGCGGCAGCCCCAGGAGGGTGGCATTGCCTGCGGCCCCTGGAGCGAGCGCTGCCTGTGGGACACACACAGGAGCTCCCTGCAGGCCGGGGCTGCTGGGTTAACTCTGCAGTGCAAACAGCAACTGCTGTGCAGCCCTGCTAAAGCACAGTCAGAGGCACTTTCCCAGCGCTGTTCCTGGTGTTTATTGGTTTGGATTCCAGTGGGTTAATGATCATAAACACTGCAAACTTTAACGAGTTCGTCAGTGTACGGTGGCTATGCTGAAGCTTGGTTCCAAATGAGATTATGTCCCAGCAAACTACAGCTTCCTTCTTCATTCACATTTTATTGCTAAATCCTAACTTCTCTATTGATTCCAAAATACACTGCCAACCACTCCTCTTTTCCCCAGCCTGAGGCTGGCAGGGAAACTGAAGACCTGTGATTGCTTCCAAATTACACAAGTGGATTGTGTGGCTGATCCACACACAAAGAGCGACTGGTGGGGATGGCAGGCATAATAGATAATTGCTGAGCTTACACAGCAATATTTGCCTCACTGGGAAGACTCATGTCAGTCTTTATCTCCTACTCAACTGTCAGTTCTCATGGAAACTTGTTGGAACTTCATAGTTTTGAGTCCAGGTCCTTTGTCAAATATGATCAAAATTAGCCAATTCATTGAAAAGTTAAGAGGGAGGGGATGAGAAGTGACAGGCTGGCAGTGCATCTGTGTAATTTATTTCCTTGCAAAACTACCATGGGAAGCAAAGTTTTCTAATTTTCAAAATAGAGAGAATTCAGTAACCTGCATTTAACTGAGCTGATGTGTACACCTTAGTGTTGTAATTCACAATGTTGAGAATCCTCATCATTTTGGATCTGTGTGCTTACGGATATATATAAACTGAAATCTAAACCACATTCACTACAGGAGCACCTGAGGATAGGAACCAGATCATCTGGCACTCTTCCACTTTGTTTACCTAACATGAGCCAATTTTGAAAGAAAAACCCAAACCAAACTGAAGCCAAACCCAGCCCTTGTTCCGACACTGTTGATTGTCCACCTTTTTTTTATTTTTCCCTGTAGCAAACATTTTACCAAAAGAGGAAGGCTGAAGGAAATAGCTGGTAACAGAAGATAACTGTTTTCAGATAATCTTAAGATCTAATGTGCTCTCTGTTACAGTGAACGGACCTATCTGATTTTTAAAATAGGGCTAAAGAAAAATATTGTTTCTGTGAACATTGCATGAACAAGGGGGATCAACAGTTACTGAGTTTGCAGTCTGTGCATAAAAACTGATACAGAATTAGCCAGCTTATAAGAGTTGTCTCTTCTCTAATGATACATTTCTGAAAGCAGGTAAAGTGATTGATTATGGGCACAATATAAGTAAAAGTCATTAGTTTGTAAAAACAACCTTATGTTTGAAGAAATAATAAGAAATGATCCTGTGATCTTGTGGTAGAAAATCAGATTTTGGCCTGGCACGGATTTTAACTTCAACAGTATCTGTTGAGAAAGATAATTATGTATATTCTGTCATGAAATCATATATATGAAAGGATGGAAACTCTGTAATATGATTCTTCCACTCTTTCCAAGGGTAGAAAACATGGGAATCTGCTTGGTTCAGACCTACTTGAAGGATTTTCAGAAATGAAAAATTAACATCAATAATGAGAGTTGAATTGCATCCCATGAGGGAAAAAGGCAGGCAGTCCTAGTCAAGCTTTACTTTTGTGCCACCAATAAACAAGACTTTAAATGAAACACAAAAGCAGTGAAGTGTGTGAAATTCATCATTTGAAAAGAAGGCATGTAATAACAGGGAGAGCTTCTGAAGCAACTTAAGAACCAAAGGAAGGTGCTTTATTTGCAGGTAAGTATAGTGCAACCTACACACTTCAATCAAGCCAACAGTAGGCTTTAGTAAGAGATAATAAAGTGTGAAAGGTGCTTTAGTGAGGAGGATGCAGAGATGCATATACTTACTGCTTGCATTTATGTATCCAGTAAACACACCAAAATAGACACACTGTGTTGCCTTGCACTGTGGCACCCAAACAGATTGTTATCCAGGGGCTCAGTTGAAGCTCAGTTTGCATTTTGAATATGGTGAAGTCAAAGTTCATGGGTAAGAAATGCCAACTACGATAATCTGGCTAAAAAAAACATACATGTAGGTGCTTTGCAGGTATCTTGGCAGTTATCAGGCTGTAGAATTAAAAGAAGGCAAAGTGCTTGGAATTGGTATATTGGAATGTAATAGTTTATTAACCAGAAATGAAGTAGCTTGCTTATTTACTTGTAAATGAAAGTTAATTTTGGGACTCTGATGTAGAATTCAACTTGTTCACATGCAGATTATTTCTGAAATTCTGTAGAAACAAACGGAGGCCAGTAGATAATTTGTAATAACTCCCTGTCTAAGACAAGATGAAATGTATTCCTAATCAGTTTAGAGTCAGGCTGATGTGTTGTGGAGCAACTTTTTTTTCCTGCAGCCAGGCCACCCCTGCAATGGAACCAGAACTGAGCAGGGCCTTCTGTGTGGAGCACACCCTGCCTATGGAGACAGGGATGTCTCCAAGTCTTCTTCTCCAAAGGCAGCATTAGAGAAGATGTGACACATAAAGAGTCAGTGGTTTTCTAAATCACTTCTTCCAGGACTTTTAGGGAGCTTTTGCCTGAACTACATTTGTTTGTTTGTTTGTTTTGAGAAGGAATATACTTGATTTACAACATCCTGTCCAGTGGGCATTTGGGTTGGATAACTATTCTTAACATTAGTTGTAATGAGAATGTCTGGATTGGGGTAAATATTAGAGGGAGAGTGAAACAGTAAAAAAGAATAAAATGGCACATTTTAAATTGTTACCTGTATTCTGGAGAATGTAATTTTTCTATGGTCCTTCAGTGGGAGGAATTTTTTCTTGGGACTAATTTTTTACTTATATTGACCCCACAGGAATGGCAGAATTTTCAGGCTAATGGATGAGAGAACTTTTCAGGATCTCTCTATTTTTCTTGTATATTTACCACTGTGAGCACCGTGAGTTCCTTTTCTGCTGGCTGAGACTTTGAGCGGGGCTCTGTCCCACAACATGTTCTGCTGTTCTAGAATTTACTCTTCTTTCACACTCTGCAGGAACCCTTCAGAACCCGTGTAGTGTATGAAATCTGTCACCTCACACAAGGCCCAGCTGCAAAATATGTATTCATGTCCAGCAGGTATTTGATCAGCTTTGTAGCTGAGCCCTTGATGTGCTCCAAAACGATGTGTAGATACAACAAAGCCATAATGGAATGTGTCAGCCTGGAATGGAATATCCCAGCTGAGGACCAGGGCTCTGTCTCTGGGAATCACTGTGGTGGTGTGTTAATATTGCAGGCTCATGAATGTTTTAGTTTGAGTAAATGCAAAAATCCTTCAAACTCCCCCTTCATAGATTTGGTTGGCAGAAGAATCTGCTGCAGGGTTAGTGAGCTTTGTGCTGTGATTCATAGATGTGCTTTCTCATCTGTATTATTCTCTCACACAGTGAATGCTGCTGTTCTCCTTTCTTTGACATGAAATGCCTGTTGTTTGGGGCTTAGATATTTTGAAAAGTGTAATTAATTGTCATTAAAAGAATATGTGACTGTTTTTGAGGGGCAATCCCTGCTTAGCAGTACCTGTTTGCCTGTTCACTCATCATGCATTGGAGCTTTGTCTTCTTTCTTTCCTTTTTGCATTTTATCCTCCTCTTTGTAGAAAGACAAAAGCTCAGCCTCAGAGATCCAGCTGAAAAATCACCTCACACACAGGCAGATGATGGCCATGGTATAGAACATGAGGAAAAAGGAAGATAACAAATACTTTACTCAGATAATACGTTTACCAAACAAGAGATACAGGTCTAGAAAACTAAAGGCAAAAAGAAAAGACATGCACGAGGTGTCTCCTGCAGACACTTCAGCTGTTTATGTCGATAAACTCTTTTCTGACCTTTTGGGTGTGCCCTCATTTTTGAACTATGGCAATGGCACAGGAAGCACTTGACAAGATATTTCTGACAAGAAGCATTATTTCAATTCAGAAATAGGAAATAACACATGCACAACATTCTGGTACTTCCAGGCATATCTTGATAAGAACTTAAATGGAGGTCAATATATTAAATAACAAGTGCTTTAGAACACTCCTGACAGACTCTTTGTAGGGTTAATTAGTTAAAGAGGAAGGAATGACATTTAGACATTAGTATTGAGCATTCAGCTAGCAAGAAGAGAAAGTGAAGTAAATAATAATGATAATAATAATAATAATAATAAAATATGTATTTCTGTGTCCTTACTGCATGAAAGAATTTTCTTGTTCTGAGTGTTGCACGTGATTTTTTCCTTTTCTGACATCAGTGTGATGAGTTTATGTGCAGTTTGTTTTGGAGATTGTGTGGCTCATGTGTGTGAAGGAAGGATAAGTCTCTGTAAAAACAGTGGAAACCAAGGGAACTATTTAAAAACTGGCTAAAAAGGAGGTGCTTTTGCAGCTGAATGTATTTTTATATGTTTTCGACTGCTGTAAGGAGAAAGGTGCCATCCATATTTATGCTTCATTAAATAAGCATAAGGAGACCTGAAAAGTAAAAAGGAAAACTAAAACTTTCTTCCTTGGCAGCATGAAGGGACTTGTCAGTGAGGGATGCACTGTTTAAATTGTGCCACCCTAAAATGGGGATCAGGAACAAAGCAGATGAACAGAGCCTGTTTCACAGATTCTGAAAGAAAAAAAATCCTCAATTATTCTAAGTCAACAAACACCAAATGGTTTTCTATAGGGCCCTAAATTCTGATGAGAAGAATTAAAACCATGAGCTACTAGATTGGTTTGATACTTCCAGTATTTCAGAAAATGGAATAATTGATTGTTTCTTCATTTCTGCAGCTGGGAGCTTTTATTTTTTTTTTAAATGCTGGCTGTAGAAGCTTTGTTTTTGTCTTACTTTATAAATACTACTGCTCAAAATGTTTGCACTTACACATAAGCACGGGCAATGCTCCTCATCACAAATAGTATTCTAATTTTATTTCTGATTTCATCAAACACGTTTTCCCATGACTTTCTGTTCTTTAAATATGATTAAATTTCATAAAAGGGATGCTTCAATTTTATGACTTTATAGGGTAAAAATATTATTGCTATCTATTATCTCTTCGTGCTAGAAAGAACATTTTCTTCATACATACAGAGGAACTGCAATGGTGGTCAGTGTTGATTATTATTAAGGGAAGGACCTTTGCTGGGAATGTTTTCCATGCATTTGGAGTGTTGGAATGGGGACACACTGCCAGCAGCAGTGTGTGATGTACACCACGGGAGGGAAAGTGTCCAGCCCTGCAGCAGTTGGGAGTGCAGCTCCCAGGTGGGCACTGCTCGCACTGCTCCAGCTCCCCTTCTGTTCCCGGCCTGCACCTCCCATACCCCCCTGCTCCTTCCCTCCCCGCTCTTCCCACAATGTTCTCTCAAGCCTCTTTGTCAGTTTTCTTCCCTTTTCCTGTCTAGTGTGTGTCCTCTGCTCCTCCCTCTGCAGGGGAGTCGGAGGAACTGGAAACTTTTCAGTTTTAGCACCTCACTGTCCCCAAATGATCCTGGTTAAATCAGCCTGGCCTACATAATGGCAGCGCCTCTTCATTTGCTGTCAGTTCTGCTCCTTCCAGGGCTCTGTTAAAGGCACATTTCTCCACATGGCCCATCAGCCCTAACTTAGCTGCTCTGGCTGCCTTTGTTGGGTTACTGGTTTGCAGCACATTTACTGCATATTGGGATGCCTCTGCACCTTATTAATGTTAACCAGAAGCTGTAATATAATATAATATATGTAATCAGAATATAGGCTTGAAGTGGAAAGTAGCCTTGAGATGGGTTTGATTGGCATTTTATGTTACTGGAACTCCCTTATGTTATGCACCGTGCAGAAAACATCCATTTCCCAGACACTGGTGTCAACTTAATTTCAAAATTTCTTTCAAATAAACTTTTTGTGGTATTCAGATTATTCTTTTCAGAGAAAGACATCAGATCTTTTTAGAAATGAGGAAATCCTCCAAGGAGCCACCTTCTCTCTGTGCAGTTCCCTTTGCAGAATGATGATCACATGAAAAACAAAAGTTGGAGTTGCTATAATTCCTGAATTGTAGATAACCATAACACTGTTTATTAAGTATTGTATATTTAGATCCAAATTGCTCAATTACATTATTCTTTCAGTCATGATGATACTTTTTTATTTTCATTAAAAAATAAACACTTTTTCATGAAAAAGAAAAAAAAGAGGTAGTTAGAGCTTATATGTATTGCCCTGTGTGATTGAATGTTATACATTACCTTAGCAGCTTGTATTAGGAAATTAGAATTCAGTAGTAAAGTGGCAAGTAATGGGGAAACCTTGCACTAGGAGATTATATCAACTCCTTAGATTTACGGTTTCCTGCTAACATCATTTGAAGGGACAAAATCCTTGTACTGTCTGCTGTGATAAAGAGCAATACTTTGTGCTATGTCAAAAAGGGTTATTTAAAAAACAAGAAGTGGATTGAAAGCTGCCTTTTTTCTTCTCTCATTAGCAGGACCAGTTCCAGGAATATAGACTGAAGCATTTAAACAGAACTTAAGAGAGTTTGGAATTCCTGTGAATGTGACCTCTTTCCTCTCTTCCTTTGCCAATGCCCTGTATTTTACTGTGTCCTGAGCTATTCCAGGAAACTACAGCAGTGAAAAACATGCCCGTGGTGCACCATATTGGGAGACAAATTCACTTGCCAGCTTGGAGTAGGAGGGATGCATATTCAAGAAGGCAGACTCAGCTAGCTCCTGCTCTTTACAACTTTCTCTAACTTTGCCTGTCATTGTAGTACCCTTTTGTGACCAGTTTCACAAAAAGCTCAGTTCTATCATGTGGTGTGACCAGGGATTGCAGGGATGTTCACCTTCCCACTGCTGCACTGTGGATACCCCAGTGGGATCCACCTCCAGCCCTGGACAGTTACATCAAGTCTTTTCCCAGTTACCATGCAGGCTGATATGCCTGTCTTAGAGAACCAGTATGTTTATCTTCCCTCATGTGATGACAAATATGTGCATATCTGTTATGTAACCCCCTAGTCACTCATAAATACACTCCACAATGTGTCACAAGCATCCTCTCCGGAAAACAAGTGCTTGGGTCTGAGGAACCTCAGAAAAGTTGATGGCAAACACCAGAAGTTTATGAAAGGCTCTGCTGTTCTCATTGGTTCTTCCCAGGCAGGAGAATGGTGAATTTTATGTTAATTATAAAAAGATCTTTATAGTATCTGCCAACATACTACATGTTGCCATCTATACCATTATTTGGAGGGTTCTTCTTCTTTATTTTTTTGTTCCATACAAAGTCTGCTATTCCTTACAGGTGATGATTTCTGTATGTGAGACAGTTTCTCAGATATGTGATAACTTTCCAACTTTGGAATTTATTTGTTTGGACAGTATTTCCCTTCTTGATAGATGTCACACTTCGTTTCAACATCTGGTTAGAAGAGAACCAGATGCTGACAAAACCTGTCCTTGTACCCAGCGAGCCCTTTTCTGCTTTTACCATTTCAGCTTCACAATTCCAGATGTCTCTCGAGATGGTTTTTTTTAGTTGTTGCTTTGCCAGTTCATTAGAAAATAATAAACAAAGCTCACATAACTCTGCTTTTTTTATAAGCATACTTTATCCCTTCAGTAGGTATCCTTTCTATGTAAAACTAAAATTTCCATCTTTTCACACAGTAAAACTGACAGAGCTAAAAGGGGCTTGGATAACTTTGAACTTTTGAATTAAGGAGCATGTAAATGCCGTAAAATGAAAGATTATTCTGTGTTACATACTGTGAATGTGCAGGCAATAAAAAAGGATTATCTCACCAAATCTTGCAACAGAGTAAGTTAAATATATTGCTTACCCTCAGACTGCTGTTTGATGGCCAGGCACAGACACGTTTTTGCCTTTGCATCAACACTTGATACCTGGCTTACTGCTGCAATTAATGTCAGGCTGGAAAATATGGACTCTGGCCAGTTGGGAAGGTCTGTGGTCATTGCAGAAACGTGATTACTGCAATTGCAGAGGGCAAAACAGATGATGAGCATGAGAGGAAAGAGGTTAATGATTTATTTGAGGTCTTGCCTGGCCCTAGAAATAGAATCCAAGCATTCTGCTTCCCAGGGCAGCATCTGCTTTGATGAATTGTTGCATGACTTCAAAATTTTGTTCACATACTCTGCTGAAAAACTGCCCAACACAAGCTGTGCTATGAAATACTCTGCTGCAGAAGCTTCTCATGGTTTTAAAATCAGGTTAAAGTTTTGAGTAACATTCAGGAAGCTGACTGTATTTGGGAAATTTTTACATATTTGTATGTTTTTCTGCTTGACTGGAAAACATTGAGATACATTGTGAGTCATAGGCAATTGTTTATATGTTAATTTTATAATTATTTTTTAAAATTTGCCAGAATATGTTTATGAAATACTGTATTTGTGAGTCTTCATGTTTGCTCAGTTATCAATTTTAGGACACATTTTTCTCTCTCTCCAAAACATACAATCTTCACAATTCGGGACTGAAATTACTGGGAGCTGCAGGAAGTGCCCCCAAAGGTCATGGTTTCTGTTTGATAGATGTATGACAGTAGGACCACAAATATAAGCAGATGGTCAGACAAATCAGGGTCTTGACTGACAGCAACATGGGAACCACTTCAACCTTTAGGGCTTACTATTAAAATATTTAATATAATTTTGAACCCTTGCCCAGAAACCTACAGGCTTTTCCATTTCCTTGTAGCTCAGAAATAAGCCCTTTTTTCAAGTTTGCCACACTAAGACAAGGATTTGAACTAGCAGAAGAGGCAACAGAAAGGAACTACAGTGAAATATCAATTTAGAAATATAGAAAAAGGGCCCAAAAAGCCAAGTTTCCTGTGAAATGCCATTGAAAGCCATGCTCCCTGCTAGTTATCCTCACTGGCTTTGACTGGATTCCTCAGTGCCGTTAATGGCTCCGCCTGCTCGGCAGCCAGCACTGCTCCCTTTGCTCCCTCTGCCTGGCTCTGGGTCACAGCAGCCTCTGCTCTTCTCCACTGAGCTCAGAATAACATCAATGACAAAAGAAGCCTTTGCTAAAGCAAATGCAGCTCCTGGTCTGGTGTCTTTTCCTTACCTTTCTTTAAAAGAAAACCCAAAGTAAGCCTGTTTTGCTTATAATTTCTATTACTAACTTTGAAAGATCTATATTTAGCCAGGGAAGCTTCTTCCTGATGGCACTTAATTGCTGCAAAAACCAGGTGCATTTTAGTTCCCCATCCTTGGATGGCTGTGTGCTGTGTTTCCCTCTGCTCTACAGTTCAGCTGTTCCAAAGTGCAGGTGCATCAGCTGGGCCCCCTCTGACCTGAGCCTTTGCCCCACTCTGGGCAGTGCTTTCATAGCTTGAACACACGGAACATGGCATGTTGCTGCCCTCTGGAGAGCCAGGCAGTGCTGTCAGGTGGGGAATGCTTCGGACTCTGCCTGCGAGTGAAACACTCCCTCCTGTGCTGGGGGGCAGATTTGGCATTATGAAATGTGTATAACTATTATGTGGGAATTTATTTGTCTGGATTTATGTTGGTGATGTCTCTTGGAGTGTGCAGAGAACCCCTGTAAGTTGGTGAGGGACTCTGAGAGGAGCAGGAGGAATGGGGAGCACGGGCACTCAGAATTCCTGTGCTCCTGGCAGGGCAGTGCCTCTCCTCTCACTTCCTCCAGCCTGAGCGATTCTCATGACCAGATTTGAATTGTACTTTTTTATCTCTTGGCCTCGTGCTGAAGTCCTTTTCTCTAATCATATTCAAATAAGTTCTCCCTCAAATTATTAGTATCTTTACATGCATTTGAAATTACCCTGTCAGGAGGAAAAAAAATAAATTAGAATCTTTCCAGGTGTCTTTCATGTGGATTTTTGATTTCTTCTGGCTGTGAAGAATACACACTGTTAGTCAGTTTCTTTCCTTTCTTCTTCCCATGGGCTGTTCTGAATCTGGTCTTATTCTAAAATCCTGTCCTTTCAGTTGGTGGAAGTTGTCTGTTTCCATCTATCAAAGAGGAATTGTTCATAATTAATGAATTAAGTACATAAGTATCTGAGAAAAACAATATATATGACAATAAGTATATTTTTGTTATGTGTGAGAATATGTCTGAGAACAGCCCAAAGGATGGTGGCAGCAAACACATCCTGTGGTTGCTGGCAGGAGGTGGCTGTTGTCAAACGTGTGAGTGTCCCAGTCAGGATCAGTTATTCTGATTCCACACATTTCCAACTATCATAATTTTTAATTGGGAGGGAAATAGAAAAATTATTATTTGCCATTATATCACAACCTGCATTAAACATGTTCGTAGAAAAGTGCATAAAAGAAAATTAAATTATTCAAACAACATGATACTGCCTCTTTTCCACCCTCCTCACTCTCCAGTCTAGAAGAGGCTACATTTTTTTCCTAATGCTTTCCTCTGTTTATTCATCAGTTTTAAATTCTCTTTAACTGTGATGTAGTTTTCAGAATTGATCCCAGTTCTCTTTTCATTTGTACATCGGGTGACTGCAGGACTTAATTGTAACAATTTTAATTATCAGTTCTGTCATTTCTTCTTATGATATACAGAAAAAAATCAAGATATGGGTGCCAAAACGACTTTTTGTTATTTCCTTTTCCATCACTCAGTAGCAATGAAGCAGAACATTGCAGAAGTGAAATATTAAACCAGAGAGCATGTTAAAAACCTGCCTTTTTTTTTCCTTTATTTTGCAACAGTGTCAGAAGTCTTCTTTCAAGATGACTTTTTAATCTCATACCACTTGGTCTCAAGAGTTCTTTTTCTGTGCATGCTCAAAAATGAAGGGAATTCACATCCCATGCCCTGCAATGTGAGATCACAATGGGAGATTCTTTTCAGGTTTTTCATTCCTACTCTCTAAAATAGTTTTAGACATATCGATCACCTGAAGATTTTTAAGTGCTGTGTGATTTTTTCCTTTAAATTACTGTCAGGCTCTGTCTGCTCTTGTGACCCAGAACTATTCCACTGTGTGCTGAAGTGCAGCTGCCCCAGTGTGGGAAATGCACCCGTGCCAGGCCCTGGCAACACAGAGGAGGGGGTTTGGAGCTGCTGCTCTGGGGCAGTGCTGAGAGCACAGTGTTGGCTGAGCAGAGAGAGCAGAGCATCAGCCACACACTCTGCTGTAACGTGACTAGAGGTGTGGCTGGGAGGACTTGGTTTGGTAGGTGGGGATGGTATAAATCACGTGATATACGTGACACATTATTTTCAATAGCAAGGTCATTAAGTTCGCTCCTTCTCCAAATCAGCATAGCAAAGTTGTAATGATTCCTGTCTCCTATTGACAGATGTAGAGTTGTTTTACAGCTGCATTTGTGGTCTGGAAAAGCAAACATCACTCCTGGAGACTAAGGAGTGCCTGTATATCAATGAAAACATTGTATATCAGCAAGTGTTTACTTGGGTACTGAAGATTTTGTGAGTATAAGGGCCCTCATAGACATACCTAGTTGGTCACTGAGATTCACTGATTGTTTCTGGGCAGCTTTACTAGAAGGCTCTAATTGATGTTTTATTGAAGTTTTCATTTCTCCAAATACCAAAGGAACCTGGTCACATCTTGGAGAAAGCATTATGAAAATGTCAATCTTCCTTACACTTCTTCCTTGTCCTGCTTCTTTCTTTTTAGAGCCACTGGTTTAGAAACAAATGCTCTTGTTTCTAAATCTAATTTTCCAATTATTTGGAATGCCTGTTTCTTGTTCCAACATTATTGGTATCCAGCTGAGTCTGCAGCAACTTCAATAACTGTCTCTGAACTCTCTGTACCTTTGTGTTTTTCAGTTCCAGTCATTCCTCTTCATCTGTTTCAGTTCAGCTTAACTGGAGGAAAAAACCTTTTCATCTTTGCAATCCGGTAATACAAAATTTCTTTGAAAGCTGGTTTAAGGTTGTCCTTTCTCAGTTTTATTGTTTGCCTGACGATGTTTTAGGCCATTGGTGACATTTGCTGCTGCTTTCGTTTTGTACCGGTGACCTGAATCCTGAATTCATGGACCTTCATCTGGTTTGATGTCCTCTGAATGTTGTCATTCCAAATCAAAGGAGCTACCAAAGTTACAAATCAACGTCAGTAGGAGTAGCTGATTTATATTTTTTAACATTTCTTTTACAACAAAACTCAGTTAAAACACCCATTAACCACCAGATACCTATTAAATTCATGTATGTGGACTACCCCCTGTAGAAAGGATCTTGGTAACATGAATAAAAAGATACAGATTAATCAGTTTTAAATGACAAGTACCAATTCTGAACCTAGTGCTGCTGGCATACTTTGCTTTCTTTTCTGATTCTCCTGAAAGTAAAACATTGCAAGAGCATTAAAAATGAGATACTGGAAACACTTAAGTTTTGGCAGCTTTAAAACATTTCCTTAAAGCAGGGAATTGTTTCAACTAATTTTTCTCAAATATTTTGGCTCTTTTTTATAGTTCATCAGTTAACTTTGACTCAGTGACATAAGTCTTCATTGGACTTTTTTCTTTTGCAAATTTTTTAATCGGAGTTCTCTTCCAGAGACCATCCTGAGACAACTGAAGGAATTTCAGTCAGTTCAGTGAGAATTATAATATTTCAATCCCTTTGTCACCTGGTTCACTGTGTGTAATTGGAGGTAATGCTTTTTCCCTCCTGTCCTTTACCCCACCCACCAGCATGTGGTGTGTTTTACAGAAGGTCTGGGTCTTGCTGTGTGGCTGGAAGTCCCCATTTTAGTTGCTGTGGGTTTGTGCTACTGATGCAAAAGATAAATTATTTGCAATTCATGGTTTGCCAGTGAAGGTAGAGGTTGTTATCTCTGCTGCTTGAGTGAAGGGAAGCTAACTAACACAGCATGAAAATAACCTGAATTAATTGAATTAGGTTCACCTTTCTCATTCAGATAGACTTAAATGGGTATTCACAGCAGACTTTAGAGCACTCAGAGTTTCAGAAACAGAACATTCATCTGCCAGAAGAATGGCCAAATTTAAATCAGCTTTCATATTGTAAAATTTATTTATGGCAGTTTATTTTCCACTAGGGATTCAGCTATTGTATAACTTTTTCCTGTTAGTTTTGCCAGAAACTGGAAGCATAAAAGGGAGGGATTCTGTTCTGCCTTTCATGATAGCAATGAAACCATTAGCAAGGAGTTAAGCCTTGTCCTGGCCTAAGAGCCATTGTGAAGCTCGTGCACAACAAAGGTTTTTTGAGTGAGATTTAAGAAAAGCTGTATAGAGACTATTTGGAGAATTTCCTGGTTTGGAGTCTTTATATTGAAGTATGAATGAATTTAGAATGTGCATCATTTTAGAGACACAAATCAGTGATAACTAAGCTAGAAAGAGCACAGATTGACTTTCAGTTAATGAAAATGGTACTTCCATTAAACATTCCCATTAGTCATTGATGTTGGTTTGTTATTGCTTCTCTCTCTGGTGTAATCTTAAGAATTACATGCTGGATTTGGAAAGAAAACCAACATTTCAATATTAAAGCATTTGGAAGAGCTGTGTGTTTTCTTTCCAAGGGAACAGAATGCTTCTGATCTGCTGTCTGGTGCTATCTTAGTATTTTAGATATAAGGCAGTTCCTGTTGCATTCTGGTGTGAATCCATGTGATGCTGGAGCTCAGCTGGAGTGCTGCTCCTGCCCTTCTCCTTGGAGTGGCTCTGCTGCCCCCACAGTGTGCCCGGGCAGGGAAGCACATGGACACAAATTATGCTGGTAAAGGAGAAATAAGAATATATTAGTGAGTTATAATAGCTAAGACATACTGATTTAGCCTTTCAAATCTACTGTGGTTATCTATTATAGATATTATGGTTGAAAGATGACAGTCATGGTGTTCTTGCCCTTACTACAGTCCTGTGGTAGCTTCTCTGAGTGACTCTGGATGACTGCTGCGAGCCTACAGCTGAATGGATAATGTTGTCTGACTGTATTCACAAACAGGGCAGACAACAGCAAACATTCCTTGTTATCCCAGTGAACAGGTCTTTGTGATTCCAGGTAAGGGTTCAGGCTGAGCCAGAAGGTGCAGGGTTTAAGGACTGTCAGAAGCTGATGCCACCACTTTCGTGGCTCTGCACTGGGCACGTTTCTGGGGTAAGGGAAGGGCTGCTCTGCCCAGACACAGGTGGAACCCGGGCTGAGTTGGTGCACTGTGAGCACTGCAGTGACCTCCCAGAGACCTGTCCCACCTTGGTCTTGTCAGTGTTGAGGCTGGCTGATGCTTCCACAGTGAGCAAACTGCTGTGTCTGGCCTCGTTGTTATTCATGGCATGACCTCACACCTCAGATGCCATTTGGGATTTGGGTCTTGTGGAAAAGCTTCCCGAGCACGTGCCTTGGACTGCTCTGGAATGCACGAGGCCAAGAGATCTGACATAGAGTTGTTCATTGCCCTTTTTCTCACTCCCTAAGGTATCTTTATTATAGTTTCCAATACTTAAAAAGGAGTTCCCTTTTAACCACTCAGACTCAATTAAGTACGTATTTTCATTTACTGTGTGTTTGAGGACAGAACCATTGCACAACGCCTTTGCTGCTGGAGCTACTTAAGCAGCAGCAAGCAGTGGTTTTCTCTGGCCAGAATGAGATGGGACTTGCATTTTGTTGCTGATTTCATTAGTTAGTGTTGATAGCAAAAGAGTGTTAACTCAGGGAGTGTGCACTCTGCTCACAGTGTGTACCACAATGAGACTTTACTGGCCTATTTCAGTGTCCCTCTCCCTGACACTCTGATCCTCATGGTGGGTCTCCTCCAAACTCCCTGGGTGTTCTCCCTTTTGCTGAACTGTGTCCAAGACCAGAAGGAACCCTGGCATGAGTGAGAGCAAAAAATGAAACTCATTGTAATAGTAAACACCGGCAAAGAGTCCTACAGACTTTTGCTGTCTGCAAGTCTCATCAAATTCTGACTCTTTCCAAATGCCAATAAAACTATAATAAAGTTTGCTGCATGCCCTGAAGGTCAGCACACACTGGCTGTTTTGAACAGAGTGGGTAATAAAAAATCGAGTTTTCTTCTTTTTCAGATTAAGTATTTTTAAATTCTTTTGTTTTCTTCTTTGCTAATGTATTTGTTATATCAGACGAAGAACGTTTGGTGTCTTTTCCACTGACTCATTGTTCAGTGAAAATGGCAGTGGACTAGAAAACACCCCAAAGACAAAAACATTTAAACTGCTCACTGTGTGCTTGATGTGTATACTTGGTGACTCTGCAGTGTTGTTTACTGAAAACCAGACTGAACTACTTATACTACAGCTTCCCAGGCTGTCTGCTTTAGCAAAATGTTAAATAGCAAGAGAACAACAGATACATTTTTTTCCCCTGTGAATTATAATGTTAATTGTTACTGATTTCAATAGCTGCTGACACATCTGAGAGCTCTTATTTAGAACAGTAGTAACTGGTGTTTTCTCCTATATGTCCACTTCAGACATTTTAAAAATAAGCAGCATTTATCATTAAAAGTACATTTCACAGAAATGCAATCCATCTTTCTTTCAGAAATCCTGTGATTTGTTGTGGAAGGAAATGGTGCATACTCATCAGACCTCATTTATTCATTTATCTATACTCATAATCTTCAAAATCATGGTTACAATTGTTATTACTCAGCTATAAAAGGGATTTAATTGGACAAAAAATGGCTCAGGTATTGTGAAGTTCTCTAAGAATATAAAATGGAAGATTCAGGATAAACAATTTATTGTATTACAAATATTAAATCCATGTTTATTTTTCTGGTGTTTGTTTTCCTGCATGTAGTGGTGTTTCCAAGGTGATGAAAATAAGGAGAGCTACTGATGCTGTGTAACTTGTGAACTAATACAAGAGAATCTTCAAAGACTGAATACAATAATTTTAACTAAAGCATTATAATGGCACAAGTTTTTTTGTGATTTGACATATATCTTGGACTTCAAGTTATACTGTTAGTTTGTTTTGCTATATTATGAAGGTGAGATAAATTAATACTCACACCTATATGATATTCCTTCAGAAAAAAGGGATTTGGGGAAGATATAGAAATATTGAAGACTGTTTTCCTTTGTGGAAAGATTTGTCTTCTGCTTCAGCATAGCTGGTGTGTAATTCTAGGTAGCCTGATCTTCTACAATTAATCTTCCTGGCTTCAGAAAGTTTAATCTATAATTCTGGGCTCTTGCAAGGTGTTTTGCAGCCTATTTGTAGACTGCACTGAAGTCTTTGCTTGGGAGATGCTGGGAAATACAAATCTGTATTACCAACAGTTTGGAAGAGCAGTTTGCTGCTGCCTGCCCTTGCAAGGGGCACTGGCAATAATACAGATACACTTCTAAACTCACGTGGGCAGTTCCCAAGTCTGCAAGGCACCTTCACTCCTGCAACTGTTTGCAGGGAGCAGAGGCAGTGACAGATGCCCTAGAAATAACTAAGCACAGAGTGTGTTGCTATGGAAGCTGTTCTACTGCTTGATGTGCACTGTATCATCCAATTTAGAAGAGCTTTGGAGCCAATCAAATAGCCATTTTTTCCCCCCTTAAAATTTGCCTTTGGGGGCAAATCCTGAGAACTGGAGCACAACCTGAGCAGGCTGAGAATTCCACAAGCCAGAAAAAGAAGTAAAGTGGTGTTTGGTGTAGCTCCTGAGCTCCTTTGCAGGCACGAGTGCTCCTTGTGTGCACTTTTGTGGTTCTTAAGTTTCCAGCTCTGGCAGAGTTACAGAAAAGTCTTGTACCACTGAGGGCAACTTCTGTGTGTCGTTTTCCTGGGTACAAATTAATGGTTTCTTTCTCCCACACACTGTCTAATCTTTTTAGACTGTAAGTGCTGCTGTGCAAAACTTCTTTTGATGTCTTTGTACATCTGGTGTGGTGGGATTCCATTCCTATAGGCACTGGAAGATGACTAGTCAGAGCCATAGCCACTCCTTAGCCTCCTACCCCCTGCCCCAAGATTTGTGTAATGTGGAGGAGAAGGATTTTTCCTTTTCTAAAAGATGGACTTTTTCATATTCTACTCTGATTTTTAATGCAGAAAAACTGCCACTTTCCAGTGTACTGGGGGTGGAGAATAGAAAGAATTGATTGCTGCCTTGGAGCTAAGGGAGAAAAAACAACATCACTGGGTTGTTAAACATTTATGTTCATTTTTTTTGTAAAGGGTTGTGTAATCTTAACTACTATGTTCTCTTTCTCTCCATTTTTTCCCCTTTGTGCTGGTTAAGAGATGAATGTGATAAATTCCCATTAGAGAGTTTACATTTTCATGATGCTGAGTACCTGCTGTTTTTCCTGGGCAGGGAATGTTTGGAACTTTCCAGCAGAGGCTAGCACCAGTTTCTAATGAAACTTTAAAATATCTGAAGCAGTTCTGTTTTAAGTATTTGGAAGGATATTTACAGTATCTAAATAATTACTTGTGCCATATAGGAGATATTGTTGTGATGTATGTGGAGCAGACCTTGTAATTAGTTCCTTAGGGAACTGAATGAAAATGTGACTCCATTCTGCACTTTCAAATAAAACGTGGCCTTGTTAATTAATCAAGTTTAAGAATACCACGTACAGTCACATAAAACTCACCATTAATGCTGGGACAAAGGTTGACAACTTTTGCTAAGAATACAAGCGAAGGAGAGAACAGCAATGATTAATCACTCCCCTGCTTGAAAGTGATTTTTATTTAAACCCATCCTCCCTATTATCCATAACTGCAAGCTTGTTAATGGCTTAAAACTTCTTACTGTGTGCTGTTAAGTAGTTTGGCAGATCACAAATTTTACTTGAAATGAGCACTTAATAACACTGAGTGACTTTTTAAGGTAGTTAGCAAAGTACAAATGCTTCCAGTGCAAAGTAACATCGTGTGTGACCGTGGCCTGTACGAAATGAAGGATGTATTTTCATCAGACCAGAAATCCAAAGGCAGGGCAAGCAAAGTGTTCCCTCTCTGTCATTACTCCTGGCAAGTTTGGCTGCAAGGGGAGAACATCTGTATCTCTCTTCTTGAAAATGTGTGAAATATCATCTCAGCATTCTCTTGCTCACACTTAAACTACACAGATGAATTATGTGGTTTGCAGCACAGGCAGAGGGGAAGGGAATAGTCGTAACTGCAGTTCCAGTTCTTCACTGAGCCACAGCAGATTTAGTACCCTGTAGCAGTAACAACCTCGCACACTGGTTACAGAGGCTGTAACTCAGTAATAAGCATTCACTCCAGTTCGAGGATGGTGTTTGGTTTTCTAACCGAAGCACTGGTGGCAGAACAAACACACTGTAAGTGCTATCCATATTCCTCACACATTTACCATCTCAGACCAATGTTTCAGGATACCAAACTGATGTCCTGTGGCAGCAAAAGATTTTTCTACACCCCTGGCAAACCAATACAAACTAAAATACAAAAATTATTTTAATGTTATACATTTAAAGCTGTAGCAGCAAGAAAAACTGGGTGCTGTAGAGTCTCTATATGTAGAGGAATCTGTGTGTTTACATAACACAGACATTTTCTCCATTATGAATGTGTCTCCAAGATGGACCGTGTCAGATCAGAAAGAACTGTCAAAAAAATCTGATGACATTTCAGATTGTGCAGCTCAAATCAGTTTCTCATGATCTTCAGAGCCTTTGCACAGGTGGCTTCATAACTCTCTGCATCTTCAGCCACTCTGATGTTCTTAGAGCTGTGAAAGCATTGCAAAATTTGTCATCTTCCAGAAGCTGAAGCTAATTAAGAACCAGGTAAGTGGCTGTAGTAATAGTCATTGACTGGGTGCTGCCAAACTGAAGTTGGATTCCATAACACACCTGCTCTCAATTAGGAGGTGTCAGGCCCTGATCGCAATCCCCTCCCTCTCCCCAGGCTTTGGTGCCTGTATTTAAAGCCGGCTTGATGAGGGGCAGCTGTGTGTCCTTGGGCTGGGCTGTGGTGGGGAGAGCACTGGGAGGCCATGGGGGAGACCTCCTGGTTTTCCTTGGGAATTGCCTCAGCTTTGTTGCTGTCCTGGACCATTTTCCTTGCTCATCCTGATCTTGACCCACTGACTCGACTTCGTGGCTTGAACCTGGACCTGCTGCCTTGGTAAGGACTTGGGTGGCAGTGATGGGGGTTTGCCCAGCCCTGGCTCCCGTTCCCGGCCAGCTCCGCTCCCTGACACTAAAGGCCTTCTTGGGCAGTCTGTGATTGTGGCAACGCTGGGAAATTCTGTGCTGGGAATTAACAGTTATTTATTTCTTACTGCTCTTGAGACATTCTTAGAGGTGTGGGGGTTTTTTTGTTTCCCAGGAATGAGCTTTATAATATGTGTTTCATCTCCCAAAGCTTTGGGAGCCTGTGTGTGTGTGTAACCCTCCTGCAGGAAGCGCTGCAAGACTCACTTCTTCCCACCACCCTCCCTGCCCATCTTTGTTATGTTCCAGTGGTTTGCTTTTGAAGAATTACATGGACTGTATCTCTTAGGGTAAGATTTTGAATACGAAATGACAGCTCTTCAGAGGTGCTTGGAGAGGTAGAGGGTATAAAGAAATTTGGAGTTAGGCATTGGGAATGCTGTGCAGCGTGGTCCTATACATGCAAATCTTTACAACATATGCATATGGGTAGGTTGTGTCAGTCTCCCACTACTTTGTTGCATTTATAACATGCATTTCAAACATCAGTTTTGAATTTAACTGTTTTTACCTCTTCTTTGAATAGAATAAATAGTACCACTACAATGATTTCTTAATGTTGGTGGCTCTAAGTAGTATTTCTGTTGGTGGATGACTAAGGACTTGGATTCCAACAGTCTCTGGGTGTTGATGGCCCAGAGCTGTGACAATTTGAAAGTTCTTTTATATTCATTATGAGCAATATTATTCTGATTATACTATTCTTGGTTGTGCAGAAGCAATACTTATTTAATATAGGATTGAATTACTTTAGTTACAAAAGATGAAGAGAAAAATCTCAAATTGGAATAATTTGTCATTTTATTCTCTGCAGTAAAATGTGTGTTTATTTCTCTTATGCAAACTTTACTTGGTAGTGTACAGTAGTTGAAATGAAAAAACAAAAAGTCTGACAACAAAGGTAGAGTTCTGTGTGATGGGCCAGTGCTTGCCAAGAATAAGAATTGGTAATTGTTTTGAAATTTCAAGGTATGGAGCATGTGTGTGGACACAAACTCTTTAATAAATGCACAAGGGGACAACAGGAGAGCTGTTTCTGAGAGTCTGAGCCAAGCTTGGCTGAGCAGACTCACTGGTTTAAACTTAATTCAGCACAGGGAGCAGATGCTGCCCAGCAAAAGGGCAGGGAATGGAAGGGAGACTCAGCAGGCAGGTAAACAAGGCTGGGGAGAGACAGGGAGAGCCTGAACACACGTGTCCTAACTGGGAAGGTTGAGTGCCCTTTGAGGTGCAAGGGCTTTACAGATTCTGACATGCCATCCTGAAGCAAAAACAATGCATGTTTCTTTTGATGGCGCTGTGTCTGCCTCATCTGAGTCTTTTTCCACTTCATGAAGAACGTTAATCTCCTGTGTGGTGTGATGTGGGTCCAGTTATTTACTCAGGAGAGCAGGCACTGTCTGACTCTGTAAAATCACTTTTGTATGAAGCGGTGCTCACGTAGTGATTGCTGCTCAGCTGTCCCTCCTTCGTATGTTTTCTTTTGCTTGAAATGTGTGTTTACAGCAATGCAATACAGAGAGGAGAGGAAAGGTAGAAAGAAGGCCAAGACTTTATGTAGTTGAACAAGAATAAAGCTGTTAGAAAGGAGTTTCGCTGAAGGAGGGAGAGCTGTGCAGAGCCTTTGCTGAACTGTTTTAGGGGTTGTAATCTAAACCATGTCCCAGTAGGTCACAAGGCTGAAACTGGTGATTTAGACATTAAACTGCTCACAGGAGTCCAGGAGGAGCAATAGTGAGAAAACTGTCATTTTTATGTGTGTTTCTTAATGAAAGCGAATTTGCAGAAGTGCCTTGTTGAGACTCAGACCTTTGGTGACAGGGGATATGAGGGAAGTCAGTGTGGCTGTTTAATCCACTGTGAGTTGACAGGTGTCTGTAAAATAAGACAAAACACAGCTAAATTTGAGGTCGCCAGTGTGGAGAGTGTTTGGATTGAAGATGTTTTTAATCTATTTTCAGATTACCCATTCATGTGATGCTTGTATGGGATCTGATTCAGTATTACTGTCAAGTACCTGAAGAGAATAGCCAAATTATTTACAAGATGAGCTGCTCTCCTGACTACCTCTTGATGTCAGATGTGCAATAAATTCTGGGAAATGCAATGAATACAACCTTGAGAACTTGATGTGTTGAGAGGTGGTGCTTTGTCTAATCTTTGTCAGAGGTTCTTCACCTTTATTTTAAATTCAGTTTGTCTTAGTTACCAGGTGAAGGGGGTGTGTGATGAGGGAGCAGGTTTATCCCAGAACAGATGTTTTAGTGCTTGTTCTGTATTTGAAATTCTTGACTTTGAGCCTCTTGGCTGTGCTCTGAGTTCTGCCTATGTGGTTGCAGTCGGGGGTGCCCCCCAGGAGCCAGCCCCTGCTCTGGGCCACCCCAGATTCCCTGGCATGTTAAATTTGTGTCAGTGCCTCAAACCCTTAACAGGCTAATTCAGCCACTTGCTTGACTTCATCCTTTTTTGCTGTCCTTGCCATACAAGTTTCTTTTTTTTGAAAAAGAGGTGGCTCTTTATAACCATGATTACTACCACTGAGAAATAAATGCCACTAGAGAGTTTGTTTTTTTAAAAAAATAAATGTGTTGGGTAATTCGTAGACTATTTTAGTCTTTTGTGTAACCAGAGGGTATAATTAGGGCTTGTTTGTGGTGCTGTATTGGATAGTCAGGGAGAAATCATTACATATGCTGTAAAAATTTGATGTCTCCATAACAAGGAGAGGTGGCTTGACTGGGATTTTCGTAGCTTCATTTCAATTTAGAAAACATCAACAAAGTATCTTTTAAAGGATGGAGAGTGTGCAGGGTGTTAGATCAGCAGTGAAAAGCTACCTATCCCAAGTTAGCCATCTTCTGTCTTCCCTCCATTAAGACAAACTGAATTTCTTTTTCAGAGCCTCTCAAGATAAATGCAGTCTTTCATGCCACGTTTCAGCCCCTGAAAACTTTTTATTTAGTAATAAATCCACTGGATAAGAGGTTTACAAGGAAAGTGCTGACACAACCTTAACCATCATGGCTCAATTGGTTTAGCTTGCAGGTTTGTTGTAATCCCAAAACAATAACAGAAAATTGTCATGTCAAACAAATTCCATCTTTGCTTTGTATCGTGCAGTGCTTGGATTAGAGCTTTTTATGCCTGATTATGTGCTCTTCTGCCAGGCTGAGGAGTATCCAGCTCTTTGAGTACTTCAGTGCAGGTTATCTGAGTAGAGAGTGAGTTAATAAAGACAATGCACAGGATAAGACTTTTTAAAGGAGATACCATGTTCATGTATTTACTACTCTGACATACATAGAATTTGTGTTTATTTTTGCTTTTTTAACTTCTTTCAGGGTTGAGGAAGCAGTTCTGTATTTAAGATAAACGTTGACCAGACTCAGTCCTTTTATATCCCTGTTACAATAACATGATGTAATAAGTGGGCAACAGTAACTCTTCTGTGTTTCTTACCTAAGAACAGATAGAAAAATTGCATTTAATTCTGGTGTAATTGTTTGAGCCATTCATCACCACCATGACCAGAAACCAAAAGGGGGCATGAAACCTTTTTGCTGGAAAATTGGGCGAGATGACTGAAAATCTGCTAAATGTATACATGATTCCAGTATTCCTCCAGTCTCACATATTACCATTTAATGTATCTTGATACACTGGGACTCATATTTCTGAAAGACTTGTAGAGGGAATGTTTTTGTGACAGAGCAACACACTGAGATGGAATTGAACTGGAAGGGGTATATTTTTTTACTCTGGTTTTATGGAGGCAGCATAAAAAAACTGTGATTAAAAAAAAGGCAGAAAATAGTATATTATTGTAGAAAATTAAGCCTTGTACTGTGACAAGAAATGGAATCCTTCTGTCTGCAGAATTTCTTGGCTTAACATTCCCATGGTTATAAAACATAAAAAAACTTTCTTTTTCTGCAAGAAAAAACTAAATTGATACTTTGAGCACTTGGTTAAATGTCTCAGAAAGAGCTCAAGTGTTACTCAAATGCTATAAACTGTCAACAAGCTCAACAGGTGAGTTGAGAAATGTGCCTTTTCCTTGCCCCTCGGAGCAGTGAGATGGCCTGAGCCGTGCTGCGGGCTGTGCCTGTGACAGTCTCAGCTTGGCACTGCTGGCATGGTTTGTTTCCATTTAGACCAGCACTGGGTCTGCCCCCGCCAGACTGCAAACTAAATTCTGGCAATGATTTCAGTAAGAAGACAGGGGCAGTTCACATGGAAGGTGAATGTCTTAGAACATCTGGTATAAAGACATCTTCAGTTTTCCCCAGTGTTCTGGGCTTTAATGCTGTTGTCACCTGGAGGGCCATAGAGCCACATATATGATTTCAGTGTGTAGACCTCATGTTTTGTCTGCTTTGGTTTTGGCTTCTTTAAGTGTAAAAGAATTTAAGCAAACCAATATCTGTAAGTGTGAATTTTCACACTGATCAGGTCGAAGCAATCACATGTTTATAAATGTATTCAATTGAACAAAATTTTTCTTGGATTTTGAGGCCTTTCTTTTAATCCAAAGTGAAATCCAGCATTAGTGAATTCAATGATAGGCGATGATATCCCTTGGGAAGGAATAGGATGTAACTTGGTTCTGACTGTGGTGGGTTCATGTTTCTCTCACACAGAAACATTTCTTTAAACAGAGCATTTAGTGTGGACTTTCCTTTCTTATCTCTTTTAAAAATGCAAGTGCTATGCTCTAAGAGAATAAACTAAGCTTGGCACATGGGATGGATTGCCTTGTCACTGGCTGTAGCTCCTGATGATACACAGCAGTTGCACTGCATGCAGTTCTTTGTGGGATGTGTCCTGTTTTCCCCACACTGTTGTTTCATTCTTGCTCTGTCCCATTCTTAATTTCAATTTCAGTTGGAAAAGAACTCAGCAAGGCTGTAATCTTTGAACAAGTTTATTATCACAAAGGAACTAAGAGTCTCTTTGGTTCCTTTATTGCATGATTATGGTCTTAATGTTGTGAGAGTGAGCTCTGCCTTGCTCCTGGGAGAGCACAGCCAAGTGTTTGTTGCTGCAGTACCCACAGCTCGTGTGCAGCCCCCACTTGCTGTGCTCACAAATGGGGGTAGGCAGGATGTGCCCCTGTGTGGAGCACCAGCTCAAACTTCCCCCAGGGAGCTTTTGTTTGTTTGGCAGAAACAACAGAGCAGTTTTTGCTACTGAATCTGCTTTTTGCAAATGAACTATGTTTATGCAGAGCTGAGAACCCAAGCTCAAATAGTGACTTTTCCTTGATGCTGAGACATTTCTCATGTGAGGTTCCCTCATTTGTGACCTGTGATCTGTCCTCATCTTACAGACCACGTGAATGGAAACACTGAGCCCTAAACCACAGCACTTTGAAAACTAGAACCTGAATTGCTGAAGGGGAATATGCTGGAATATGAATCTCTTAAAAAATCCTTGCGAATGGTATTGCCTCCCTTTCCCAGCCATCATTCTGTTCTATTTACATTGATATAAGAGTGTGGACAATACTGCCTGCATCCCCTTTATAGTTATGTAAATGTTGAAGTGAGGCCAGGATTCAATTTGCTGTGTTTTCCTCTGTGAATCAGAGTTACTGTGTGATTTGTACAAAGGCACTTACAGGATACCACTGGCACAGCTACATTATAAAGGCACAGTTTTCAGAGCCATCATGAATAAACATAATGTGAGTTCTCAGAGCTAACATAAGGGATAGAAGAGTTTAGGTAATAAAAAAATGGCTTGCTGAAGTGGTTATATCATAACTTTCTCCAGCCTTTAAATTAATGGGAAGATGAATTATCAGCTGTCCACAAGAGTTTCTTCAGTGGATGGTGAGAGGCAATTGAAGGTGGTAAAAGCAGCAGCAGCAGCACCTGTTGAAAACAGCATCTTTAATTTCCTTTGCAACTAAAGTTTTATTCTACAGCTGGAAAAGTGTCAGTAGTTTATCCAGAGCAAACTCAAGAGGCCAATCCTGGTACCCACTGGAGACTTGAGGTTTGTGCAGGCAGCACTGGGGCACCAGTAACTGGGAATGCCTCGCTTTTCCTGCGGTGTGAACAGTCTTGTGTGTGTAATATTCTTCCTGCTGAGCCAGTGTGGTAATCACAGAAAGCAGCACTACCCCTGTGCAAAGAGCCTGCTCTTCCTGCAGGATGTCACCCCACCAGCTCTGATGCAAGACACTTTGTTCCCAACTAATCAGTAACCTGCAAAGCAGCAGCACATAAATTGTTCTAAGGCATCGTTTGTCTGTATTAGCTGCCTCTCCTTATCTGGGGAGCACAATTCATCAGCCCTTTGCTCCAGGAGCTGCTGCCAGGCTTGGCTTGCCCACCATCACTTATTCACATTGCTGGTCAATTTGTTTACAGGCTGAGTGCACTTGACTGAAGGCTGGGAAGCCAAGCCCAAGTGCTGCTGCTGCCACCACAGTTCACTCTCCTGCAGCAGAGAGATGGTTTTCCATAGCTGAGGGTTGAATGGCTGTTGAGGGCTTTGGATGTGAACAGTTTGAAATCAGTTGTTCTGTTTTGTTGAGTAAAGCAACAGGGTTGAGCTCAAGGTTTAGGGATAATAGTTTAGAAGGAGAAATAAAAAGGATTAAGGGCGGACAAGTATCTTCAGCTCAAGTGGTAGTTACACTGAATTCCTTGTGGGGGCTTGAGAGCCTCAATCCTTTCCTGCAATCTTAAAAAAACCACCTCTTACCAAAACCAGAGATTTAACAGCTCTTCAAACTTAGAATTTCTCATTTCTCTTTGCCTGGAATGCTGTGGGAAAGCCTGTAACTCCAGTTTTCCTCCCCTGTTTTTTAAAATGAAGCATAGACATTAGAATTCATCAGTGCCTGGTGAATGCCATCAGGAATCACTCAAAAGTTTCATAGGCCATATATGTGTATAAGAAACACCAAAATACCTTGCTGGCTTTGTGTAAGCTCCATGGAGGGCCAGAAGCTGAGCAGTGTCTGAGAAAATAGCTGTGTGGCAAAGCATGGGGCAGGTACAGCACTGTGTCTGCTGGAGGGCATGGCACTGATTGCCTGGGGCAGGGTCTGTGGGCATCAGCTGAGTGCAGGAACGGGCAGGGGCGGTGCATCCTCCCAGGAAACAGCATCGCACCCTGCACAGGCAGTGAGGAGTGACAGTTCTGGAAGGCATGTACAATTGTATTACTCAAATGATTTTTTGCTCACTTTTGTGACTAGCTAGTAGTAAAAACTATTCCATATGTGAATTAGAAAATAACACTTTCTTAGTGGTGAAAGATCAGCTTTTCAGGAGTTTCTCCAGCACCTGGGGAGAGCAGAGCAGTTCTGGGGGGCTTGTACCAGCTTCCTTCTGAAAAACAAGACCAGAAACTGTTCTAGGTGTACAGGAACCCTGCTCTGGCACTTGGTGAACATGTGAGAGTCCAAACTTGTGTTTGAACAGCTTTGAATTGTTCTCATGATGCGGACATTCAGTCCAGGGGATGAGACTAAGCAGACTTTGAAGTAAAGCCCTTGAACATCATATAATGTAGATCAATACATGGACCTCTTCACTAAGTGGTTTGATCTGATTAGGTCCTATTTTATCAAACTGTTTGCTAAAGTATCCTTAGCTGCAGTGAACTAACACTTTCTCAGAAGCAGTGGAAGCATTTTGAGCTAATTTGTTTGCTTGCAGAAGATAAGTGGTGATTATTTTGTAATATATTTACATATTTATGTATGTATTATAACAAGATCTGAGACTACAGTGTGTAAGAAGAAGGCAGTATCTGAGAATTTTTAAAAAGTCACTTTTTTGTTTTCTTCATCCTTTTACCTTTCTCATTTGTACCTTTATGTGGTGGTTTTAATTACTGAAATGTTATAATTTACATCTAGAGGCTTGAAACACTTGCCTTTGCCAGGTAGCTGTAGGAACTTTGCCAGAACTGTCAAATTTCCTCATTGATTAGTCTAAAGGTGCCATTAGAGGTCATCCACTGAACTTCATCTTGTCCATCAGTAAACATCATACCTACAGTAGTCATCTGTAATTCAGATTCTTTTTGTGTGAGCATGTATTTTTGTTAGTGTGACTTTCCCAACATTTTAGTGTTTCAGAAACGAACTAATGTGTGATGTTATTGGATAGTCTTGGATGTTACAGTGGGCTGAATCCATGACCTAGCAGGCATTTTCTTTCCTCTTGGGTGCATGGATGGCTGTTCTGACATGTGGAAACTTGGCAATATGAGGTCCAGGATGTCAACAGTAAATTGCCTGGAGAATTGGGAATAAGGGCAAGTAGAGCCAGTTCCATATAATAACACTTATTTTAAACCACCAGGAAGGAACAGAGGTGCAGGACAGGCATACAAGTGTTTCTCCAAGTCTTTTGGTAGGACTCCATAGTGCTTAGGACAATAGCTAAGTGTTCTTTGACTCAGCACTTATTTTAAGCTCTTCTGTATCCCTTGTTTCCTTTCAGACATTTCATTAATACTTGTCTATACTGAGTAGGATCTGAGCTGGAATAACTGGTGCCCTGCTCCTGCCTGAGTAATCCCACCTCTCTCATCAGCAATGCATGCAACAACCTTCAGGGCTGGCCATATATTCTAAAGTAACTTTCATAAAAAAGAAACTCAAAATATGTTTTTGGTTGAATTAATTCCTTTCAAACAGCAGGTTTTTTTCTTGTATGTTCCTTCACAAGTGTGCCAGTTCGGGATTAAACTAGTCTTTTGTCTTAATATCATATAGTAGAACTGCTGCAAAGGGTTTGTTTGGTTTTTTTAATATGTATATGTATGCAAACTTTGAAATGCTCATGACTTTCAAAAACACTCTCTGAAGAGTCAGGTGTGTGGCTATTTTCAGCCATTACTTTGTGGTCATTTTGGGCCAGATTCTCCAGTGATCCTGAATCAGACCATGAAGTTGAGTCCAGTGAATCTGCACGAGTTTATAACAGCTGAAGATGGTCTGGTTTTGTACCAATAGTGATGCCAATAAAAACTGAGCTCCCTTCTAATGGTTGTTCTCTGAGGGTGGGGCTCTGCAAGTCTTTAAGGAACAACCTAAGCAGCCAAATGTGCTGAATGACACTGATTTATGGATTCACATCTGAGTTTTTCTTGAACAGTGATCTTCTCTTCTTAGAGGAAAATTCCCTTGGGGGAAGGATGTCTTGTCTAGGCACAGAAGAAATCTCTAGATGGATAAAGTCTTATATTTCTTTTTAAAAATGAGTACAATTATATGGTCTGAGAAAAATGTGGGACACTTCAGGTTTATTCAGAAATAAATTTATCTGTGAACTTTTCTGTCTGTCAGAGAAATGCCAAGTTTGTAAACCAGCAGAGCCAGCAGAATTTTGTACTCATTTGCTCTCATCCCTCATTTTTCTCACAGAAGTGTAATTTTCCAAGTGGAGAGTGTCCTTTAAGATGAGTGCTGTAAGAATGTGAAAGTGTCTATCCAGAAACTTTAACTATTAAGTTGTTTGACTTTTTGTGAAGCTGTTGATGCCCTGATGCAGGCTCACCTCCCAGCCATGGCAGCTCAGTTAAATGTGCTATGGAAGGTGTGTATGTGTGCAATCTGGTAAATAATCCAGATGAAAATGCACTTTTAGATGGCTAACGTACAGCTTATTCTCTGAAAGTGCTGCTGCTTCACCCAGGATGCTGTAAGGGATGCAGAATGAGCCTGTTTTCAGTAATGATTAATTTGGTTTGATATTCAAACATGCTGCCCTCCTGCTGGGCTGTGGAAAAAAGCTGTCTGCAAAGAAAGGCTTCCAAGTAACTGTGAAAACAGGTGTGACACATTTGCATCCTAAACTTAAATCATGTTTATTTAGGACTGGCCAGAAACAGTGAGGCATTTTTGAACTGACAACTTGCTTTCATTTTCACTTCCTCTCCCCTGCACACAATTAACAACTACAAAATTACAACCTTGACCTTCTTGAAGCAAATGAGCTTAAATAGCTATAAACTATTTTAAAACACTAGCAGATCAGAATGAAATTAAACGACTTGCAAGTATTTGTTCTCACTTGATAACGATGGGAAGTGGGGGAGAGTTGTTTGCAAACACCTGAACTTGTCCCAGGGTTGTAAAGGGAGCTGTGATTTTCCTGCCAGTGAATTTGAAACTATGGTGCAAGGCGCCATGGCATCTTATTTTCCTGTAATCTTATACAAACTGAAGCAGGCCATGTTCACAAGACCAGAAATAGTTAAATTGTACCAAAAGTAGCTGATTTTATGGGAGATGTCCCTTAGAATTATGAACAAGCCATGTCTTAGTGCAGTGCAAGGGAAAGTCTTGGCCCTTCAAGTGTGTGTGAAGTAAAAAGAAACTCCTACAGAAAGCACACACTTTCCTGCAGCAACACAGTTTTAAAGGCCAATGTCTTGTCCAAATCAGTTGCATCTTGTCTACTTAGACAGTTTTCAAAAATAGGGAAGTTGAAAATTGCTTTGTTCTGGTTTTGCTTCTGGAGCAAAATTGTGTTCCATTGTATGGCTGTGCTTCATTAAACTGCTGCTCTGCTTTACCCTGGAGATAGTTTTCTGTCTGTGCTGTGTGAAATGATCCTTGGTTATTATAGAGCAATTTAACAAAGATTTGTAACTGTTACCTCTAGTTTACTGTGGGAGAAACTAATGTGCACAGCTCTCTTTGCCCAATTGCAGCGTTTACTGGGGGCTTTTATTCCCCTTTCTTTAAAACTTTCCTTTCCCTGCTTCCTTCAGATGAAAGATAGGACATGGGAAAACTGAAAAAACCCATCTCTGGAAAGGGCTGGAGGAGCTCATCTCTTATTTCAAATTACATGTGCCAAATACACAGTTCTCAAGTTCGTGGCAATAGAGTGGCCATTGATGTTGAGGAAGATTTATTCAATGCAATATTGTTGGCGTTTTCTGCAGCTTTGCAAATCTGTCATCCCTAAAGTATTTTCTAGTGTCTACCTCGAGTTTTATGGAAAATTATGGGGAGATTCCTTTTACTGTAGCCATATTTTAAAGAAGAATCTGTGCCTGTTGCCCCCATGTTCGAGTACCCAGTTATAAAAAATATGGATGATGACTTCTATAGTCAGAGAGGTAATCATTTAAATAAGGGCCAAAGTCAAGAGAGCAATTAGAAAGCAAAAGCAGTGATTCTGCTATGCCTGTATATTCTCCTTCTGTTGCATATATAGTAGGTGGCAAATTTACCTCATTTTTCATTCCTGAAGAAAAGTTGCAGATAATAATTATCCTGCCCAAGTTTCTGAGTGCTTTTAGCAACAGCTATGGTCCCATACACTGGAATGACAGGTTGATGAAGAAAAATCTGTAATTTCTAATCACTTATTTTAAAATAGCTGAATGCTTTAATGTGGAGACTTGAAGATCTTTAATGTTTTAAGAGTTTATTCACGTTTTTCTTGACTTCTGGCTTCCTTGCCCCAGAAATGGAACACTGAAACGTTAAAGATAATACTCTAAAATTGCACAATTTTCATATTTTAAAAAATAACTCTACACCTACTGTGTGTGTTTTTTTGTGCTTTTCCCGAGTGACAATAGAATGTTGTGACTGTAGGGAAAATAAAACAACAACAATGTTTCTTCTTCAGTAATGCAGGTGAAGGTCACCCAGAGTTCTCCCCTGCATTTTGAATAACCACACAGTTCACAGAATAACTCAGATTGGAAGGAACCTCAGGGTTTAAAATAATTTTGGTCTTGGATAAGAAAAAGCTGTCTCAGAACTGATTCAAGAGGCTGCTGCTGTTTTTCAGTCGTTTCCTACTTTTCCTTACCCTATTTAACAAGCCCTTCCCTCTAGTCTCTGGATTTTAGCATGCAGCCCTGTAAAACAAAGCTCACATTTTAATTGTGCAAAGAAACAGGTGGGCAGGCAGGTGTTTTCCTGCTCTAAATGTTGCTGGTGATGGGTGATTCACTTGTGCTTCTGGGGGTGTCAGGAATGGCTGCTATATATAATTGCAGGCTGACAGAGGGCCACCTGCCTCGGGGCCCCTGTGTCTCGGGGAATGTGTCCTACAAACACATCACCTCTTGCAGCAAAACTCAACTCACTTGTTCTGGGGCTTATTGTTTAAAACCAAAGGTGCTCAGTGTTTAGGATATGTGTGAGCTTATAAATGAGTCTGCTATTAGTGCCACATAGTGACCTAAATTCAGATCAGAATGTGACCATGTGCTGTACAGTTTATCTCAGAATTTCATTAGATTTAATAGGAAAAGTGCAAGACAATATGATGATAGACATGGTAGAATTACTGCTTATAATTAATTGATATGCGACTTGAAAGTGTATTTTCTACGTGTAAAAAGAGTAATTGAAGCTACAGTTGGAATGGGTGTGCTATCAAAGGGGATTTGCAAGCAGTCCCAGCTAAGGAGCCACTTCTGTTCCCTCATCCTTCCCTGCAATGGCAAAGACAGAAGATAAGATGATACTACTACTGTCTTTCTGAAGGTGTTCTGAAGTCTAAATCTCTGATATTTGAAAAGCACTTTTTGCTTTGCTGTTGAAAGAATTAAACTGTTCTGCATGGTGAGAGTCAAGTTGGAAAAGTTCCTTATGATTCTGACAGTTGCCCTCCCACTGAGGGCTTGACCAAGCCCAGTGCAGAGCAGTACTGCTTAAATTGCTGAAACTCTTTGTTGCTGGTAGTGAATCACAATTTTACTTTATGCTTCTTTTTGCAGGAGCACTGGCATAATTAGAAGCAACAACTTCTTTAATGGGATGCAACGAGCAATTAATGAGCAAAATAATATCTGTGGTGTACATGGTAACAGCATGTCACTGCTCTTTTGTTCTTGTTCTCATCTTCTTTGGCATCTGACCTATAATCAGGGGCCTTTCATGCTTATCCACAGTACTATTATTTTAGGCAAAGCCTCATTGTCCCTCTCAGCACAGAGAAAATTGATTACATGAAGCGTTGCTTGAGAAGAGAATAATATGCTTTCTTGACAGTAGTTTCCCTTGCTCTCTACCTCTGTTGACATTAATGACATCTTTACCAATTCTTTCAGTCTCGTTTTCCTCAGAGTAGTGTTGTTTATAAATTAATATTTCCTTTCAAGCTGGAATGTGCCCAGAATTCTGGAGCAGCTTTGCAAGCCCTTAACCTTCTTTAAGTCCTGTGGGCTTCTAGAGTGTTCCCTGCAGCCCTGTGTGTGTGTGCAGCACACTCTTGAGTCTCCCTTTCCTAGAGAGCTCTGAGCTCTGCTGTGCCCTCCCAGGAGGAGGTGGCACTGAGCCTCCTGCTCTCCTTGGCTCTGCGTGGCAGCTGCTGGCGCTGGGCTGGGCGAAGGGAAAGGCACTTGCCTGGTTTTATGTGGAGTGAGTGTCAGAACAGCCTTTTCCATCACCAGAAAACTCTGAAGAAGAAAAGCAGAAGCTGGGATGAAATGTTTCAGATGTAACTTTGCTCCAATAATTCAAGAATCTCAAAGCTATTTATTCTCATTCCCCAAATGATGTTTGTCTTGAGAACTCAGGGGAATCAGCCAACTCCACTGTAGCCTCAAGGTGTATTAAGGAGTAAGTAACTGCATTGGAAATCAGGAAGCAATAATTCTAGAATAATTTTTTTTTAAATTTGCATTTCTCCAACATCAGAAGTTTGTTTTTAACAGGGATAAAACTGTATTCAGTCATGAACTTTGACATTCCTGAGAATATCATTTTAGTAAAAGATGTAAAAGTTCATTATGAGTACTTATTTCTGTACCTCAGGAGAATAATGTGAGATCTGTTTCATAGATGCTGCAGTGCTCAGATACTAATAACACCAGCATGATACTGATAAAGTTGTAATTTACCTATAACAAAGAAAAAAAACCCCTTTAAGAATAAGCTCCGGGAGATGAACTCTTGTTTTTGTCAGCATGCAGCACAGACGTGAAGAGCAGCAGGGCCAACATGCCTATGGAATAATAGGGGTGCCCCTTCTGAGGGCATCTTTGTGGGATGGCTGATGTGTGGGGTAAGCAGGGTTGGAAGTTGAGGCCGGATGGCTAAAGAGGTGAATGTGGAGTCAAACCTGGAGCTGGCTGCATTGTGGCAGCTGCCTGGAAAAACCAGGCGGCAGTTTTTGAAGCCTGAGAAACTTGCAGTCTGTGCATTGAACAGCAGAGATGTGCAAGGGACAGGACTGTCAGTCCTTGATCCACAGGAAATTTGCTGCCATTTGTAGGCTTGTTTTTTGTTCTCATTGTAACTGTGGGGCTTTGCTTATTGTAGTTTAGTTCAATGTGTGTCAGGAGGGTTGGGAACTTGTGAGTCTGATGGACTAACATTCTTCGGGAAAGGACTTGGCCAGTCTTGTATTTGCTTTTCAGGCATAACAGGAGAACATTGAGAAGATGGGCGAGAATAAAGCAACAAACCATGTTGGTTTGCAAAATCTGATTTTAAACTGGAGGAGCCTGTTTGTATTGAGTGTTGCTCTCATAGAACACACATGGAATGGGAACTAAGATAAACCTAAATTTTGGTGTCCTGGTACCCCCAAATTCTAAGTCTTTGAAGCATTTCCTCATATCTCTTCAGAGCTGAAGTTGAGTTTAATTGTTTGTTTCAGGCTTTTTTGGCTTACCATATGCTTTTGTCAATCTTTTCCTGATATAATTATGGAAAGCAATGCTATTTTGCTTTTCATATGTGGAAAGTGAAGCAGTGAAAGAAGCCTGTGTGCAGACAGGGTTTGTTACCTAATCCACACCA
The DNA here is from genome assembly GCA_013400415.1 of Scytalopus superciliaris. Lineage (NCBI taxonomy): Eukaryota > Metazoa > Chordata > Aves > Passeriformes > Rhinocryptidae > Scytalopus > Scytalopus superciliaris. The sequence continues at coordinate 45,832 of VXBX01000995.1, forward strand.
GACAGCCATCCTTCCCTACATTAAGGAATTGCAGGAAAAGATTTGTGGCAGTTCAAGCCACGCTGCCTGCTCTGCTTTGCCTGCTCCCATTGCTCATTTCAGAATGCCATAAAAACCTCTGGTGTTTTTCCTCACAGAAAGAGCCATATCTTATTTTGAGCCAATCTGTTCTCAGTCAAGTCCTCTTTTGGAACTGATAAAATTTTCCCACTGTGTTGATCTATGGAGCAGAATTGCTGATTTGATAAACTGTGATGAAAAAGTAATTTGTCTCTCTGAAGTAAAGGTTAACTGTCTGCCAGATTTCACCCTTCAAAACAACTGTTCTTTTCCTAGAGAAAAATGAGTTAGAGGAAAATTGAAACCTGTTAAAAGCATCTCTTCCTCCCGTTAATCACAAGGCTTAACAGGCCTTGCTAAATGTGAGTTGTTTCTTTCCCAGGTGAGGTGAAATCTGAGTGTGTGGACTGTAACCAAGAGTGATCTCCCCTCAGTAACTCTGCCAGCAGGAATGCTCCTGCAGTGCACGTTGGCTGAGTGTGCTGCACCCTGTCCTGCAGCTGCCCTGCTGGGAGCAGCTGGAAGGGACACCCTGAAATCCTCCTGGGCCCTGCATGGGCCAGTCCTGCCAACCTGGTGCCAGGCAGGTCGTGCAGACCCCCCAGCCCGGTGTCCTGAGGCACTGAAGCTCCAGCAGCTGTGCTGGTCCCACCCATTGCCCTGGAGATGGGACTTGCCCAGGTCTCACGGGCCGGTCAAACAGTCCTCAAAAGGCAGTTAATTGACTTACCTTCAGCTATTGTAGTTTATGTCCTAAATGTATTCCTTGAAACTAATAGCACTTGGAAGTCATTCAGCACTTGATGCATTGCTTGATTTCACGCAGAGAGAATACTCCTGCAGTTAAGGGAATAGTTTTGAAATATTGTTTGTTTTTCTGATAAATGCAGGTAAAGAGCTATTTATAAAAGAAGATTCCATTGCAAAGGGAATATGCAGGCATGTGCTGATAGGAAAGAACTTGTTATAAAACTTCGGGAAGTTTACATATAGAATATTAAATAGTATTTCTACTACAATCAGTTATTTTTTAGCTCCAGTTGTAGGTTGAATAATGTCTAGTGGTGGTCATATATTTGTCATTTTATAGTAATGGCCTGCATGTCTTAGGCATTCGTGTGTTTCATTTAAAGACAAATAATTTGTAAAGTATATTAAGACTTCTTTTTCAGTAGAAATCGACATTAAAAAAATCCTTTGCAGCACAGATCAGACAGACAAGGTAAAGGTCATATTGGTCAAGATGGACAACTTTTGATTCATTAGGAACTTGAAGGTGGAATAACAACTGTGAGGATTTGTCAAGTAATCGATTAATTTCTCAGTGATAAACATGAAAGGAAATCTTTATGCCACAAGCAGTTTTGTCAAGTAGCTTGGGAAGGCTGTGGTTGATAGATAGAGCCTTCAGGGGAGAGCCTAAAGGGAATCAATTGTTGGCCTGACTACACCTTAGCAGGAGCTCGTCATTAAGCAACCTGACTCATCATTAATTCTCACCAGTCCATCTGCCTTTGCTTCATGTTCATGTGGCACCTCCTTTTCATTCTAATCACCTACAGAAATGTGAACAGGGTATTGAATAGCCAAAATACTTGTCCCTATAGATAATGGATTTAGGTTTTGTTCCAGAAATGTGTATCTGACAGCCAGAAGCAAACAGATGTTAGACTGGGAAAGGAAAAGGATTGTTTACACTTGACAAAGACTTTTCTTACTGTGTCACTGACAGGTCACCATTCTCACCTTCGGTCATAGCTGCTCTCAGGGTAACACCAAATCTCTCACAGCTGATTGAAGGGGGACAAGCCCAAGTTTTGTCTCTTCATACCATAAGAAGGAGAAACATTTGCTGCCTTTTCTTGTCATCCACCTTTCTGTAAACAACCTTGGAAATTAAACCTGCTTTTCTGACCCTTTGGGTTCAGCTTCTTGTCCAGAAACAATCAGGGATTGAACATAAGGACAATACCTGGTCGAAAGCAAATAAATGAAGAAAACTAATTGCTGGTAAAAGTCATGCAAAGCTCTAATAGTCATAATTATAAACAAGACAAGGTCTTACAAATGTCCATCTCCTCCGGTGAATTTAAGTGTTGTGAAGTTTTGGCATTTTTATTTTGAGAGACAAATAGAGTGAATTGTAGGATGGTATTTTGGTCTTTCTCTTTTAGACAATTCTTTTGGTTTAGGACTCTGAACAGCCTTGGTCTTTTTAATTTATCAAATAGATACCAAGGAAAATTTGGTTGTCAATAGTAACTGAGATTGGGGTTCCCAGATAATATAAATCATCTTTATTTTGAGCTTGGCTTGGAAACTACCTAATCTTCACATTTCACATTATGTGTTAGCAACCATTGACTTGAAAATAAAATCTTCCTATTCAGAACAACATGCCAAGCAGTTTTTGTACAAAATGCTCTCTGTGAATTCAGCGAGTGGGGGCCAAATGTGAGGCAGGGCTTGGAGCAGTGGCAGGGCCTGTGCTCTCTGCAGTGACTGCCCGGGGTACCCGCCGGGGTCACGAAGCCAGGCCAGGCATGCACAGCTCAGTTCCTTGGGAGAGAAGGGTCAGCCCTCAGGGTGAGATGATGCCAGCCTTAGCTGGTGCGGGTAACAGATTAATTTTTCATGTCAGTTGGGAGGGAAAGCCGGCATTAAATTTCTGATGATACCTTGTTATTTTGAGAATTAGGACTCTGAAAACTTTCTGTTAGAGATAATTTGTAAATTTTTGTTTAAGTGGCCACAACTATAGGAGGTTTTGTGGAGAACGTTTGTCTTGTGCCTTATCCTTTGTCCATAATGCTAGATAAGCCTAGAGAGGCAGAAGATGTATCTGAGGAGGGGAAGGTGAAGGAAAATACCAAGAAAATTTTCAAGCTGCTGTTTCTTGGTGAGCCATTTGACTGAGATCTGTGAGAGATGATTAATATTTACCCACTATTAGCAATAAACAGCAGAGGCAGAGGAACACCAGCTAAGATCACCAGATGCTCCTGCTATGCTTGGGTGTAAATCAAAACTAGCTCAGCTGAAGACAGTTTGAGTTGTGCCATGAAAAGGAGGTAATATCTTACCTGGGCACACTGTGTGTGTGAAACATCCATTCCACACTGACAGTTCACCAGCACAGCCACTCTTGTCCCATTTATTTGCCAAGAATTTGTTCGCTCCCTGAATTTGTAAGGATTATTTTCACACAGAGTTCTTCCTTTTTCATTCTTTTATATGAAATGCAGCAGGCACTGTACAGCAATAAGCAAACTCTCCCTCCTCCTAGCCTTTGTGTTGCTTTTAAGAGGGATGTAAAACAAAAATCAACCATTTTATTTGGAATAAAAAGTAAAATCTCCCACTGCGTTAATAAGGAATCCATGTAAGAGGAGCTATTTTCAATTGTCTATCTTGGTGTGTGTCTTCTGTATTGTGGTTAAAAACTTTATATTCAGATTTTAATTTTATGTTCAGAAATTACATCACAAAGCAGTTAAACAGAAATTAGAGAAGAAAAGTGGTGATGCATCACGTCTTTATTACCTGGCTCCTGAATCTGGATGTAATAGAGAACAATTCTGTTTCTGGCTATAAACTGGGCTGGCAACCTCCAGAAATGTGGTGTGATGTCCTTACTAGCCAGCCCTACTTCTGGATTCCTGGTTTTTTGCCCCCTCAGAGTTTATTTTCTCATGCTATTTCTGCTGGCCACAGATTTCACAGCAGTGTTTGTAACTTCAGTGGGCTGTGTAACAAGTTGCCACCTTCAAGTAGAGACTTTCTCAATATTATCCCATCTGTGTGGCTGCACTGATAAAATTACAGCTCATAAAACACGTGTTATGGCCAAAAAGAGTCCAGTAAGCAATTCTGAAAGATGCTTTTTCAGTTGCAATTACATGTTGTGTAAATTGAACACCGACTTTGGAGGGATTTTGGTGTGTGTAGTCCCACAGTGCAGCACACTTGAGGTGAGGCTGTTGAAGCCAAGCCCACAGCTGGCCTCTGTAGGTGTCAATTCTGTGGAAATAAAGAACTGAAAACACCTTCTGGGCCCAAGTGAGGAGTGACCTCCATCGCCACTCTTAGCCAAGTGCTCACTGGAGGAAAAACTGGGCTATGGTTGTTCAGCACCTGAAAGACCTCAGTGAAGAGCTTTGGTGTAGGTCCCAAAGGCACAGGGATGCTGGGGAGACTGCTGGGGCTCAAATCATCCATCAGTGTGCATGGGTGGGAAACTCAGAATCTGTACTAACTCATAAGTTGCAGGGATACTTTGTCTCCTTGGTGCCCTCTAGTTTATTTGAAGATAGAAATTCTGCTTTTGTAATTTACTTTGTTTTCAGTTTGTGCACCTGATTTTGTTGTTTGGTTCTTTTGGTTGTTTTAGCAACAAAATCATCCAAATACTCTTTCTAAGGAAATAGGATTATAAAAATAGAAGTGTAGAAAAAGCAGCAAACATGATTTAAGTGAAATAAATATGACTATGCCATAGTGTGAATAAATTTAAGTGTAACTTGTAATTTAGTGTGTCAGTGCTGTAGCTGCTCTGATCAAGATTTGGAAGAACTTCTTGGGAGAAATACTTTGTTTCTCAGCAGAAGCTGGCAGAATCCAATTCAGAGAGTTGTAATTAGCCTTCCAGTATGAAATGCCAGTTCCCTTCACTCTCTCCTCCATATAGGGCAAGATTGTGTTTTTATGTGCCTGCCAAGCTGAAGTCTCAAGGAATAGATTGACATGGAGCATTAACTGCAATATGTAGCTAGGAAGCTGTGCAATAAAAGAAAGATATGCTGAAATTACTGCAAATTACAGACCTAATCCACTTCCTGGGTGACTCCAGGGAGCTCATTTGGAAAGGATATCCTCATCTTAGCAAGGAATGGATGAGCCCTTATGTGTCTCCTCTAATTAATGAGCAGAAAACCCGCGAAGGTTCAACTGAAAGAAGGCAAAATTGCAGAGAGCAGAGTGGAGAACGTAGGATTTCATATGTAGAACGGAACACCTAATTAGCTTTTGTTTTCCATAGAAAACAGGACTGTTTACTCTTGCAGGGAAGTCCTTAAGTGGTAGCTGGCCATTCATACAAGAGAGGAATTGGCTTGTTACTACTGAGCCCAAATGTTTTGTTACTGATACTGAAACTGAGAGCTAAACTGAAGGAACTCCTCGTGTCCTGAAGGGAAAGCAGCTGGAGTGAGCAACCCCAGCTGAGAGGCACCAGGGAAACTGCAGAGCTGAGGGAATCTTGTAGGGAGCTGTAGAGGTTTCTCACCTCTCCTCAAGCTGTTTGCAGGTCTCCAGAATGACAGTGGGGATACCTTGGAACCCCAGGGCACATCTGAGTTAAAAAGGTTTGGTTTGTCTGCACTCCTCCTTGGGAACGGCCACGGAGGCACATCAGACAAGAAAGGAGACTCTCAACCTCTTTTGCATTGGTAGTTCCAAGTGTAGGAGAATGAAATTGATAAGACATGCATTAAAAAATGCACCGGAACAAGGCATTAATACTGGGTTGTGCAGGGGGGGGTGTATTAAGATGAATGGAACTTCAATGTGGTTTTGTGACAAGATATTTGTGAACGTGTGTGTGCATTTAGACATACTTTGTTTAGTTTCAGTACTATTTGTTATGTGGTGACTGCTTTCCTGAGAAGACATACACATATGAAGGTGAGTAAGAGTGAGTCTTCTTTCAGTGAAGTTTGACTGTGTCCTATTCAAGGGTTATGGGAAAGTCCACTTATACCACTAGAAATATTTGCATCTTCAAGCAGAGCTTGTGTTTTTGTGAGTTATACAGATGGAGAGACTGACAGCTTTGTTCAGTACTTGAACCTGGTAATGAATTCTTCAGATTCTGGAAATAGGAAATAGTCAGATTATTTATCAATCAGTCAGTAAATGTTTTCCCAGAATGATGTGCCTTAATTGTTTGTTATTAGTGGAATGCATGGGCTATTGCCATGGCTGGGCAGTTTGCATAAGCACTTACCAAATCAGACTAGTGATGTTTTCAGCCTTGATTTGAAGAAATGTCCTTAGTCTTGGGGTGAGAGGCCATTCCAAAGTATTTTTAGTTAGGCTCAAATCTTCAAAAATAGGTTTAATTTTGATTTTTGTGTGGGCAATTTTCAAATTAAATTTCAGGTTGACATGTTATTATTTCTTTACAGCTGAAAACCTTCAACTTACATTTTACTGAATTTATTTTTCTTTAATATGACTTAAACATGGTGTGTTACCTAAAGATGTCAAAAGTGCTATAATTATATTTCATCAAGTCTAACTTAACATCTTAATAGGTAATGTCTAGGGCTGATCTGTCAACGGATTTTTAAAATTTTGAAAAGAATGCTCAAAATAAGAAAACATGCCACTTCAATTTAATGAATCATTTCTATAAGGCAGGGGCTCGCTAGGAATTCCAGAGAAGGATTTCGCTTGGAAGGGCCTCATACTCTGGAGTAGGTGGCTTTCATTTTGTGAAGGAAAAAAAAAAAACAGTTTCCTTTTCCCTCCTGTTGGGGCAGAGCAAGGCCAGCCCTTTGCCAGCAGTCTCTAGCGTGACTTCAGGCTGAATCAGTGCAAATTCTGCAAAATATAATTAATTGCATTACACTAAAGTTATCCAACAAGTCCTTCAAGTGTATAATCAACAGGAGTAATTTGACAAGTTTATCAATCACTTTACAAGACAAACCCAGATTAAATAAGAAAGGGACCTAACCTTTGCACTACAACATAAATCATCTTTACTGCTCACTAAGAGATAGGGTCCATTTAATTTTCTACAGCTGTGCCACTGCCAGCTATTGCTTATAAAACAACACAATTGCTTGCATGAAGTCAGGAACTTGGCTGGAAGTTGCATGTGAGCTTGTCTGGGCCAGGGGAGCAAAGGGGAGACACAAGGGGAGACACTTGTGCCTGGTGATGGGGTGCAGGATCTCCTGTTGCCAGGGGTGTGTGTTGAGGAGGCCGCAGAGGGGACTGGCAGGGGGAGCCCCTTTGCTGTTGGAGCAGTGGAGACAGAGGGATGTGCTGCCCAGCATGGAGAGTCCATTGCCCAGGAGTGTCAGAATGTGCAGGGCAGGGGTGCATTTATATGGCTTTGGAGCACGTGATGGATCCATACTATGCATGTTTTATTAAACCCTTATACAAAAATTCCACCTAGACAGGCACCCATGTAGAGCTTCTTACGTTTTTCATCTTCTCTCCCTCTCTCAGGCCTTTCTTTTTCTTGGCTGTGTTAATTGTCCTTTTGTTCCTAATATGGTTACTGAATATTCATTGTGTGTCCAATATTGAAACTTAATAGGTTTGTTTATACAGGATTAGATTTAAAGAAGCTTTGAAGTCCCTGACACGCAGCTGGTAAATCCTCGTGTTTTTAACAGCATATCTGCAAAAGGTATTAAGATGTTTAGCATCTCACTGAATCTACAACATCAGAATGAAAACAAAGCTGAGAGCCAAATTTTGTGCTCCAGTGTGTGTGTAAAGAAGCTTCTAACAAAAACCAGTCTTCCAATGAGGGGAATTGGCTTATGTTGTAGAGGGGAGTACTCTGTGCTGGCACCTGGCTTGTTTTTAAGGAGGGGGAGGACCAAACTGCTAAAATTTGGGCTGTACATTGTCATGGGTTTGTGTGAGGAATATAATTTTTTAAAATGTAAAATCTTACTCCTTTAAAATGTCTTCCTCATGGTTGTAGCTATAATTTACTGAATGTTTTCATTAAGGAATAGAAAATAGTTTCCTGCTGTTTGTGCATTGCTTTTGGTGGTTAATTAATTGTCTAGACTAAAGGTATGATGTACTTAGCTCAGACATCTCCTGTAGCTAAAGGCATGCATTTCTTGAAGGGATTAAGTAGCTATGAATACTGGGGAGTGAATGGACTTTGGAAACCTCCCAAGAATTTCTTGTGTAATGATTTTTGTCATGGTGAAAATGGCAGTGGGTTCCAGGCAGAAAAATTAATCTGTTTCAACACAGCCAAACAATTCCTGAATAGTTTTGTTGACGTTGCTCTTCAAGGGCAAATTGGTTGTAAATATTTATTTTATTCTCCAAGTCTGGAGCACATGAGTGAGCATAGCCATGTCATTCTGCCAAAAGCAAGGAACCGTGGACTTCTCAGCTCACTTGGGCTGTTAATGGGAATATTCTCCTGATGACATGAACTGCTTGTGCTGCTGTATAAACAGGCTTGGACCTTCCTGTGAGGTTTGGTGCATATGTACAATAGGAATGGTCCTGTTACTGAAAAGTTCAGGATTGAATAGATAAGAGTCCGTGATTAAAATAGTGATAAAGTACAAAACCCCAAAATATTTTATATATGAAAGATATATGGAAATGAAAAGTGTATTTGGGGTTTTAACCTGGTAGACTGCCTGCAGTTAACTGAATCATTTATTGTTTTGATGTGCTGTTGTATGAAACAAGGTGAGTTAAAAATGTATTCCTCAGTATCTGTGAAAAGGGAGAGCCTGGGGGGGAAACCTTCCTGACACTCAGAATTTTATTGTCCCTGTGGATTGCTCTTTGATTTCCGGCCTCAGCTCTTGCACTCGAGTGTTCCTGTGCTGTTCTGACTCCGTGGTTGGGGCAGGGGGTGAGAACAGCCTGGGCTGGGTCAGGGCTGGATGCTGCAGGAATGGGGCTCACTGGAAGGGCTGGCTGGAGAGACTTTGGGAACCACAGGGATGCCCAGAGACAACTGGCTGAGCTGCCCCATCTCTCACTGGTGCTGGCTTGGCCTTCCCTGGACTTCACAGACAGAATAAATGCCAAAAGCTCTCCTCTCTTCCCCATGCTCTCCCTTTTCCCCTGTTCCAGGCAGGCAAGCAGATCAAAGATTGAAGAAGCAATCCTTTCATATTCATTGGATATTTCCAAATACATTTTGGACATTTTGAGTGATAAAGTCACACTGAGTTGTAGTCACAGGTAGTGTTTATTCTAAACTTTGTCGTGTTGTTGAGACATAACCTGTTCTGAATCTTAAATGAACACTATCAGAGATGCTCTTTTTAGTTTCTTTTTCTAAGCCTGCATTCCTCAGCACACATGCTGCCCTCAGGAATGTCACCACTGCCCTCTCCACTACCACTGACAGTGTTTCCCAAGGATGATAAAAGGTTATGTTTGTGCAGCCTCTGAAATGTTCAGAAGAATATTCAAATGTCTTTTGATTGCCAGATTGTGAAATTTGTTATAAATCCTGATGATGATTCATTACCCTGTTGCTCAGAGGTGACAGTGACTTTTTAATGCGTGTTGAGTGAAAATTGGGTGTGAGAAACGGTGCTGGCAGCATTGGTTGTTACAATGATTAGTCCTGATCTGATGGTGAATGTTTTAGTTAATATGCACTTCACATTGTCATGCAAAGCACCTTGGAAATCTAAGCCTTTGTAAGGAGAAATGCACAACCTGAGCAGCAGCCACACAAACACTTAAAACATTAGTGATGAGTCGAACTCTCTCTCGACCTAGACTTATGGAAGAGAACAGAAATGAACTCATTGCAATTCACCTTGGCTGCTCTTTCAAGATTTCCAGCAAAAACATAATTATTGTACAAGACGTTTTTTGGGTTGGTTTTGGAGGGTTTTTTGTTGTTTTTATCTTCCTTCATGATAGCTGAGGTCACTGCCTGCATTGTCTTCTGAGCTTTGGGAGCACGTGGTCCTTCCCTGTTGGCTTTGGGCCTTCTCCCACAGCAGGGCTTCCCTGGTGGGTCACTCCGGGCTGCTCCAACCTCTGTGAGCAGTCCAGGACAGCAGCACAACACCTGCCTTCAGTCCTGGGTTCCTTACAGGAGAGGGAGTTCCTGGGTAGAATTTAGGGAGATTATTTTCACGGGATGTAGAGCTTGGTTTGAGTCCATAAATTGTTAGTAATCTTCAGGAGACTTTGCTTGGAACCCTTTCAATGCAGTGCACTGTTTCTAGAGGAGATATTTTATGTTGACTTTGGGACTTCTCTCAAGTTGTTCATGTGTGCAAATCCCTTCTGTGGACTGTTGCAGTACTAAAAGCTACTTTCATGCTTCTCATCCTGTTTTGATATTTCCCATGGACTGCAGGAATGTAAGACATGGAGGCTCAGAATGAAAGGAAGCCTTGAAAGAGCTGCTGTCATTTTAATGGGAAACGCTCCTGGTGAAGATAGCCCAGCATTTCAATGGAATAATTCCATAGATTGTCATTTTCGTTTGAAGCAGGAGTGTCAGGAACAAAATAAGATAAACATGAAAACCTAAGCACTGGTGGAACTGAATTTTTACTTTTGCTTGAAGAGAAATATCAAAAGGCATCACTGCACGTTGCTTATGGAAGTTCACACATTTTATTTGTACATATCTATTTTCATTTCTAGATGTCACTATTCAGGAAAATACCTGATACCAACCTCATGCTGAAAAAGCATTAAAGGAGCCCAGCCATGTTGCCTCTGATGTGGATCAAAGGAAGGTGTATCCACTTGGGATGGATGTTAAAGGAAGGGAAATCTTGCATGATCATCAGCTGGGTTCTTTATGTATCCTGAGAGAGACAGAAGTGTGATTTTGGGAGTAACAGAGCTCTAGGGCTGTCAGGACGATGTTGAATCTTTCTGATTTTGAAAATGAATTGATCTTAAAAATAGACCCCTGTATCCACATTTAGATATACAAAAAAAAAAAATCTGAGTGTAATTAAGTTTGTGTGTCAAAACTCATCAGAATTTTTTTAGCACTTCTTTTTTTAAGGCTCAACACAGCTATTTTTATGTCATCTGATGAATTAAATCTTTCATTGCTACTTCCTCTTTATTCCTGAATCTCTGCTAATCTCTGTTTGAAGTACAAGCAAGAATATTTTATCTATTCATTGTATTTTCTTTTTCTGGCAACAGAAATTTGCCATTTCATAGCTGAACACCCGAAACATCACAAGTATCTGTGATCTTTGCATTTATTACTTTTCTGTGGAGTTGTTTTTTTTCAGAAAGTCAAAGAACTTGAAATGTGTAATATTCTCAAATAGAAATGAAGGATAGAGATGGTCCTTGAAATAGGAGTTGTGAAGCATTCTGAGAAGGCTGTCATCAATCACTGATAAAACTCCCCTTTTTCACTTTGCCTTTGTAGTTCACATTTTGATAAATGCACGTTTGGTCAGAAATAATTTTGATAATTCTTTCTATGAGAGTTGCTACTATTTGATTAATTATTTTTTTTTTAATTGAGACTAGGCATTATTACACTTTCTGGAGTTGCAAGCTTGTCTTGATGTTCTGCATGGCTGAAGCTTCTTCTCCTGTTGTCCTTCCTTCTGCGCTGGTGCTGTGAGCAGACTCCAGTGTTTGCAGGCTGACTGCGTGCCAGTTTGTCAGGAGATGGAGGCTCCACATTTCATAAAGCCACATCTCACTCCAAGATGTGTTAGCAAAGAGTTTTGGGTGTAAGAAACAGGAGGTAATTAATCTGTCCTGTTTGGAGCTAATGAGGCAGAAACATTGCTCAGATTTGGACATCATGCTGATGGTGTCTGACATGGCAATGTCAACCACGCTGACACGTTTCAAAGGAGGGCAAAATGGAAATCATGACCTGTGAAGAAAGATGAAGGGAAGGAGGTTTGTTCAGTCAGAAGGGTGCAGAGGGCAGGACAATGGGACTGCTCAGCTGCTCTGTGCCTGGTCTGGCAGGAGGATGTGGAGCACAGACAGCTGTGCTGCTGCCAACGAAACCAGACCCCAACACGGCAGCTCAGGGGAGGGCTCAGAAGCAGCTCAGGGAGGGGGAGCTGCTGCCTTCGTGCCACTGTCTGATGTGAGGCCTGAATGTTGCCCAGTTCTATGTCACTCTGTGGTCATTGCAATGTTACTGCAAAGCCAGGAGGGACAAAGCCCACCTTGTGAGGAGTCAGTGGGGACTGCTGGCTCTGTGCTGGAAACGTGGAGCAGTGACAGTTTATGACTCAATGACAGCGGTGCCATTTATGATGTGGCAGATAGTTGTGTGTTACTCCTTTGCCTGTTTGTGTGGATGTCATGTAATCTGAGGGAGCTTCTTCTCGGTGGTTTAAAAATGGTTCTGAAGACATAAGATCTTTCTGAAAAATTATATTGTCAAAAAAGGTGGTTTTTTTTCTTAAACCAGCTGTGGGACTGTGTGTCGTGTTTGTATAGGCAAATACCTTGGATTGTGTATTTTTCAGGAAGAGGAACAGCAGAAAAGCACTACAGCAGGCTAACTACAGAGGCTAAAGAATTTCCTTTTGTTTGTTAGGAATAAGTTTGATAAATATCTGTCATAAATTACATCAGTATTCTTCAGTCCTTACTGGAAACCAAACAGCTTTGTGCTGCCATTTAATTTAGCAGTGCTGCCTCTCCAGGCAGCAGACAAGGTAGAAAGGCAGTGCCGTGTCACACAGCAAATGCTTCAAGGAAGGTGCCTGGCAGGCTGCTCAAGCCTTGGCCAGCCCCCTCCCCCTGCTCTCCTGTTTGCCCCAGGCCTCCTCAGTTTGACAGCCAGGGTACATTCCCATGGCTTTGCCCCACTGTGCAAGTCCCACTCTCCCTTGCTGTCGAGGTTGAACAAGCTCAGACAAGGCCTACCCAAGTTCTAGTCGAGCTGTGTGACTTTGAAGGGTCCCTTGGCCCCCTGAGCTGCAGCAGCTGCTGTGAGGGCATGAGGGGCACCAGGGCTGGCCTGGCTGGGCAGGGCCTGATTGCGCACCAGTGTCACACTTTGCCCTCCTCCACTAACCCTCCTCCTGCCACTAAACTGCTCATTTGGCAGGACTCCAGTAGATCTTCATTTTTAGTGTTTTATGTTGCTAATAAGTGTATCAAAGTGTGTTGTTTAATCTAAGAACTGGGGAGTAGCATTTAACTTAATGTGCAATCACTATGTGGTGGTTAATGAGATTTACATATTAAACATCAAAAAGTGATTTTGCCTGTAGCAAATAGAACTAATCTTAATCATTTTTGGGATGCACTTGCAATGCAGTGACCCAGCTTTATGGCAGTGACGGTGCCATTAGCAACCAGATCTGGGTTCTGGAAGTTGGTTAGATCTAGAAAATGTTACCACTTTCACCTTTGAACTTTATAATAATACAAAATTATATTGCTTTCTGTGTGGCCCTGTGGAGGGTGCTTGGAGCATCTCTTACAGGGTATGCTTTGTTGTTCCCAAGTGCTGCAGTACCAGTGCTTGTGGCACTCCAAATGTCCTCTTGTATTCAACTCCTGCTACGTCAAACTTCCCAAAATGCTCACATACAGCGAGGGATGAAGGATTGTGATAAGTTTATGAGCACAGAAAAGGGCTCACTGACATTGCTGGCTCAGCTGTTGCTGTGCCTTTCTGGACCCAATGCCAATGGTTTACACAGAAATCGGGAGTGTTTGGTTGGCAGGAGTTTTGCACCTGTCTGGGCTTATCAGTGGGCACAGATCCTGATCTCAGTGGCTAATTTCTTGTGGCTTTGTGTCCTTTGGTCAGAAGCAATCCTGTTTGCCTAATCCAAATGCCACTTAATTCCCCCCCAAAGGCCTATCAATTGTTATAAACCCATAGTATTCATTCCAACACTGATAATTAACTGCCTGAAACTTGACATACCCTTGAATTTTAAAACAGATTTTCTAACATTTGTAAACAACCGTTAGCAGGAAAAAAGGTAAAATTGTATGTGTCATTCTGTTTCTACTGTATACAATTGGCAGTTCAAAGTGAATATATTGAAATGAACTCCCCTGCAGCTACTGTTTACAGTAGCCTTCAAAGAATGCTGAAAGCTTTTAAATAATGTAGAATATTACATGCCTTATTTTCTGGAACACATGCACTGAATGTTTCAGAGTGAAATGTCTATGTTTCAGATTAGATGGATTGCAGACAGCTGCTGTGTTTACTGAATGCCACAGATGGAGTGGAAAATAAATGTAGGGAGAAGACTAAGAAAATGAAGGATTCTTAAGAGTGCCTTATGTCTGAACAGCAGTAACTTAAAGGTGGATCAGATTATCTCAGACATCTTGATAACTAAGGAAGTCTCACTTTCTCTTCCTCTTAAACAAAGGGCAAACCCAAACATGGGCTCTCTGCTGTTTTATATGTTTGTTTGCTCTGTGTTTGGGGGAGAGGGATGTGCTGCTGCTTTTACTCCCCAACTTCTGCTTGAGTCATTACCCATTACTGGCCTTTCCTGTCTGTTCTTTTACCAAGGAACCCCTTTGATATCAATGTCATGAAATTATTACAGGGTTCAAGATGCAGGCAGACATTTCTCTGTTTGATTTCATGTTTGAGTCTTTTTGGCCAGGAATTCTCTTGATGCATTTGGAATGAACGAACTGCTGCTCAGGTGCACATACCTTGACTCAGTGCAAGATGAGTAGTGAGAAGACTGACCCGACTTCACACTGGTTAATCAGCCACATACCCACCCACCTCTTTTTGGGAGGGTTTTGCATTTTAAACTAAGCCTTAGGCTGTCAAAAATTGCATAGCTTAGGCTGTGAAAGACTGTTTAAATGTAACAGAGCGTGTCTACACAGACCACGAGAATTACTGCCTTGGAAAAGCGTGGTGAAAGATGGAAACAGAACTGTAATTATGTGTATTTCTGGCATAATTAGAATAATTGTTATTTGACCTCACCTCAGCTAGTGGATGAGTTATGCCCTGAGCAGAAAGCTACCTCACATTTTTTCGAGTTGAAATTCCCTTGTGAGTTTTGCAAACTCACTGGTTTTATGCTCTTTGTTTGTTTGTGTTGCTAGCATGTTACAAATAACCTTTTTGACTGATCAAACAGGTTGAGACCTACCAGTTCTAGAAACTGTTGCATCTCTGAAAAGTAGAGCATGAGATTTATTTCCCAAGAGGAAGAGGGTTGAGGTAGCCCTGTTTCTGCTTTCCCATCCAAAAAAAGGTTACAAGAGACAATTTATATAGTAAGAATTATAATCTGCAATAACCTGCTGCAGTAGCAACAGCATTGCTGCAAATTCATGAATGCTGGTGCAAGAAAAGGAAAAGAAAAAGAGAATTCTGTGGAAGCTTTGAGATGTCTAAGGAAAATTATGTTGTTTGTGTTAAACCTAGCAAACAATAGCAAGACATTCTATAAACATAAAGGTGGGGTTCTTGTTGGTGTGTTGGATCTTTGCACCATCCCTGTGAGTTCTTGCTGGTTGTTCCGGACATTGCACTTCTCACCTTCAGTGTTTTCCTTTTGTTTTTCATGTGATGGCTCTTTGGCTTCAGAGCCTTGTTTTAAAGAGAATTTGAGGATGTCTTCAGCCTGTTTGTATTAGTAACTCTCATGATCTGATAAAAAGCAAGCTTCTATTACAGTGGCTCAGTGCCAGCCAAGAGCCAAGACCAAGAGCCCATCAGACAAACTTCTCCTTCTTCAAAGCAATTTAGTTGCTACTTGGCAAAAACCAGGTGGGTGACAGAATGAGGTACTGGCCTGGCTTGCAGTTGCAAATCATCTGGTTCCAACCCTGCCCCTCCTTGGGCAGGGACACCTTCCCCTTGCCCAGAGCCCCATCCAACCTGCCTTTGAACACTTCCCAGGATGGGGCATCTGCAGCTTTTGTGGGCAACCTGTGCCTCACCAACCCCACAGGAGAAAATTTCTTGCTGAAAAATACTTACTATATGATATCTATCACATGCACATATTTTCCAGCATAAATTTTTAATTTCTTTTAATAAAAAGTAGTTGTTCAAAACTAGTGACTAGCTAGTATTCTCTAGATTCAGAACTGAAACTGGGCAGATAATATTTTCTTCCCTCAAAAGTGAAATTGCAGTAAATATAAGTTATTCCATCAGTATATATTATTTATGATACCTTGATAAATGTGGTGCTTTGCAGAAGCAGAGTAAAAGAGATGGATCTTGAATATCTGTATCACAGTGAGAGTTAGTGAGAGGAAAAGGAAGGTAGTTTCTTGCAATAGGAGGCAACATTATTAAAATTTCTTTCCCCTAATTGGGGGGCAAGAAGTCTTCTGATGAATATGCAGAAAATACTCATTTTTCATAACATGCACAGTAGCTGGAAACAGCATCCCTTGCTAATATTCTAAAAATTTGGTTAGGGTTTAGAAATATGCTTCTCAGCAGGGTAAACCAGCCTGTATGGAACTCTATTCTGCACTGGTTCGGTTGTTTCCTTATTCTTTAATGATAGTAGCTTGAAGAAAAAAATAAGAAAAATAGAATGGAAGCCTTGGGGCACATGACTGTTAATCTGTGCAGCTGAGAGGGGAAGGGAAGGTGAGGAAATGGCTTTTTTCAACTCTGAATTACTTTGCCTCTGTTCCTCCAAGACTGATAGTTAAAACCAAAGCCCCCTGGTTGTTTGTTATGGGAAGCTGTTCTTCTTGAGTGTATTTATCTCTTTTGCAAGCACCTTCCTTAGTGTGAGGGAGCTGTGTGGCTGTGGTTTAGCAGCCTGGCTCTCTCTGTGTCTGCACCAGCCAGCTTTGCCTCCCCATGCCCTGTCAGCCCTTGGGCCACCCCTGGGCACAGGGATCCATCCTGCCATTGGGCTGCCTTAGGTCGAGTGCCCAAAGTCTGGCTGAGGCTTTGAGCTGCTCTTTGGGCATTCCCTGAGTAGACATCTGGCCATTTGACAAAAAATGTGGACCTAGGATTTTAGAATTTAGATTGGCACCTATTGTCTTCCATGGATAAAACTCCCTGTAATTCAGTTATACCTTTCTAGACTAGGGGTGTTGCAGTAATTTCAGAAATATTCTGTGAAAGCTTATATTGAAGATAATAAAAATGATAATAATGAGATCCTTCACATATCCCCTCTTGGGCTATAGGTTTTATGTTACCATAAGCCATCATCCCTTGTCCAAGAAACAAAATTAACAAGACTTTCCCAGGGAAAAGGCATTCACTGTTTGGCTCCTCCAGCACAGTCACCTTTAAAAATAAGTAGCCTTTTAAAGAAAACATTCCAAAAGTAGTATTGTTCATTATAATATTATTATATACACTCATATATATATATACTCAGATCTTGATGCTCTGTGTAAATAAGGTCAAGATTGTCCATGTGTATGCATTTAAGTTTGCTGTAGTTTATTAATGGAGCAAATGATATGAACGTGCACTACTCTGAGGCTGCATGTCTCTGTTCAATTGGTTCCTTTTGTGAAAAAGTAAATATCAAAAGCCATCTTTTCTGTTCTACAGGAATGAGTAGCTGTGATTTGGGAGGTGTAATCCATCACTTTCAACTGTTCTATTGGCATACATAAGTAGTGGGGGAAACAGATCCTGGGGAGTGAAAAATTGAGTCACACAAAATAGGCTTGTGTTTAGTATCAATGAAATGTCTTACTTCCAAAGCAGAAGTTTCAGCCAAGAAAACTTGAATACAAGAAGTATATTTAATTTTGTAATAACTATTGATTTGTGTGGCATGGTAAAGCTGTAAGCTGAACAATTACACTATATTTCATGTTGTTCCAAGTCTGAGTTTTATAGACAACTATGCCAAGCGTACAAAAAGGGTTTTTTATGAATGTAATTCTTCCAGTCCTCTGCTTTAACTGCTCTTTACATATGTGTGTCTGGCGTGCAAGGTGCTTTATGGTTATAAAGGGTATTTCTTGGCAGTGCTATGGAGTTGATGGTAGGGCAGGTGAAACCTTCGTGTTCTGTAAGAGAATGTGCTGAAGCTGAGGGATAGAGCAGTGCAAGGAGGGGTATGTACCTGAGGCTCAACAAGGCCAGGTCCTACCCTTTGGTCACAACAACCCCACACAGTGCTACAGGCTGGGGAAAGAGTGCTTGGAGAGCAACCCAGCAGGAAAGGACCTGGGGGTGCTGGTGGTGGTGGCTCAACATGAGCCAGTGTGTGCCCAGGAGGGGCAGGGGCACCGGGGCTGTGTCAGGAGGAGCGTGGCAGCGGGACCAGGGCAGGGACTGTCCCCCTGTGCTGGGCACTGGCGAGGCCACACCTCAGGTGTGGTGCCCAGTTCTGGGCCCCCTCAATTCAAGAAGGACATGGAGGGGCTGGGGTGAGTCCAGAGAAGGGAATGGGGCTGGGGAAGTGTCTGGAGCACAGGGCCTATGAGGAGCAGCTGGGGGGTTGGCCTGGAGAAGAGGAGGCTCAGGGGGGCCCTTGCTCTCTACAGCTGCCTGACAGGAGGTTGTAGCAGGTGGGGGATCAGGCACTGCTCCCAGGGAGTGAGAGGATGTGGCCTTATTAATCTGCACTTGGGGACAGTATAGGTTGGACATCAGGAGGGAGTTCTTCACAGAGAGGGTTAAACTTTGGAGTGAGCTGCCCAAGAAGGTGGTGGAGTCACCATCCCTGGAGGTTAAGGAAAAACTCAGTGTGGCACTTGGTGCCAAGGTGTTGGGTCATGGCTTGGGTTCAGTGCTCTGAGGTCTTTTCCACCCTAATTGATTCTGTGAAAGGTGCAGAAATCAGCAGGGCAGAATTGACACAAACAGAATATAACAATATTTTCATCTGAAATGGCACAAATGTTTAGAAATGATTCCTTTATTTGCTTTTGATTGTTTTTGCATGCCTTTCACTAGCTGGTAAAAAAGGTAGGAGCTATTGCTGTATAGCTGTGTCCTTCCTCCTGTTCAAAGAAGCTTCAGTGCTTGTTCTCAGAATAAGCAGCTAGGGGTATGGATTTTCATAGTGGAATGGGAAGAAATTGTTCTGTGTTTTTCAGTATCAGGCCCATGATAACTTCTCTTTAAGTCCTTTTTTTTTTTTTTTTTCCTATTCAAAACTGAGGAAGGTTGGGGGTAGCTCTGCAAGCAACTTTGACTGAATCAGGCTATCCTTGTTCTTTCTTATTTTAGTCAGGAGCTTTCACACTCTGCCTGTTTGAAAACAGGTATTTCCACCATGATTTAAGTAGGAAATGTGTATGTGTTTATATGAGGTTTTATTTTATTAAAAAATGAAAAATATATGACAAACTCTGCCAAACCACAAAAAGCCAAAACTGCCACAAAACAAACACCAAAACCTGAACCTGTCCTGAATTATTCAGTTATTCAGTGTGTCTGCGCTGTCTTCTGTGATTTCAATTACATTACCCAAGGGATGACTGTGAAACTTTACCTACTCAGAGACTCTTCCTTTATTCAGTTTGCTCTGTCAAATAATAGTAGAAATTATCTCTTGAACACAAAAGGGAGTTATGAATATATGTACCCCTGCTTAGTTGAAATAAAATGTTGAGTGTATTTATAAATATATCAGGAAAATATAGACTGTAGATTGAATGTGTGGTACTTGGGACTGAAAGTGCAGTATGGTTTAATGGGAACAGATTTGCCATCAAAGCATATTATTAATCTGAGGTCACTGAGACTAAAGATGCCTTCACTGAGCAGTTGATTTGAGTTTTTCCCCAGACTCGAGCCTTCTCGAGAGGAGCTGTGATGCTGTGTGTACACACCCACACCATCTTTTTGCTTTACTGAGAGTTTCCCGAATTCAACCCAGGCAAACTGAACTCCAGAGGAGATAGTCCTCATCTGTTAAGCAGCTCATTTTTACCTTCTCCCACTGTAGTTGTGTCCAGGATGAGATGTTTTTGTATAGTGTTTCTTAAACTGAAGGCCAGAATCCCCCTGTAGGACTGTCGTGAGGGACTTGCAGAGCGGGAGACCAGCTCAGAAGGGGTGACTGAGGAGAGAAATAGTGCTGGGAGAAATGTCAGCAAGGGCAGAAAGCAGGAGAGCCTGTGGGAAGCCACCGTGCTGCTTCTTGCTGGGACCCCTGGGTTGGGGAATGATGTAGGAAAAAGATGGGATATGACTTCTGGTGATTGTGTGCTCTCTTTGCTGCCCCTCCCTATGCAGTCGAGGAGCCTGGAGGTTCTTTAGCTCTCACTGCTTGCCAGACACTGCCAAAGCCTCCCTCAGGTAGGATAAAGTGTAGAAGCAGGAAAAAAGTGGCACTATTTCTCTGTACTCATCTGCATGCCCATGAAGGATATAGGTTCTGCTGGGTTTGATGCAGTTGTCTGGGAAACAACTCAGAAAGTGCCAGCATATGAACTCCTGAAACCTGCTTGCAGTGTCTGGCAGAGGAGGGGAGGCATTGCAATGTGTGTTTAACTTTGCTGTTGGAGTAATCACTCCTTGGTTAGACACACTGGATCCCAGAATGCTCAGGGAAGACATTGGATACTCTGCTAATGCTGAATGGGGCATGATGTCAAAAAGTGTTTCATGCCTCATCTACCAGTAAGTGCACTTCCAAGTGCTTTTAAAGGATTGTCTCTCTCGTTCATCCAACAGAATGAACCTGAAAATTGGTTTCATTATCTAGACGAGTTATTACTGTCTCCTGCTCTGGATTAACTGCAACTCTGGAACTGATAATGTGCTCTTAATTTGAAATAATGCCTTCACCTTGTGGTTGCTGAAGCCAATCAAATGAGAAACAGGAAACCAGCAGAAATCACCAGTGGGAAATGTAGGAATTCTTTTGCTCATTAGCATTTTAGAACTACATTGAAATGCAGAGCAATAACTGTGAAGATGCTCATTTGATTTCATAGAAGCATCCAGTTCTTAACAAGCGTGAGCCAGCTAATGTATTGCATAAAAGACAGTTGAAGTCATTGGACTGGGTTTTGAAAACTGTGTTTTAAAGGATTTTATCAAATCAGAAGGACAAAGACTACAAAAATTCATACATTTCTACTATTTTTCTATTTACAGCCTCTGCACTATATTTATATTAATATATCATTTTAACTTCTCTACCTCTCTAACTAATACATCATATAATATTTGGCAGTTCAAAGTTCATGCTGATCTTCATGCTTTTAGTGAAGCTTGAGTATTGAATTATTCTTTGTTCCTTGGAACAAGGTTGTTCTCAGCATTTCTCTAAATGTTCAATTCTATTCAGACCAAAGTTGTGTTATCTTCTTTCTTCTGGGTTTTCTGTTGCCCCATCACATTTGGCATCAAAGGAACAAGGTGAATAGACAGCACTGGAATTTAGCATTGTTGTATGAAATGTCCTTATGTGTGTTACTGAACAGCTGGACAGCCAGACTTTCTTGAGATAATCTTAGCTAACATCACTAATTAGTTCCATGTTATGAGGATTCTGTGAAGTTCTCACCGTAGTCTTATATTGGATCCCAAAGGAAGTTCCTGGATGTTGAACAGAATCCAGTATGGTCCTTCATACAAGTACTGCACAAGGGGTTTGAGGCCATCACAGTCTGTTCAGGGACAAACTCTTTAGATCCAGGAGAATTTAGTTAGAGATGTGTTGTACACTAAGCTTACACGAAACAAAATTGATAAAAGAGCAAATAAGAAGTTCTCTAACACAAAGAAACTCTCAGGCAAAGTCTTGCCTGTCCTGGTGCCTATTTTCTTACGATGTGACCATCACCCAACAGAGCAGTTTGGCAATTATTACTGTATTGTCATCTTATAAATGGACTGTTTGAATTCTGGAGATTTCTGATGGCAGGGCTGGCTCTGCAGTGCTTGTCCTTTCCTGTTGGGGTACAGTTTTATATATTCTTTAATGGATTCCTGGTTTTAACCTTCACTGATCTCTAAGGGGAGTCCTTTGATACAAGGCTTTGCATGTCTAAAAATGGCACCAAGATCCTTGCATTTGCCTAAGGAATTTCTCTGGAAGAGCACATAGTCTGTAACCTTCCACTGGCAGTGTCTGCTAAACCTTTGAGTTTCCTTTTGTGGTAATTGCTTCTTATTTTTTACGGCAATTAATAAACTCACACATCGAGGAAAGGAAGTGGGAGGGGAAAGTCAGTTTTGTGACTCCAGCAAACAGACAGAGTTCTTAGTTCTCCATCTAATGTGATATATTTTTATGAGGTCTAGTTAAATTATGATCAGGTTGAAAGGGGAGTTCAGCTCTTCAGTGTTCCCAGGGTCATCCCTGTGTGCACCAGGCAGAGAAGTGCAGTTCAATAATGGGGGAACAAAGCCCTGTGTTATGATGAAAAGAAAACACTGACTTCTGTGTCACAGAATTAGGGCCATGTAAAATACATATTATGGTTAAATGTGTAGATGTCTTTATTTGAACTTTTCTAGTCTGTCTTCTGCTACATTATCTTCTGTGAGGTTTTGTTATTAAAAAGGAGAGTTAGACCAGACAATTTCCAGAGGCAGCCTTCAACCAGAGGGGCACTAAGAATCTATGAAAGCAGACACTAATGCTGCTGCAAGTCTTCCCTGCAGTTTGATTTTTGAGTTCAGTAGTAGAGACCACAGTCCCACAAAGCTGTGGGCAGTCAGTCATCGGAAGGCAGAACTGCGGTGTGAGGTGAGAAGCAGAGCGCTCACTACCACAGAAACTCTCCCAAACCAGCCTATCAATACTCTAAAGATTGGCTGCAATGAGGTCTCAATGCAATTACCTGGTTGTGACCCACTTGAGCACCCTGCAGGAAGATCTACATTAAATACTCATTAACTAGAAGGCATATCATGATCCAATTCACTTTTTCTTGGAGAGTTAGGTTTGGAAATGGCTTGTTTTGCAATTGAATTGCAGCAGCCATTCAATATGGATAGAGGTTCATTACTACTTTGCTAATTGGCATCAGCAAGCTGTAAGGATCAAAAAGACACTAGAAAGTAATGTATCTGAACTAGTTTCCTGACCTCATTCCTGTTGCTAGATAACATTAACCTCTGGAAACACTGGCACCAAACTGAACAACTGCTCGCTGTTAATTGCCAGTGGAGAAATGAGAGAGGTAGTGAACTTTGAATGTCTTCACCCTCATCCTCAAAAGAAGTCAAATTTTCTTGCCAGGAAAGACAATCTGATGAGTCTCTGTACAGCCATTAAGCAAAAGGAATTGATCAAAGGTTTTAAACAAGGTTTCTTAGGGACTTGTTGCACCATTGGCAGTCACAGCTAATTCCTCTTCCTATCCAGACTTGAAGCCTGGCTGTATTCGTGAACACATTGATTTTTTTAAAAAGAAAGCTGTCAAATAGTTGAGCTAGTTAGTTTCTCTAGTGCTGATTTTGTTTAAAATAAATTACTCAGCTGGCCATTAAATTGGAAAGAAAAGTAACACTGGAAATCCATATGCTTTAACCACGGTATCTTTGGAGGTTCCTGTGGAAGCCTTTGGGGCTGTAGCTGTGGGAGGGCAGGCAGGGCCTGGGTGGCACAGCCAGGGTTGGCTGTGGGCTGTGCCAGCAGGCACGGTGTGGCTGCCAGGCGGGCACCCCTCTCTGCACACACTGTTAGCTCTTGGCTCCTTCAGAGGGCACTGTTGGCCCCTCCTCTGCTGTCTGAGGATGTGTTTGTTGCACGGACTAGCACAGGCTTGGAAGAACCACGTCCAGCCCCTTAAAGCAGAGCAGGGCTTACTTTTAAATGAGATTTGGTTGCTCAGGGTCTTGCTTAGAAGAGATTGAAAGACTCCAGAAGCTTTTCTGAGCCTGGTGGAGGTACATGGGGAAGAAGAAGCTTGTACACAGATAGGGAGGTTTACCAGGAGCAGCCCTGGTTGTTTTAGACTCCTCAGTTCATAACAGAATGGTCATCCATAAGTCTTTCTGCTGGATTGCTAGGCCACAGGATTTTGCAAGGAAGACATTCCTATGAAAAATAACAGAAGAAAGGAAAACAGACTGGAACAGCAGTGTTGGCTGATTTTGGCCAAATCCTGGCTCTGCCATTTGAGGGTGTTTATCCCGGTGTTGCCTGTCAGAGGGGGTGACTTTCTCGCTCTCTGCTGCCGAGTGAGCAGTTCCCTGGACAGAAACAGCTCTTCCACTTGGTGGCTGCCTGGAAGAGAAGCATCCCTGCTGGAGGGCAGTGTGACTCCTGGCTGCTGCAGTGCCACACCATCTCTGAGCACACAGGCAGGTAAAGGCCAACCCGTGGTGCTGCCAGGGAGGACAAGGACAGAGAAGGCAGGCTGTTGCCTCTTTTGTTCCTCCTCTTGCCACTCCGAGGCTTCTCTTTTCCCCAAACATCTTATCTACTGCTCAGTGGTAGAGTTTGCTTTGCTTTTACCCCAGTCTCACACAGAATCATGTTGTTGAACACATAAGGAAAAGATAGCACTGCTTAAAAATTAAATTGAACCTAAAGTAAATATGTTTTTAAAAAGCCTAAGAAACTGAATAACACATTGGAAATGGGTGTCAGTGAAGGCTGTTTGTTTCTGTGATCACATTTTAGTGGATAATGTTGGAGGTATTAATTGTGACCTTAAACAGTGAGCATCCTTCCTTAACAAATAAAGCAACACAAGGGGTAAGTAAGCGTGTTAAATAAATCGAGTTTGTTGTTCAGCAGTTTTTATTTTCAGGAGCTCCTGTAGTTGCATATTCATGTCCTCTCATGTGCAAATATGTAAATGAGGTTATTATACTTGATTAAAGTTGTCAAGCTTTCCTTCTCATACAGCTTTTTGTTTTGTTGTTGTGGGGTTTTTTTTGTTTTGTTTTGTTGTTGTTGTGTTTGGAGTTGGTTTTGAGTTTTGTTCTGGAGTACCCAAAGTTTCCTTCTCAAAAGGTGGCATCTGTTTTTGTCTTGATAACAGTGAACAGAGTACTCATAATTTAAACAGATGAAAACTTCCTGATTTTGATGGGTTTCTTGGTTCATGTATATGTTTTTACTATTGCCAAAATGGTTGCAGGGAGACTTAATAATCTGAGTATCTAAATTTTTTTGGGTAACTACCTGTATGTTCTCAGAATTTGCAGTTTAAGAGGAAGCACCTGTTAATTTTGCCTCTTGGAACCAATTAAACCAACATAAAAGATAAAAGCATATCTACTTTGGTAGAGGTGTATTCACTGAGGATGTTAAAAAGCACCTGTGCAAACGGTGCCCCGTGCTCAGCAGCACCTTTGAATGTGGCTCTGTCAGCTGAGGACCTTGCTGGTTTGAAACTGAGAAATGTGCTTTGGGAGCCTCAGGAAAATGCCTCCTGTAAGAAGCCTCACAGCAGGGTGGGCTGAAACAGATTTGGAGCCAAATAATGCAGAACTATTTTGTAGCATTTTTCATTTGTAAGGGCCTTTAGAAATACCATCTATTTTCCAAAGTAAGTGTATCAATGACTGATTTTGTAGGCAGAGAAGTGGAAACAAGAGAGGTTTAAATAACATGATTTATGTCCTTGGTTCTTTTGCTCCCAAGCCCTTGAAAGTGAAGGTCTGTGTGTCTACACACTTTTGTTTGGAATTTGAAGTGCCATATGAGGTTATGCTATAATGTAAATATCTTAGTTGGTTTAAATTAGAAAGAAAATGCTTTTATCGAACATTTCATGTAATATTGAAGATCAGTATGAAGAAAAGCAGCATGTGTAAAAAGGAGCTGAGGAAGAAGCAGTGATCTGGAGGAGGGGAACCGTGCCTGGGACTGCTCTGCTGTGGAGCAGGCAAAGCAGAGCAAAGACAGGGATGTGGCCTGTGGGAAGTGGATGGATTGGTGAGGCAGATATTTGTGGAGAAGTACAGTAGAAAAATTGAAGCAAAGAGATCTGCACACTTTATAAATCATTCACAGTTGGCAGGGGCACTGTAAAGGGCAGCAGTGCTGCAGAGGGACAGTGCAATGAGCTTTTCTGCAGTTGCCTGGATGTGCCTGTGTGGGGACTGAGAGCTTGGGGGGGGGTGTCAGTGATTTGTGAGGTGAAGCTTTTGATCGTCAGCATAGATTTTGGGAGAACTTGCTCCTGGAGAGTTGCCCTGAAATATAGACATGAAGCTAATCAACAGTGTTGCTGATCTTCACCAGCTGCTTTAGGCTACTGACACTCTGAAAGGTTGGACTGAGCATTTCTGTGTCTGCAGCATTGCTTTCCAGAGGCAGCTCAGATTCAAACAATTTACTTCTCGAGGAGCAGCTCGCTTGTATTTTTGCAGACTCTCCTGGGCTGATCCTGGCCATATTACCCAGCAAGTTGTCTGGAAATAGCAACACAAAACAAGGTCTTCTGTTATAAAGCAACTTGTAAAAGTCCTCTTAGTGCCATTAGCATCTGGAAAGGTATGATAGGCTGCCTTTGCAGGTGCTCTGACTCCTTGTAGCTTACCCCACACATTATTTTGCAGTGGGTGGAATTTGGCACAAATTGGAATTGTGGAATTGGCAGCAAGTGCTGGGAAACAGTGTCAGTTTGGAACTGGCAAACTGTCAGCCTGTCTGTATGCCTTGAGCAGAAGTTTGTCTTGCAACCTTAAACATTGCTTAGTCTAACGAGGTCAGCAGGTTATGAGTATATAGGGAGTTGGAGTGAAAAGTTTATATGTACCTCGTACTAACTGTTTTAAAGAACTCAGATCCATGAACTGCATTTGAATTCACTGGGATAGGGAGACACTGGAGGTTTTTTCTGTGCTTGTATGTAAAAATGCATTAGGGTTTAAGATGGCAAAAATAAATCAAGCCAGGTGCTCCAACATGAAAGGGTTATTGCTGTTTTCCTGTGAGAAATCTAACTGGAATGTTTTAGCTGGTAAAACAGTAGATGTTCATGTACAGTGTGCTCTCAGCCTTCTTTGTAATGGTATCTTCCTTTCCCCACAGTTTATCACAGAAAGCTAATTTTCATCTATTTATCTTACAAGTGCAACAGTGTACCCATCTTGATATTTGCACTGTCTTGTCCCCGTAGAATGAGATTTTCATGACTTCCCTGTCAGGTTTGCTGCAGTATCTTTTGTGATGGGTAAATCAGCTTCACATGTGCTGTTCCCAAGCAACCCAGCTTCTCTGAGGCTGGGTTTCCCTGTATCCACAGGGAATGGGTGTTCTGAGAGGCACAGATCTCGCTCCATTTGCTGCAGTCTAGGCTGTGCTTGGCCATCATGTGAAGATGGTTTCTTTCCTAGTGATGCCTGCTGTTGCAGAAGATAAATGGACCATCATATGCCAAGTGGTACATTTCAAATACCCCCTTTAAAGGGATCAGTGCACATATGGGTGAGATGTTGGAGACTCTGGTAGTAGAAAGAAAAGCCACGAGAAAGAGCCAGCTGAACAGGGAGAGCAGAAACTTTCAGTTGTGTTTTTGTATTCATAAAGAGGAATGTAGAGTAAGTGACTGACTAAACAACAAATAGAAAAAGATATAATAAGGGCTAAAAAAGGCAGATAATTTTGGGTTAACAGTAAGTCTTTGCTTAGCATTCTCTCAGTGGTCTTCTCGGTCTGAAGCAAGACACTAAAGCTGAGAAGCTTGAGGGCATCTCTGAGTGTCCTTAGTGATTGCACAAAATGCCAGATAATGTTGGAATGAGTCTGGCAGGTTTGGTGGGTTCATGTTGAAATGTGTGGGAAAAGAGAATCAGAAGTGTCTGTGACATTACCACGAGGCAAGCCTGGTGTCCTTGCACCTGAAGGCAGCGTGAGTCTCATGGTGTGGGTAAATAATGCACTATTTGGAAACTACAGTGCAGGATGCAGTTTAAAATGAACACTAGACTTTCTAGTTGCCAGCTTAGGCAAGCTGTGTGTCTCATTCAGTGTGATGAAGACTTTTTGGAACAGAATCCTGTAGTAGGAAAAAAATTACGATGAGAGCTGTCAAGTCTTGCTGATTCAGTCTATGATGGGCAGTTTGCAAGTGGAAGGGAAGATGAGAAATCCTTATAATTCTACTATGTCCTTCAGTTGAGTTGCATGACTAATTTCTGAGCTGCTCAAGTCACGCTTTGTCCTTTGAAATCAAGCAGGGAAGAGGGAGAGCACTGGGAAAAATCAGAAGGCCAAATAAAAGGCCATAGAAATTGAGCTGGGAAGAAAACAGGAAGTTTTCAGGCTTCAACAGAAAGTTTTTTCCAAAGAAAAAAGCAAATTGAAAAGCAGCCTCCAGATGGGTGGTTGATGTTGAAATGTATTTTATTGCTTTTTGAGTGCAATTACAGACCCAACAAAGTATTCTACCCTGGAGTCAATGCCAAGAGTCTCTGCCTGTGAGGGGAGTGCAGTGCAGTCACTTGTCATGGGGCTCACAGACCAAAGGGCCACCTCTGACCAGCAGGAGGAAAGAAAGAACCTCTGCAGCTGATAAGTGGTGGATTTCTGGGCAGAGATTTTAAGCATCACAGACTAAACATCTGATCATTTCTAACCAAGCATAGGATTGTGCAGCAACCCCCAAACCTGTGGTGTCTAAACTGTACATGGAAGTCCCTGAGGCATTTTGCAGAAAGCAGGCTCATTTATTCATTATGGCAGCTGTCACACCCACCTGGGTCTGGTGTGAGTTGCTTGGTTGTTTCGAAATTGTTAATATTTTATATTTGAGAGGTTGTCTGACATTTGCACAACAGAAAGTAATTCACTTTAATTTTTCTGCAGGATATAAATTATGCTTAGCTACAATGAACTTTGTGAGCAACCTCCTGACTTCATGTGAGTGTCTGAAATGTGCTGTGTGGCTGACGGAGAACTGAATATAAAAGTCATCATAAAAGATGCAACAGTATTATGGCATGTTGCTTTCTGCATTTATAAGAACCCAGACCCATGCCAAGGTGTTGCCATTTCAAATAGAGAATACGTTTATATTCCTACCCTGTTTTCCTGTTCATCATTTGTCAAACTCCCAGATGGAACAACAGTTGTACATAAGTTTATAAGTAGAAACCTGTCCCTGCATCGCTCCAAACCATTCCTATTGCTTAGCTCATCAGAAATGGAATTCCTGCACCTGTAAAAGAGGTACCTGATGTAGCTCTGCTTGAAGTGTGTGGGCTGAGAACAGTGACATCATGAAGGGTGAGTCAAGCCCGACAGATCTTTGTGTGTATTTGATACTGACACAGCCCTCCCCAGGCACTCGTTTCTTTGCTGTGCTCAGAGTACTGCAGGTCAAAAAAGGGGATTAATGTTTTTCATTCAGAAGCTCTTTCATGCTGTGTGTATAAAGCACGTGAGAGGATAACAGCCCAACCTCTGTGGGGTTAATCCTTAGGACTATCATGGCAAGGCTAAATATTTGAACTACTATCAAAAGTCGAATCCTTTAGTTTAGAAACTAAGAGTTGTAAAATAGAGATAGGAAAACTGAGGAGCAGATGTCACATTTTATATGGGCAGTGTTGTTTCACATCAGACATCTCCATCCACCTACCTTCTTCTCCAAAAGCATAAAGATGAAAACAGATTGATTCCATGTTTTTCTGCGTACAAGTCTAGCAGCACATCCCGTGCTATCTCTGAGTGCTGCTCCAAGACAGCCTCAGACAAATGTGAGATCTTGGAATATATTACTCAATCACAGTGGTTCTATTTACAGTGTAAATTCCAGTTGTGCCCTTTGTGACAGTTGACTGACAATAAAATTTACCTCCAATTACTTCTGGCAGTAGTGCTGGCTGACTGGCCCAGTGACCTTTTGGAGCACTGGCTCACAGAACTCCCCTTAAGCCTATTAGAGACAACCTTTGCAATCCAAACCCAAACCTGCAGAAAGGGAAACCTGCTCATTTAAATGTCTACTTCTCTTCTCACTTTGGGTTTACGGTTTTTAATCTCCTGTGACATACAAAACACTGTGTTCTGGTGCCAGAAATCTCATGTGCAAGGGCGGGGTTGCAAAATTGCAAACTGAACATGAAAGAAATACTAACTGAAAGTAGTCGTTCACCAATTTCTACATCTAATTCACCAGAGTTTTAGAACTTCCTTAAACCTACTCAGGCTTACCTGATTTTTTTTTCCCATGCTTGCTCAGAATTATTAAATACTCAGTGTTAATGGGAATTTAGATATTGAGCAGAAGATATATCCCACTGGATTCTGTATCCAAATTTTAAACCAGTATCTAATAGATTTTATTTCTATTTATTTTTTATGAATTTTTTTATTATTAATAGCATTCTCAAAATAAGCTAATGAGCTGTAATAGATTTGCATAGTTATGGAGACTGATAATTTATTCATGGAGATGGCAGACAGAATGAAGAATTGGCATTATTTCTCCTAGAAGTTAGCTGAGAATACACATTGCTCTACACTCTGTTTGGGGGCTTCCAATGAAACAAAAACAGGAAAATTCCACTTGCAGACGTGTCCTGTTTGAAATATTTTGCAAAAGGGTTCTGAAATAACTCCGGTGTTGAAACTATATAGATTTGATTTAAAAGTTACCAAAACACAAGAAATAGCTTGTCCTGCCAGCAGGTGTGTTCAGTGAGACTGAGTTACAGAGGGTCAGAATACACTGGTGTTCCAGGGACCCTCAGTAATGGTGGGGATGTAGTGGGACTGAATTGAATAGAATTGCAGTTTGCTCTTTTTCCACCTTCCTTCTAAGCATTGGATAAACTTAAATCTTTCCATCACCCCCATAATATCAGAGGAAGGCCAACAGCTGATGGTCAGTGCTCCCAGACAGTGCCTCACTGCCAAGCACAAATTGTCTTTTCCCTGCTCTTTGGACAGCTTTGGTCACAACCTGGAATCCCAAACTGTTGTTTCCTAAAGCAGAGATATTAAGCCATGGATTCCTGAAAACTGTGGGCTCTAATAAATACATGAAATGTGCACTACCCAGGGGCTGACACCTGAAATATGTAACGTGGGAGCTCATGGTTTGGGAGAACACACGGTCCCTGTCAGGTAATTTCACTGTGAGTTGTTGTTCAGTGAGATGCGTTTAGTGGTTGGAATGAATCTGAATTATGGCCTGGAATTTGCTGTGTGTGAACGTTTATGCCTGACCTTTTTGCTCATACATCTTCTACAGCAGCACTGGGAAAAGAGGGAGGTTTGGTATAAGACCTGTTGTATTTCAGATTTACTGGGTGTGCAGTGCTGGGATTTGCTCAGCAATAAACCACAGGGCAAACTCAAACAGAGATGCTCGATGTGCTGAAGAACCAGCATGAGAAAAAGTGTGGTGTGTGTGGGGAACTTTCATCTTGATGACTCCTAGAAATGTGCAGGAGAAAGCAATTTCCCTTCTTTATTAGAGAATCCAAAGCTGCAAGTTTAAGGTTGGAAACTAAACTGGATAATTTCAGAGATGTTCAACCTGTGAGTTGTTTTCCAGGTTGCACAAGAAAAAATGTGGCAGTAACAACAGCAATAGCTTTTTTGTTGTGGTTCTTGGTAACAGTAAGTCCTAAAGTATTAGTGCCCATTTCTTGTGGTTTGTTTGCTTGTGAGGGTTTTTGTTTGTTTATAAAGTAGTGCCAGACTACAATTAATATTCTGTAATCTTTGGGGAAAATCTGGATTTAATTTTCAATGACATGTTATAGATGATAACTGGAGACTGTCAACTCTCATTCTACTCTGGGCCTACATAGAGTTACATTCCTTGCTAAATTCACATCTTGCAGGTACAAGTGGTATAATCTGTAGCTACAGCTTTGCCTGAAAATCAGATTAAATGTTCATTCTCTTAATTTTTTTTCTGACAACTTCAAGGTCTACATAAAAAAGTTTCTCCCATTTACAAAAGACAATCATATTCTGACCTATCTCTCCTTCCCCTCCAATTGCCAGCATTTGTGGATATCCAGATGGGTGCTGCACAGGCTTTTATAACTTAAATTGCTCCAGAAGCAGAATAACCTGCAGAGACTAAAGTGCAGCTGGGAATATATGTGGGTTTTCTTCTCCACTTCAGAGATGCTGTGACTCCTTCCTCTCAGAGTTACTCTGGTTATAGTCTGGTGTTGTTCAAAGGTCAGGTTTAAATTGTTTTGTTTAATGATGCTGTGGCATGCTGGTTCATTTCTCTTGCTGCATAAAAAGATGAAGGTGATCAAACTAAGCTGAGATGGGGAGACCTTGTGAGCTGCTGCCCAGCCTGGCTGTGCTCCCGCTGCTCTGGCACGGCGGGTGCCTGTCGGTCTGAGCGCTGAGCTGGGCATGAACCAGAGTCCTGCCTTTGATGGGATGGAGTTAATCTTGTTCCTTGTAGCTGCTGGAGTGCTGTGCTTTGGATTTAGGATGGGAATAGCATTGGTAACACACTGATTGTTGCTGAATTGTTGCTGAGCAGGGCTTACACTGCGGCAGACTTTCAGTTGTTGTAGTGCCTCAGCAGTGAGGAGCCGAGGGGGGCACATACTCAGTATCTTATATCAAATGAGTTTTCTAGACCTAACTATGCATTTGTGCATCTGGCTCCATGTGCTGCTTCATAGTTACTCACCTGAAATTCCCAGTAACCCACTGGTGTCACTTGCTCATTGAATCTCTGATTTTTTTAAATCCTAGTTCTTGTTAATCTGTACGGGAAGCTCTGAGAAAAGGAAAGGAGCTGGGCTGAGTTTTGAGCGCAATAGTAAGAGTTCATACAGCAGTGGTCATACATTGGAGGCAGGAGCTCTACACCAAAATGAGATGGTTTAGGTTTGGAAAGGTTTAGGTAACTTCTTTAATTGTAAAGAACACTTCATTATTCATTATTGGTGTTTATGGAGAGGGTTTTCCTTGAGCTCAGGTCATGTGGTGAAAGGTTACTGGCTCCAAACATGTCCAGGACAGTCCACAGAGTATCACCTCAGTCTTTACAGGGTAGGACAGGTCCAGTGTACTTGAGAAGTGAGATTGAGAGGAAGCTGGCCCAGATGTGAAATGTGAGGATTTATCAGTCTGAGCCTGAAAAAGGAAGTCTGCCTGTTTTCCTTTGGGTTTCTTTCCTTTGTGAACAGCGAGTGAATTTACTTATCCTTTCTATTCCGGTGCCTCTTTTCTTCCTGAAGTGTTCCTGAAAAAACAAATTAACAAAAGGAATGGAAAACAAGTCTCCAAATTAGATTCTACCTACACTTTTAGGCAAGCAGCTGTCGTGGAGTCCATCATGGTACTGATTTGTGTTTGGAGATTAACTCTCAAGCCAACCATCTTCTTGGTTTAAGCTGTCTTTCTGTTCCATCCAGGGGGAAGTAATTTAGCAGCAGAAAAACCTGATGTGAAGAAAATTAGAAAGGTCTCCAGAAGAGCTGGAGCTGCTGAGGTTTTGATTAAATTTTGTTTGGGGGTTTTTTTGGGTTTTTTGGTGTTTTTTTTTTTTTTCCTTCAGTTTTTGGGAAATTTGAGGTTTGTTTAGGAAAACAAGCTTTTGAAACAAACTTGAGAGTTAAAAAACCCCATCCCAGACATGGTCCAATAAATAATAGATACTAATCATGTTTTCTGTTATGAATTTGAGGAATAAAAGAATGAACTATGAATAAATGCCCCTTTTGGTTTGTGTGATGGTTGGCTGAACCTGTTAGCTAAGCATGAGGGTACATACAGATGTTGTCAGTGCTCTGTGAACTGTTAGGACTCGCTTAATGGTATCAGTCAATCACATTAGTGCTTTAATGCCCTCAAATGGCATCTTTGAACTTGCACAAACTTTGTGTTATGGATTATGTTGAAGTAGATAATATATCTGTGTTGTTTTCTCATTAGATTCAAGCAACTTAGAATGCATATCTTGTGATAACTCAGTTCCCTGTCTGACTTGCACGTGGTTCCTTCCCAGGATGGGATGGGCATGCTGAGAGCACCAGCTCTTCCCTTCAGTGCCCCTCTGGAGAGGAAGGTGGCTCTGAGGTGTGGGCACGGGAAGGGCTCTGAGTGAACAGGAGAGGCATGGCAAAGTGTAGTCTTAGTTTTTCACCTTGCCCTTTCAGAAAGAGTTGCTGAAGACTATCTTTTAAAATATCTTTGAATTCTAGAAAGGTGTGAGGTTGACAGTCCGTGACTGAGAGTGCTTGCTTTATGCCTGTCCTCTGGCAATCATTTTAAAGCTACAAGGAAGCATCCAATAAACTGTGATTTTGCTGACACAGGTGAAGACCAATATTGAAGTACTTTCAGTTGCTGTTAATTTCACTGAGATCCTCAAGTATCAGTAGGAGAGGTGTCATGGATCCAGCCCAGCTGCACTGAGGTTTTAGTGGTCAAATGGCTTGATGTGACATCCTGAGTCATTTTTCCCACTTAGGGCTGATTTTGTCTTACTGACAATGGTTGTAATAGCTCAAGTTTACCCATTGAATCTGTTGGTTATTCGAAATACTTTATCATATTTTCAATAAGGAAAATGCCAAGATTATTCACTAATACTTTTGTTTCGTGCTTCTGCTCCCTTCCTGAATGAAGACAGGATTCCCCCTTCTGTTTTCCTTGTCCAGTTTTGCAGCACTGGTTTTCATTGTTGCCTGCCCTGTCTTTTGTATTTAGCTCCTGCCTGTAGTGCCCTGTAGTGCCCTATGTTTGCAGAGCTTTGCTGTGGTAGGAATATTTTTTTGATTCTGTTTGTTTTGTGGTTTTCTTTCTTTCTGTATGAACACAATGATCAAACTGGGGTTCATGTTGTTGGCACATTGTCTCAGTAATAAAATTACTGAAAGGCAGACAAGTTGAGGTGATTCTTAGGGGTGGGAAAAGGTAATATTCAGAAGAATAGAAGTTGGGCTTCAAGTGCCTCCTGGGTGTCTCATTCACTAGAATAATATAGTCTGCAGGATTGATTATAAATCCCACACTAGACTGTGCTTTTGGTCCTGTTTTGTGTGCTAAAAGAAGGGCCAATGTCTGTTAAAAGCCTCTTGGAAATCCCATTGTAAAAAGAAAACGTGTGTTCCCTGAGCAAATAGGAGTAATCATCTCATCCCTGAGCTTGTGTTTCCTCTCAGCTTTTGCTGTTCTAAAAATATGCATAAAGACCATACAGACTAGGGGGTAAATAGATAAAACTAAGTGGATCAAGTCTAACTGTGATCAGGTGATTGCAGTGCTTGGACAATATCCTCTGCTGAAGGAAAACAGTATTAATTGATATTTGCATGTGATCTCAGCACAGAACCTTTTGCCATCACTTCAGGTGCCTGCTGGGAAACCGGTGGTACAGTAAAATAAAAAGCATTTTGAAACAAACGTATGTGACAAAAGCCCAGAGTAAACATTTACTAAGATGAAATGACTTGCTATTTGAGCTTGGAGTTTGAGGCTGACTGTGTGAGCTTGGCTGGCAGGGTCACAGAGCCAGCAGGGCCCAGGCAAGAGACTGTTCTGGGTTTGCAAGGTAAGAGATTAAGAACTGAACCTGAAGTGCTGGAGATTCCAGAGTCAAATCTTCTGATTGACTCCAAGGAGATGGCCTTGAGTTTGAAATGTTTGGGAAGGGAGCAGAACGTGTGGTATGTCTGCCATTTGTTCATGTTCTTAAAACACCTTCCGAATAAAGTGTTATTTTGGATGATGAAGCTGCAGCTTAAAGCAATGTTTGCTTTGAAATAATTTGTGCAATAATGTATTCCAGCAGTTATCAGAGAGAAGCAAAAAGTTCCCATAATTGTGGCATAAGCCACAGGATAGGATATTTTCATTATAGATAGTTTGGGTTATTTAAATTTATGCCTCCCCTGAATGAGAGACAGAGTGATATTAAGTAACTCCACATTAAGTCACTTGGCAAAACTCCACTGAATGAAGGTTCAGTGCGTTCATGTGATTCCAGAGAAGCAGGGAGGGCAGACTCGCTGTGCAGTCTGATCTGGAATTGCTTCACCTTATGGCTTGGATAATGAGATATTGATTTTCACAGAGGAGGTCATGTTAGAGAAAAAATGAGGGACTCAATTGCAATTATGAAAGTCATTTACAATTGAAAGTGGAGAAAGGTTTTCTTTCTGGGTAGCAGGTAATACTCTTTAGCTAAGTTTTACTGCTGTCAGGGTTTGACACAAAGAGAAACAAAGCTGAAAATAAAAAGGCTATCAAATATACATGCTCCTATTTTCATAAGTGGTACTTGAAAGATGTCTTCAAATTATTTTGCAGGAAAGATAAACGGAGCCTGTTAAATACTTAGTGTGTCAAAGTTACCGCCCTAAGTCTCGGGGACTGCACAGAAATCTGGCAACGCTCTCTGGTTTCAGCTGCTCTTGGCAACATTTTCAGCTGACCTACAGCTGCGGAACAGCAGCAAACATAACCTTCAGGATGCTCTTTTCTTATTGCAAGCACAACATTATTCATTGCTAAACTCGGTTGTCTACTCTCAGTAAAATCAAATAACTCTCCCTGGGCATGGGCCTCTGACAGCCTTCCCCGGGACTTGATGGATGAGCCTGCAGGAGGTGTGTGAGGCTGGGGGAGTGCGGGATCCCACTGCCCGGGGGCTGCAGGGGATGGAGCTGCTTTGCTCCACATTAGCTGCTGTCATGCTTTGTGCTTGTGATGCAAACAGTGTCAGCAACACACCAGGGCTTTAGGATTGCTGAGCAGTTGCTTCCACAGTGTTGGGTCTCAGTTTCCATTCTGCCCTTATTATGGAATTATAGAACGGTCTGGGTTGGAATGGACCTTAGAGATCACTGGTTCCAGCCCCCTGCCATGAGCAGGGACACCTTCTGCTACACCAGGTTGCTCAAAGCCGTGTCCAACCTGGTCTTGAACAGCTCTGGAGATAGGGCAGCCACAACTTCCCTGTGCAACCTGTGCCAGGGCCTCCCCACCCTCACAGGGGGGAATTTCTTCTGAATATCTAAACTAAACCTGCCTTTTCTTAGTTTAAAGCCATTATGCTTTGCCCTCTTGCTATATGCTCTTACTCAAAGTCCCTCTCCAGCTTCCTTGTAGGCCCCCTTGGAAAGGTGGTGACTTTTGGCCAGGAAAAAACAAACAAGGGGTCCTTCAGGACCTCCTTTTAATTTTTTCTCCAAAGATACTGTGATTCTTTTTACTGTTCCCTTGGGAATACTTGTTAGAGGGCAAGAATGCTATTTAGGAATGTTTGTGTTCTAACCAGCTGAATGACTGCATAAAGTGGGGAAATATAAGAGCATATTGTTGTTTTACATACGGGCTGCTTTCTGCCTCTGGAGAGGTAGGAAATTATGTCTCTGTTCCTATTAGTATCTGCCCTGCTATGCCCTCTCCTCAGGTTTTGTTATGTTTACAGCATGCTTTTCTGTTTGAATGCTTGTAATTTGCCCTGAACCTTTCAGTATCTTCAGACCAACAGAAAGAATTAAAAAGGTGACTATGAAAGCATTGTATTGAAGTAATGAAGATGTAAAATGCCATAATAAATTATGTACTTTAATAAATAACTGTACACTCTAGAATTTCAATTACAGAGAAACAGACTTTACACAAGTAATTACTAAAGAAATTACTGTGGAAACACATCCATAAATTCTTTCTCTGATTGCATCTTCCGTTGTGAGGAGAGCAATCACAGCAAACACCAAGCTCTAATAGCACCATCTCTTTAGGATTAGAATTTATTGCTGGGTGGGGAGTGTGGAATG
This sequence comes from Scytalopus superciliaris, assembly GCA_013400415.1. NCBI lineage: Eukaryota > Metazoa > Chordata > Aves > Passeriformes > Rhinocryptidae > Scytalopus > Scytalopus superciliaris. The sequence continues at coordinate 83,198 of VXBX01000995.1, forward strand.
ACTAATAAAGGGCTGTTGCTTCATGTGCTCAAAGGGAGCGAATGAAAGCCAAACACAAGGCAAGAGCTTTGGCCACTGGCAGGTAACTCGGCCGGCTTGTCCTGGATGTGCCTTTCTGCAGGTGTGGGGGTTCTGTGGGACACGTGGGAACACACTGTGCTCATCCACAGGGCTCTGTGTGCACTTTGTGTGCCCAGAGCCATTCCACCCTGTGTGTAGGGAGTAGAACAAACCTGAGGTGTGACAGGGAACACTGTATTTCCCTCTTGTAGTGTGTCTTTTCCATGAGATGGATTGAGAATCCGGCGGCTTTGTAGTCCGTACAGGATGAGAGGAAATGTCTGGAGTGTTTGTCATGGTTCAGCCAGGCCATGAATGTGTCACTGCCAAGGGGACCTGCAGCATCCCTTCCATCTCCTGACCATCCCTGCAGCTGCCCACGGGGTCAGACTAATCCACTGGATCTTACACACCTCTGTTGGGAACTTGGAAGCAGACACTGGTGCCACCCCAGGGCAGGAAAGGATGAGCAGTGATGAACACAGCACATGCCAGGCCATCTGCATGGTCTGGGCTTCAGTGCCCAGCTGAGCTGAACGAACAGATCTCCCCCAGCAGTGGTTTTCAAAAGGGTGTGCCTGTGTGTGTGTGCCTGAAATGTGTAAGTATCAGAGCTGGGCCAGAAGTTGTCCATATGGTGGAAATAAGGAAAGCTGGGGGGGGGGGAAGGTATATAAAAAAATGTTGTGCTGTTTATGCAATGTGATGTTCTATGCTCAAAGTTGGCAAAAACAGAAATATAATCTCATTCTTTTAGTGTTTCCTTAGGTGATGTGGGCATCCTGTTTGTTTGCTCACATGTGAGAACAGTTCATCGATTTTTAAAGTGTTTGCTTACATCTTAGATGACAAGCAAGCAATAGAAAAGAATGATTCTGTCTTCTCAAGTGCATATGTTGCAGGGTGTTTTCTTTTTACCTGAATAAATGACCTTTTGTTGAGTAAACAGACACTTTCTCTGCCTTGATCTTGGTATGGATGGAATTTAGAAGTATTGATGTGTTTTTAACAGCTATCAAAGCCAGGAAATGTGTTCATTTTTTTCCCTGCTAGATTTTCTGTAATGCCATTTTTTCTCTTTTTTTTTTTTTCTCCTCCACCGGTAACATTGTTGGGTTTTTAATGCTTCCTTAGTCTATTCTTACAGTGCTGTGAGTTCAAGAATGTTCTTATAGAAACTGGTTATTTTTTCATCCTGATGTCACCAGTGACTCAGTTCAGCACATGTTCTTATTACAGAATGACTCTAGACTTCTTTTTTATTTGGTAAAATACATCTGAGTTCTCTCTGAATTTTCTGTGGAATGATAAACTGTGAAGGTCTTCAGTAGACACTTCACAAAGAGAAATGTCTGTGGGAGCAGAGACTCTTCCTGTTGCTGGTATTGCTGTAGGTTTTTGATCACCTGTTTATAGAGGAAATGACAAGTTCTTTTACTTTTCTCTGGAGTATGACTTAAACATTTATCAGCTTCTCTCCTGAAATAATATGTATGGTAGGAGTACAAACTTCAGTTTGTGTTCTGGAGAGTGGAATGACTGGGAAAAAGTAAAGGGAATTGAGAGAAAACTGTGTATCCTTGGAGAGCTTTTTGCAAGGAGGCAGAATCCAGGAAAATGAGCTGGAAGAGGGAGAGGCTTTGTGTTTTACAGGCCTGTGAGCTTGGGCTGATACTCTGGCTTGATCTTAAAAAATCTTTTGCTTTCCATTTTGTCTGTACACTCCAAAAAGCCAGTTGTGTTTGTTCTGCAGATTAGGCACGTATCTTTTCCTGACTGCTTCACGTCTCTGCTTATGTCCCACAAGGTACTGAACATCTGTAGGATCCTGATGATACCACATTTTTACTGATTTGAGAATGAATTGAGAACTAAAGATCTCCTTTCTCTGTCTTTTACCGAGTCCTGCTTGAGATGCCAGTGTGATCTTTTCGGAGCTTTTTTGCCACCCAACTGATCATTAAACAGTGAGTTTGTCTCATTCTGAAACCCAGATGATTGTGCAGGATTTACTCATCTATGTTTTTTAAAAGTGCTTCAGTCTTTGTTTACAGGGCCTTGAAAAGCAGTGAAACACAATGTGATGTCTTTCACAGATTCTTTTCTAATTCATCAAGAGCAGCAGAAGAAACAAATGAAAAAAGAAAATGATCTAACTGAAAGTCTGCAAATAAACAACTTAAGAACGACAGGATAAAAAAGCATACATAATATTAATGATGAATTTTAAAAGTTTTTTTAAATACATTTTTTCTATTAATTCTTAAGGGAAAATAATTACTTCACTATAGCTGTTCTTTCCCCCAAAAGTCCCATCCTGAAATACATCCATGGTATCACACAGACCCATGGGCTTATGTTGAGGAGCATTGAACTCTGAATGCTTCAGAACAAAACCAGCTAGTTCACAGTATGCTATCCTTATTTTCAGCTTTTCTTATTCAGGTGTGTACTTTTTTTGCTTTTAGAAAGTCACTTGTATAAAGATTTCCTTGAAACTTGCCCTGATGGGTGGGAGTGGCATCCAGAGAAAGAAGGGTTAAAATAACCCCAAAGCTCACTGATGAGCCCAAGTGGGCTCTTAGGAAGGCCCTGATTTGACAATTTAGAAAGAATCTCATTGGTGTATTTTTTTTCTTTTTTTCTAAGATGGAAGTGAGATGATAATCATGTCTGATTTCTGGTCTCCTGATGCTGATGGAGGATATGAATCGAATTGTGTCTAGTAATAAAATGAACCCCTAGAAGAAAATTATAATCAAACTCCTAAGTGGTTATAATTGCTGAGGATTGCAGCAAAAGCTGTTCAAATAACATCCAGCTGTAGGCACTGTGAACTCCTTAACCAAACCCAAGATGAGTTATTCCTGATTTTCTCACATTTTCTCCTTATGCCTGGGTCTGTAGTTCCCTTTCAGGATGAATGCACACGAGCCATCTTGTTATGTTTATTTAATTAAGACATTTGTGCAGTAAAACATCTCGGTTTTTAAATACACCTCTAAACACATGTAAAGTGAAAGCACTCAGTGACAGGAAATGAGTGGTGGAAGAGGAAAGGAGAATATCCATTATGAAAGGTGACAGAGCCTGGGAAAGCCTCACCCAGCTGCAGGGCTTTGGCTGCTCGCAGGCTCCTGTTGCTTTGGGGGAGGAAGGGCAGGAGGGCTGGGCTGTTCTCATGTGCTGCAGGCAGGGAGAGACCCCGGGGGACAGTCCAGGGCTGCAGGACAAACCCAGCCAGCAAAAAGGGGGTGTTTCCTCCTGTTCTGCTGCAGTTAAACACCCAAGAAACGAGAGAGCTGTTGTGATCAGATGAGGAAACTATTGCTGACATACCGAATTTGTGAAAACCTAAAGCCTTTGTAGAAATGAGAAGGATTAGACACATTATTGTACTTGGCAATTAACTGTGGGAAAAACCAAAAGAATTGATAATTGAATTCTTTGCCAGCCACAAGGAGGTTACTCCACTTGTGGAGAACAGGAGGGGCTGTGAGGAGGATGAGGGCCAAATGGCACCAGGGTAGGATGGATTGCCATGGGCAAACTATGGGGGTGGAGTGGCAGGTGCTCCAGCAGCAACCTGGAGACACTGCAATTGCTGCTTGGTTTAGGTAACTCAGAACTGCAAGTAACAGTTGTTGATTGAAGTGGATGATGTAGTTAAAATTAAACCCACTAATATTTGAAAATAAATAGAGTTAGACACATTCTGAAGCACCAGTTTGCAAGATTTTACTCCAGAAAGATGGTTATTCCTAATGGGAATGCCTACTTCTCATGATCTCAAAATTTCAGTTCAGTGCATAAAAAATTTATTGAATGAGATTATGATCAGAAGACCTAAAGTAGAGCTCAAGGACCAGAGTTAAAGAGAGGACAGTATTCGACAGAAGTGAATGGTCTTAAGAGGAGGATGCAGAATAAAGGGAAAGCCAAAATGAACAAGCTTAACACAGGGATGGGAAATAGTCTGTATTTACTGTAAGAACTAAATTTAGTCTCTTTTACATTGTATTGGATGGTTTGACAAATAAATTATTTGGTAACAATACCTGTTATGAAAGAACCATAACTCCTTTCAGAAGTGATAGCTTTTATCATCATCACTGATTCAGGAAATTGGAATAAATATCTTGGCTTATTAGCATATTATGTAGATACGTTTGAAAAATGCCCAAAGCTGTTTACCATTTCATGCCCAAAATGAAGTAAAAAAAAAAAAAAAAAGAATCTGTGAGGGCTGACAAACAGCCAGCCAGCAGGGATTTATTCTGAGAGCTTGGAAACAAGCGAGCTGAGGCTTTGAGTGTGACTGAGCAGAGCTGTGGTGCCCACGTGGGGCTCAGTCGTACGGGGCTGCAGTCGGTGTGCTCGGGTACTCACAGCCAGGGCAGCGGCTTTTGGTGGCAAAGAAACACAACAGCACCAAAATCACTGCTGGGGGAGCCCCCTCTGCTCACCTACTGAGGCATTAGGAGTAAAGGATGCTTCCCCATCCAGTGCCTTGGGCCTCATCTTTACTTCTTTCTTAAATTGAGTCCTTTCCAACAGGCTCTCTCAGGTGTCAGTTGTGTAAAGAGGGGAACCGTTTGTGTATCTTGTGGAATTTGGTCGGTTGCTTCTCTTATGCAGGTTTTTCATATACCTGTAGTTAATGTTCTTTTAATACAGAAGTGACTTAGTCATGGATGGTGATTTGAGCATGGTGCATTTTCAGCTCATCCCAGCTCAGGTGCGAATCAAGGTCTTCTTGATACCTTAATCTCTCTAAAAATATTAAAACCCCCCAAACTATCACTTCCACCCTTATGGTTTTATGGACAGCAGACTGTCTTTAACTGATGTGAAACCTCACTTTTGATGTTTTGCTAGACTGAGATATTTTTTTTTCTCAATAACTCATGCTGGCTTTTTAAAGCAGTTTAAAGTAGCAATCTGTATTCCATGGTAAAAGATGTTCCAGCACTGTTGCAGTATAATTTTTCACATGGGTTTTTCTGAGGACTTTTAAAGATTAAGTTACTGTAGAACACCAAAGATTTCTTTCCAGCTATTCATTAATTTTACCGAAGTTAATTTTGAGTTGAAAAGTGAGCTGAAAGTACAGGGATAAGTCAACTTCAGTGTGAGGGAAGTGAGACCCCGATTTTGTACTCATGGTAGGCAAAGCAGCAGTTGCCACGATCTGCCAGGCTGGTCTATGGAGTACAGGAATGCGGCTAAGCCATGGCCAGGAGCCCCTCATTCAGTGGAGCCCCTGTCTGGTGCTGGTGTTTGGCTTTATAATGCTCAGCAGTGCTTTTGAAGAGACAGGAGTGTCTCAAAAACCCATGAAGAGGAAGAGACCATTCCTAAAAGGGGCTGCAAGTCCTCAGCAGTTCATTATTTAAGATTCATCAATATTAACAGCAGAATCTGAAAAGTTCATAATTCATCTTAGTATCAAAGTCAGACCTGTGTGTTAGTATGGGAAAATCAACATTTGTTCTCTGCTCAGTGGGATTAATGGGGTGTAATTCCTGTGATCCCTCTGGTTCTGGCTAGCCAGGCTGTGCTGGCCTTTAGGTAAGAGAGAAGTGTGCATTTGCTGTTATACTCACTTATGTTGTGTGAAACGGGAGTTTAAATATATTGACAAATGGATTGCACTACGTAAGAGCAGGTGAGATCCTGTACTGATAGAGCTGTACAGTGGCAGTGTCTCTGGGATGTGTTAGTCCTTCGTTCCCCACATTTGGAAACTTGGTAGCATCTGCAGTAGCAGGAGAAGGAGCTGCTCTCCTCAGGAGAAGGAGCCATCAGTTAATACCATTTGTCATTTTTGCTGTCATGTGTTGTTGGCTTGTTGCCTTCTCTGTGCCACGGCAGCACTGTCCTGCCTGCTGTGTGACACAAGGGGTGGGAGAGGGATGAGGCCCAGTCTCTGTGAAGAAATGAAGGATCTTGGCAGCTCTTCAGTGAATTGCTCTGCAATACAAACACTGGGGGTTTCTTTTAAGGCCTGAGTTTTGCCATATTTTTGCTGAGCAGTACATTTCTCTGAGCCTGGGTAACCTGACAGGTTTCTGTGGAGCAGAGTGAGGGTATAACACTTCCTTGGATATGTTCCCCTCAATGTCCTGAATCCATGAAATAACCTACACAGGTGTTTAGGCTGGAGAAAAGGAGGCTCAGGGGAGACCTTGTCATTCTGCAGCTGCCTGAAAGGAGGGTGTAGCCAGGTGGGGGTCACTCTCTTCTCCCAAGTAACAAGCAACAGGATAAGAGGAAATGGCCTCAAGTTGCATCAGGGGAGGTTTGGATTGGATGCTGTGAAAAATTTCTTCACCAAAGGGCTTGTCAGGCATTGGAACAGGCTGCCCAGGTGGGGCCTCCATCCTGGGAAGGGATCAAAAAATGCCTGGATGTGGCACTTGGGGACTCAGGGGCGGGCCTGGCCGTGCTGGGTTCACAGCTGGACTTTGTAATCTTAGAGGGCTTTTTGCCCTGAACAGTTCAGTGATTCTGTGACACTGTAAGTTCTCCAGCTCTCTCAGTAGCAAGAAGCCTTTTTTTTCCTACAGACTTTTCCATAAAAATGGACTGCAGATGGTATCTTGTTCACAACAATTAATATTTATATCTATGTGTATTATTGATGAGGTACATAAATGAAACTTTTTTTTTATTGGTAATGTTCTTGTTTATCTCATATTGATTAATGATGCTGTAGGTACTGATCTGTCATGGTTACATAAATTTTTCTTTGTTATATTGAAAATTAGTATTACATTAAAAAGATAAATTAAAGAGGTTTTAAGTCAAAATAATGGCTTATATTTCTATGAGAGTATTTTAAGAGGGTGTTATTTATAAGGGACTATTAGCTTTTGGCCAGTTCAGCTCTGCTGTATTTGATTCTAATCATCTACATTATACACATGGGATCCAAGTAGCTGAATATATATCTAATTGAAATATAACCAAATAAGTAACTTGGTATTAATTTTTAAATGCAATTAGTTAAAGCAGAAGGACTAAAGACATCTTTGATCTTGTGTCTTCTATTGCTTTTGATTTTCAGAAGAGTTCCATGCAGAAAAGAAGGTTCCCTGCTGTGGCTTCCAGCTGGGAGTTTACATTGTTCTTCACATACTTATTTATCATTTTTCCCAAGAGCTTACCCAAAGTATTTTTGGTGTGGGTACTTTCTTAATGGGTTAGTACAATTTTTTGGCCTTTAGAAATAATTGCTAATGACACCATATCAGTCAGGAAACACACAGGGAGATTTGCCTGAACAGAGAACTCAGAGCTGGGTACTGTAAATCCCTTTTCTAAGCGACATAACACAGCAGTGCTCAGGTGAGGTGAGAACTAATTTGACAAAGCTGTAAAAAGTTTACCCAGCCTTGACTCAGCTCTGCAGAACTGGGGCTTTTTTTGAGATTTCAGGAGATTATTTCTATTGGTAAATGTTGTTCTTTTGGTAAGTTTTTCTTTGTATTCTATTCCTCAGGCCACATCCTTGAAAAGAGATTATTATCCTGGCAGTAGGGCTTGCTGACTGTTCCTGCTGTCCATCTCATGTGCTGCTTTGTGGTTTGAGGTTCAGGGTGCTATGTGTACTTCTCTCTAAATGATTAGCTATTAGACTGATCTTAACCCTGGCAATGTGCTCGGTTTTCATGATGCAAAAAAAAATTCAAGAATTAATTAGTCCCTCAGTTTTGGGTTTCCTGTCACTTTTTCTGTTGTGCTGGTAAATAAACCTTATTGTTATGGCAAGCTATTACAGTCATGCAGAGTTAAAAGATGCGATTAATGAGGCTGTGCAATATATTTCATTCAAGCAAAGTATTGTCTGGCAAAGTAATCCCAGTAATCTCTGGTGCCTGCTCTGTGCTGCAAGTGTGACGCTGTTTCCTTTAGTGCCAGATGGCAGGTCAGTTGTGAGTCGTGCTTTCCAAACATACCCTGAGCTGTGATTTCCTTGGGCTCAGCAGCTCGCTCTGCCGAGCTGCTGCTGTGCACATCAGGAGTGTTTTGCTATAAATTTCATTAAAATATTGCTGTACTGGTTACTCCTGTGTTCTTATATTGTTATTAAAAGACAAGCGATTCAAAGGGCAAGAGATTTGAAGCAGAACCTCGTTCACCCCTTTTATCTACACCTGCCAATAGCATTTTATTACAGTGCAGTGAAAACTGGACAGCAAGTGGACTATGAATTTATGGGCTGCTGCAGGCACTGCTACAGGAGCTGCATGCCATTATTGGGGCAGCTCTGAGAACCTTTCAGGATGTCTTGTCTTAGTGATCTGCCCGTGGCATGACTGACAGTGATCCCAGTGAGGCTGATGAGCCATTTGGATGGGGACATTCTGACATTGCCTACAGCAAATGTAATGAGAACTATCGTTTGCTGGTAGCAAATACAATTTGCAAAACCAGGGAGTAACAAAGAGAAGATCTAAGACAATTCCTGATAACAAAACACTGCAATGCTTACCAAATAAATGGTTACAAATGGCTGCAGTGCTTACAAAAATGGTTGAACCTCCAGCACCAGCCACTGGTGGGCCAAGGCTGCCTTTCTGTTCTTGCCACTCCCATAAAGAAGAGAACAGATGATGAATAGGGAAGACAATAACTCTGCTGTCTCAGGGAAGATTGAACTTTCTTTGTCAGTGTAAATTTATTAAGCAGCAGAGTTTGTAACAGGCACCAAATGATAGCAAATGCTTAGGAATAGGCACCCTTCAAGTCCCTGCAGCTGAGCAGAGGGAGGATGTTATTACTCTGTGCCTTCTTCTTCCCTTTTTTCCTGACCTCCTCGTACCTCTGATAGCACAGGTTTCCTGCACTGTGGGTAGACACCATTTACAGTCTACAGTTACATCACTGCAACAAATGTTATGTGTTCCCATTCTTTAGTTTCTTCCTGGTATTTTTTTAAAAGAAATGTTTTGGAACAAAGCATTGGTGAATTAATGCCCTCTTCTTGTGAAGATACAGGTTTCTTAAGTACCTGCAGCTCCTCAGGTCACTGAGAGCATTCTTGTTGCCTTCTGAGCTTTGACTGCACATATTATTTTTATTTACATTAGGAAGAAGCATTGTTAGTTATGTTTATTATTTAATACCTTACACTAGAGCATGAAGTAAATTACATATTCTCCCCCCACTGCAGCAATCAGAAGTAAAGAGAGCTCAGTTCTTACTTATTCTATCTCTTCCACTGATCTCCTGGGCACCCAGCAAAGGTCTTTTCACATCTCTGTTATTTCTTCCTTCTGCAGGGTGACTCCATAAAGCCCCATAGTAACTGCCTGGGGCAAAAATGGGTTTTATGTAGGTTTGGAGCCTGGTGCAGAGGAGCCACCCACAGCCACTGCTAACACCTTTGGCACTGCTGAAAGGGCATGTTATATTATTAAGCCAGTTGACATTTAGAACATATGACCTATATCTCATTAAATTCCTATTCTATCCTACAGGACTTTCTCATCAGAAGTTCCATCAAGCCCTGTACCTTCTGAGGTGCTGTGGATGGGCTGTCCCAAGATCCAGTGACACTTCAGGTGCCACGAATCACGTGCTGAGCTCTGTCCTTCATCGGCTCTGCAGCCAGGTAGGTGGCAGTGGGTCCTGCACTGCTGGCAGAATGCCTGGTGGCAATTCCACCACTGTTTCAGGATCAAACACAAACCAGCCTGGCTGATGGGTTTTGCATTTTTGCAGTTAAACAGGGACATCCTCTACATGAAATGTTTTCACCTGCAAATACAAGTTTGCAAGAGTGGGGTCATGGCAGAATAAATGTGAAGGGTATCAGCCTAGTGGAACCAAGAAGTATTGAGTGCTTGTAGTTCATTCTATTTCATGGCATATCCCTGCCAAAGACACAGTAGTTCAATATCTGAGAAAAGACTGAGCTCTGGGAGTGCTTCACAAGCACTGTTTGCTGCTTTTACTTGAAAAACATGATTTTTTTCTCTGCTTGAGTCAAGTCAATAGAAAATCTGCCTGTGGCTTAATCAATAAAGTAAGAAAAAGTGAAAGGGAGAATTTCATAGGATCTGGAAAAACTCACTACATTTGGAATGAAATAGTTTTGAAATTTTTGGTAGGGTGGTGTTACCATCCCACCATTCAGACCTGTGATACCTGTACAAAATATTCAAGGGAAAGACTGTGGTGCTTCATCAGTAGAAAAAGAATGGGGGGGGGAAATCATCTTTTTCTCCCTCACCACTCAAAACTCTGCATAGACATCACATGGAAGGATGATATTAACTTACTTTTGTTTCCTCAAGTTTATTTTTATGCCTAAAACTCTGTTTCTCATCTGACTTCTAAACACAAAAGCTGGTGTTGGTTTCCAGTCATTAAGTGACTTTCACATACTTGTGCCCAAAGCTGCACTAATGTAATTCCAGGTAAGCAGCTGGAACCACAAACAAAATATTACCCCTTTAACATCTAAGTGAATTATGCCACTATTTAATCACTTAATTTAGAATTAAGTTTATGATTCATGGAAGTAATAATGCACAACAGATGGATTGTTACTGCTGCTAAATGGTCGGCTGTGTGACATTCCTTCAGTGTGATATACAGCTTATGGTGAGTCATTAGGGGTTTGGTGAAGAGCTGACAGCAGAGCTACTGCAGTTCCACTAGGAATGACCTGCTGCAGTTGTTCTGTGGGACAAAGAGAGGGCAGGGGTTCCAACACCTTGTGAGAGGACAGAAACAAACTCATAGAGAAGTTAGGTCTGCAAACTCCATGGAATTTTGTAGGTAATTCAAGATAATTTTTGCAGGTTTGCGCCCTCCAACTTTATATATGTTTTGGGGGAAAGTGCCATTGATAATGCACTGAAAACAGATGAGGGAGATGCTAATTTTTGTTTAAAAAAAAAGACAGAAAAAGAGTTAAAAAAGAGATCAATATTGAGATACAGGACTATTAGAATATAAACTTTTGAAAGGAACTTTTCCCTTGTTCTCTTCTCCGTTTCATTGCATTTTTGAGATGAGTGCACTAGTGATTTATGAAGGAACATAGGCACACCTATTGTGTAATAAGCCCTCTGATGCCAAAAGTGAAACTTTAGAAAGCTTTGTGGTATGTTTTGGCAATGTTATTGTAGGAGACATGTTTTGAACTCGGTATTTTTAAGGGTATCGGAAACTAGAAATGCCTTTTCTTTTCTTACAGTTCAGAAGGCAGAGCAGGGTATATTTAATGGTGTTACTGTAAGAAGACAGAGAGCTGCCCTCCAGCAGCCAAACACTGCCATGTCTGTGTCGGTGCCTCTCTGCAGCTTTCATGTTTGTGCTTGTGCAGTCCAACATGTGAGCGCTGCACGGGGCTGTGCTGCTGCGAGCAGGGCAACTAGGAAGCCTGTGAATGCTGCTCAGGGAGCTCACATGCTGCTGGAGGCTGTGACAGCCACGTGCTCTTGGCCTCCCTTTTCGTACGATTTGGTTTCCTTCTAAACACTTGGTCCAATTCCTAGTACAGCCTAGTGTGGGAACATCCGAGATTGAGCCTTAAAACTACAGATTGCTGCTCTGTTTAATTTTGTGTTGCCTGTTTTCTAGTTTCTTAGGTGCTGCTTGATAGCAGGTCAGTAATTTGTGGGAAAAAAATTCTATTCGTGTCTCTTAAATCTTCATTACCATCATATCTTGGAATCTTCTGGTAGCACAGTGAACAGAGTGATTCTCATTTGTCATATGTGCTTACATCTCTTCATCTCTCCAGAGGCAGAATTCTATGCAGAGCTGTGTTTGGGATTTAGAGATAGAGCCAGCTTGCCATAATTCCCCTGGGACAAGATGAATTTGCTTTCTCATCTAATGTTACAGGCCATGTACTTTGTACTTTGATCAAAACTTCAAGTTTTGAAAGGGCATAGGAAGAGATTTATGGTGCTTTAAAGAAAAACACTTCTGTGAATGCAGTTGTTTTACAGTGTTGGAAACTACAGTTCAGAACCAGAAGGCCCTTTGTGCTCGTGCTCTGATGTCAGGGATTCTTTTGACTGCTTTGCCTCATTGTCTGGTGTCTGTGACTTGTCCTATCCAGGCCTTGTTTTCCCTGTGCCCTTCCTGACCCAGGGCAGAGCACACAGGACTTGGGGAGGGAGGCAGTGGAGGGGTCAGTCCTGCTGCTGAAGCTTCACAAGGACAGTTGTGTTAGTACTCATAATCTTAGTAGGAAAACCCACAAGGCTTTCTTGTGTATTTGGCCAGAGTTTCTCCCTATGCCTTGAGATGGATAAAGAGGAATTAAAAAAAAACTCACAGAAAATCAGAACAGTTGTAAAGTGTGTTTTTACCGTAAGTCCTAAGATTTGGAGATGTCACAATTGGCTTCTTCATTGAATAGATGATTGTCCAGATAGGCCTGGAAACAAAACATAATTTCACGAGTTTTCCAAGAAATACAGTTACAAGGAAGAGCAAAAATGGCCAAAGATCAATGACTGATATAGTTCCAGTTAGTTCAATTGTTTCTACCCTCCTTAGTCCTCCAGGACTGTATCACATGGGAAAGATATTTGTGCAGATGATAGAGTAACACTCCATTTGTAGAGTTCCTCTGTTATTTCAAATGAATTTGTAAAATCTCTGGGAAATGGATGTGTTCTGACAGGAGTTGTACTGCGTTGTCTTTCCTCAGCAGAAAGAGGATGCTTCCCCAAGAGAAGTAAACTCATCTAAATAGCCAAAGAACCTGCCTGACAAAAAGCAGCTCAGTGCCTTGGCTGATGTTGCATGGAATAACATGAATTATATAGCTGTTTTATAGGACACCCCCATGATGTCCAACCTGTTCCTGTCATTATTTGTATGGTTTTTTGCTCATGTTTCTCAAAACACTTAAGACTCTTCAAGAGATAAGTTGATTTTAGAGGCAGTTTTATTTGGAAGCAGCAGTCATTCTTTACTGCCATAGGCATTTATCAGATTTGTTCTCTGCAATCATATAAGTGACAAGCCCATATTTAGTGATGGCCATAGTTCAGCTGAATTCTCAAGGCCTTCCATCACATTCCTGCATTTCCATCACATTCCTGTTTTCTCTACTGCCACGACAAATGCCCTGTGCCAATCAAGGAATGGAGGGGAAATCATGCGTGAAGGGAGAGGGAAAGAAGCTGAGTGTGTTGAGAAATGATGCCCAGTATTTTAATGTATGGGTTGCGTGGCACAGTTTATCATTTCTGTGACCAGAATAAAAACTGTGTGTTCCTTCAGTTTCCCATCCTTGGGTAGTTAGAGGTGGTGAAGCAAATACACACTCTGAAGGGCAGAAATGCAACCCTAAACGTCTGTGCTTGTGATAGCAGGATTTATGGAGCTGAAATCTCACTCTCATCGTGCAGCCAAACCGGGCTGGTGAGGGAAACTATCGTGTTTTGCTCACTCATGGTTAGAATAGATCATGACCAAAAAATCTTTGTTCCTACTAAAGCATTCTGGAACACTTCCTTATGTATTTCTGGTAATTTTCTTTTCAGAGATGTGATGTCTTAATAGCATTAATCCTCTTGTATTTTTAGTACATCATAATGTGATGGGGTGACAAATCAAAAATTGACTTATTCTACTGGGATTTGTGTCCTTTTTGGAAAAGCCTGATTTCCTAAAGAATAGATTTTGCTATCAATAGTAGTGCCTAGATATTCTGGAGTGGGATAGGTGACACATTTCTTCACAAAGCAATCACTGAATCTGTGAGAAACTTTCTATTTTAGTTCTGCTTTTGGTTATTAATGAGGATATTACAAATTGCTTATTGTAGAAAAATACAATAGACCAGGAAATCACGAGTTAAATTCTGCTTATGTTAAACTGAAATATAAAAAGGCTTGACTTTGTGTTACAAAAGCTGAAGCTGTGAAAAATTCAGGAATGGAGGAAAGGAAACCAGGAATTATGAGCTCTTGATGCTCCTCTCGATAAAATGTAAGTCTTTAGAACACTTTTTAAGAGTGAGAGTAAATAAATAACAGTGTTAATGGGAAGTGGAATATGACATGCTGTTCCTTTACAAGTGATAAATCAGGTGATCTTAATTTATTATTTTTGAGAAGATAATGGAGGCAGAATTTAATCAGTCTGGATTTTAGGAACCTAGTGCCAAATGGAAATTTATTAATTGGGGTGCAGAACTAATGATCTGTGCACATCTTTATGCAAAACTTCAAAGGTCAGTGGAACTTAGTAAACAATATACAGTGGGGGGTTGCAGTGCAGGAGGAAGTGCCAAACTGCTGCATTTAGAATACCCAGGAAACTACTTCTTGTGATCTTGGCATAACAAGTACAAATGTGCTAATTAATTTGCTTATAACTCAGACTTGAAGATGGCATCAATTTGGAGAAGTAGTAGAATATTAAACAGGGAAGAATGAATGATACTGAGGGTTGCAATGATAGAAATGGGATGAAAGTCTAAGAATACAGCCTGGGTGAGCAGGAAAATCCGCTTAAGGTGGAGACTCAGCAATTATAATCAAGAGCCAAAGCCCTCCGCTGTGCAGGGGCTTCTGGCTGATCAGAAGGAAACTCTTCACTGCTGTGTGATATAAAATGCATAACTGTGTGTGTGATTTTTGAGGAGCTGTTGTGGGCAGGGGTTTGCAGCAGAAATGAGTGCCTTCGTAAAAGACACCGGTGGACTGAATCTGGGATACTCTAAACTGTCCTGCAAGGGGAAACTGCCAGGCTAACTATGAATGAAAAGCCAATCTTACAAGCAACTGTAAAAGCACAACATGTAATGCATTGCTATCTAAATATACTGAGAAACTAAATACCAATGAGGGGAAAAATGGATTTGAGCTAAAAGAAAACACAGTCTAATTGTGATAAACCAATTATAAATAAATTGTAAGTAGAAATTATGAGGTAGTTTCTTACTCTGATGGTTGTCTTTTCTGGAATAGGCAGAGAGGGAAAGTGGAAACAAAACACAGTGAGTTTTAAGGTTGCCCACAATGAATTTCTGAGGGAGAGAACTTAGCACTGATGCTTGCAATAAAAAGGTGCACCAGGCTTAATAAACAATGAGGTCTTTTCCATTGCTGTCTCCAGGGAAAGGCAAAACCATTATGGGCTGTGTAAGCAGAGTGCTGCCTATTTCTTTTTGATTCTTGGGAATTGACTCATGCACTTCTTTTAACCTCAGGATTTAGAGTTCACACTTAGATTTCCTTCTTACTGATTTTATCCTGGGGGGAAAAGTATGGTGAGAGAGACAGCAGTAGGAGGAAGCTACTCATCCAAGTGATCCTGTGCCATAGTTCCATGTGGGCTCTGGGGATTTCCTCCTCATTGACATTGTATGACTGAGAAAATGCAGCAGGAAGGAAATTCACTTGGTGTTGCTTTGGGCAAGTTGAAGGACACCTGTTATATTAAAAAAAAAAGTGGGAGGGGGCAAAAAAGCCTTTGCTATCAATTGCAATATAATTATATGGTGATGAATTATTGTTATTTTAGGAATTACCTGTAATTTTTGTTACCATACATAAAATTTTTAGGGTCACGTGATTAGCATGGCATCAGTGAGGGCATAGAGAACAATACATGTTTCAGAAATCTTATTTTCAAAGGGCTTTGTTTCAAGTATGCACATTTTTATTTTTAAAACATTTCAGTGCTTTTAAGAATGGGTTGTTATGTGGAAGATGGCAATGCACATCCTCTAACATAGCCGGGATATTATTCCCAATCCTCCTTAAAGCTTGGGGTGTTCTCTCTTATACCTTGAGGTTTTCTCAAATAATCACAATTTTAATCAGCCAGGCAGATAAATATAAGGTACTCCCATCTGCATGTGCATGCAACTGGCAGCATTCTGTCAGGTGGTGAGCTTAGACTGTAACCTGTGGTGGATTGCAAACAAATCCCAGTGACAGAAAATGTGGATAATATGCTTTGCTGAAACCCGTGCTGTTCACTAAGTAGAAACACCTCTTATATGCATGTGCCCTTTCCTCTGTGCTTGTAATATGCGAATATTAAACATATATTCAGTAACCTTACAGGTGTCCCGAGGGATTTAGTACCACTTCATGTTTATGCTTTGCTTGTAACTGGAGTGAAAGCTGTTTTGATATGTGAACATTCCCGGGCACGAGCTGAGTGTGCCTGAGCTCCGTCCATGCCGTGCCCTACTTGCTCCGGCTCACAGCTTTGCCGCTGCTGGGCTCGGGGGAGCTGCGCACGAGGTGTCTCGTTCCTCTTGTGTCAGAGCAGGCTTTGAAAAGCAGCCTGTGGCACTTGGACACAACTGGAAGGAGATGATTAGTGTGGCTGACAGAACGGAAGAAAATGACTTCTGCATCAGCTTCTTGCATTGCTGGGCACTGCCAGAAACTCCGGCTGTGCTACAGCCTGTCAGGGGCGTTTAACTGCAGCGAAACAGCAAGTGCCCAGGACTGGAAATCTCCACTGTTACAGGCCATACTGAACACTGGGAATTTTAATTGAATCATTGCTGCTCAGAGTCCATGCTGTCTGTGGAGCCAGGCTAACAGACAGAGGGGTTGTCAGGGAGGAGTTTTCATGCAGAAAGTCACAAAAAGGGACTGAGAGTGTGGAAAAGACAGTAATGTTTGTGTGACTTGGGTATTGTACTGTGGCTACCAGACAGCTGTGAGTATAGGAAGCTGAAATAGGAACCCAAATGTGCTGGGATGGAAACAGTGGATGCTTCCACAGATCTTGAGGAATGTCTGCTATGAGCTACAACAATTAGTCAGTCAACATTCTCATGTTTTTCTTGCATTATTTGCTATGAACTTGCATTTGCATCTCGATGGCCTATGTGGCCTGGGCCACCCCTGGAGCCCTGTGGCCAGTTCCAGGCTCCCCAACAAGAATGAGACACAGAACTGTGGAAAGAATCCAGCCAAGAGCTCCAAGGGTGATAAAGGAGATACAGCATCTCTGGTGTGAGGAAAGGCTGAAAGGGCTGGGGCTGTTCAGCTTGGAGAAAGGGAGTCATATCAACGAATCCAAACAGCTGAAGGGAGAGTGCAAAGCCTGGCAGGCAGGCTGCTCTTAGTGGTGCCCAGAGACACGACCAGAGGCAATGAGCACAAACTGAAGCACTGGAGGTTCTGTCTGAACATCATAGAACCACAGAACGGTTTTGGTTGGAAGGGATCCTTAAAGATCAGCACGAGGAAATACTTGTCTGATGTGGGGATGACTAAGAACTGGCACAAGTTGCCCAGGGAAGTTGTGGAATCTTCCTCCTTAGAGATACACAAAAGCTGTCTGGACAACTGTCCTGGGCTCTAGGTGGCCCTGTTAGATTTGGTGCGTTGGACCAGATGAGCTTCCAGAGGTCTCTGCCATTTTGAGCCAGTCTGACTCTGTCAGCATGGAGTTCTTAACCTCAGGAAACACTTTTGCACCTTGTTTAGACAAGGTAAACTACTTGGTGCTAAAGGCACAACAATTACAGCAAGCTGCTTTATTAAATCCAGTGACAATAACAGCTGGGTGCGTGGGTGACTGATTTATTTAGAATGCAGTGACTTTTTGGGAATTGTTGCATCCCTGCTGTGTAGCCTCCCTGCTTAGCTGAACAGGAATCTATCCTGTGTGACACGGGGAAAATAAGCCTTTGTCTTTGATGGGAAAAGCCGGCTGGTCCTTCAGGCACCTCAACATGCCAGGTTAAGCAAACACGGGCGTCCCAGTGCTAGAAGAAAAAGAGAAGTAACAAACCCAAACTTCATGGCTCTGACATCCAAGTGAAGAAATAGGAAGTGTGAGGAAAAACACATTGCAGGTTTTATAGCATGTGAATAGCTCAAGTCTGCTAGACACAGCGATGGAAGTCGATCAAAACTACTCACAGACCTTGCCATCTGTTGAGGGGTGGGAGTTGGGTCTCTGTTAGTTCTCCTTCCTGCCTCTTTCTCCAGCCTGTCTGCAATGGCCTGAGACAGTTGCTGCTTGGGAGCTGTGACTGCTAAAGTGCAAGTCTTGTTTCACCTAGGTTTTTTTCTTTATGTATCAGTTGTCTTCTGTGTCTAAGTACCTATTGTACTGGTTACATTTGCATCAGAACTGCTTCTGCCATTACATATGTCCAACAAGTACTGGAGCCCAAAATTCCAGATGGAAAACTGTTTTTCTGAAAAAAATTGCAAGTTTCTTTTGTATGTTTTAAAAAATTAGTTAAATTATGATGCATGTGATTTTTGTCCTTGCTGTGATGATTTGGGGCAGGAAATTTGTCAGTGGGACTGTCACATCCATTCCGAGAGTGGCAAGATTTGTTGGCAGTGTTTGTCCTTGTCAGTAATTAGTGTTTGTGTCCCGTCAGTGTCTGGCTGAAGGATTCCCACAGTTACAAGGCATTTGACTATAAAGTGAACACAATGTTCAGGAATTCTGGAGATCTGGCTTTTGCCAGTAGGGGCTGAGAACATGACCAAGAGCCAGATCTGGGATCTCTAAGGAGCAGACGTGCTGTCTGAGGCTCTGCTGGGCAATTCTTGTTGGCTTTCTGTGTTTATGTGAATCTTTTAGGCTTTAAGTGGACCCCAAGTTCTAATTTTGAAGAGTGTGTTACTATGTCATAGTAAAGGCAGAGTTTTCCTGGGTATTCAGTGGGAATTGATTGATGGAAACAAGGGAATGGAAGGAATCTGAGCCAAGATCCTCTGATAGACTAGTGAGGCATTCAGATTGGGGAAAAAGGAATGTTCATTGAGATTCCTGTTTTTAAGCTTTTGTTGTTGTTGCTGAATTTGTAACCAGTCGCTTGTATTTACTTGGTGGTGGGTTTTTTTGTTTGGTTGGGGTTTTTGTTTGGTTGGGGTTTTTGTTTGGTTGGGGTTTTTTGTTTGTTTGGTTGGGGTTTTTTGTTTGTTTGGTTGGGTTTTTTGGTTTGGTTGGGTTTTTTGGTTTGGTTGGGTTTTTTGGTTTGGTTGGGTTTTTTGGTTNAAAAGATGCCACTATGTAACTATGATCCAAGGCAGCTTTGGAGGAAGGTTGAATTCATTTACATCTTTCTCTGCCATGATATTCCTCAGCCTTTCCTAAATAATTTCACCAGTAAGCCCTGGTTTTTATATCTGGACAGTACAAATAGTGGAAAAGACTTGGGCAAGTGAGCAAGCAGATTAAAACACAGAGCATATGGATGCTGAAGATGCCTTAAAGCTTATACAGCTCAAAGGCTTCCTTAGGTACGGAATTGCAGCACTAAATTTGATAGGTACTCATGTGAAATGGAGCTGGAGAGTTAGCACTGAGTGCTACAGGTGCTAATGCTATTTATCCTGCTTGCAACAGAGCTTTGGCCCCTACTTTTGCCCCTGCAGTGAGAAAATAATGAGAAATATGGAATGGGGTATGAAATACCCAATGCATTGTGAGTCTTCTCTTTTATATACCATACAATGGCTTAATAAATTGTGGTATAAGTAAAACAAGGTGTTAATGAGACAAAATCATAATATATTTTTGTAAAGCCAAACAAACATTTAGCAAACTATTCTTAAATTTGCAGCAAGTTGATTAAAAAAAACTTCCTTTCATCTTCTCCCCTCTTCTCCCATGTGAAATTAGAAGCATTAGTGAAGAAATTTAGTAAAAGAAGTTAACTAAGAGCAGGATCTCATACAAAGCATTAATTTATCTCTGATCAAAGTATCTGAGCCACTCTAATTAGCCCAAGTGTTCTAGCTTTTGAAAATGGAATTGCTTTTCTGGCATGGAACGTGCTATTTCTTACAATATTCTGGGGCCTCATCAGCACAGTAAAGAGAAGGGTGATCTGTTCCCTGAAAAAAAAACTAAAATTCTTCTATTAACACCACACTGCCTTCCTGGCCATAGCTTTCTGTGGGCCAGCTAAAGCATCTGCATGTGTGTCAGAAAGAGCTGTGTTCATTTAAAATAAGCATTGAGAGAAGTAATTGTATCTGTTGTCTCTCTCCTGCACCCAAACTCATTGTGAGATGAGCTGGGACTAAGAAGCAGCACTTGGTTTGTGGAATGGGAAACCCAGAAAGGGTACCCTTCTTGGAGTTAATAGGACTGGTTATGTGAGTCTGTGGGTATTTGAACTCCCAGATTTTCTTGGGAATTGTCAGAGGTTTATTTCCTCTGGAAGCCAAAGGCTGTGTGTGGCTCATGTTTGACTGACAGCAGCAAATTTGTTGGACATCTAGCTCTGGATGAACCTAAAGGCACTCTTATCTCAGCCCCAGGAAAGTAGCCAGTGCTTGACTTCAGAGAGCTAATGCTTTGAAGGTTAGTACATTGGCCTAGAGGAATGTCTTCTTCTGATTTGAACTCTTCCGAGTATCTAAAGTAAAGCAGCTCCATTTAACATGAAAAATGGTACAGTGTTGTGAGGTTTTCAGGATTAAACCAGCCCCTGGCAACATATGACAACCCAAGCCTCCCCTCCTTCCCTCACATGTCTCCCTTTCATTCAGCATAATACTCACAATGTCAAGCAGATCTTTCCAGCACAGAATAACCAAACAAACTACATGCAAGGAGTTAAGCAGGTGGTTTGAAAGCACATAAGCCGTCAAGCTTAAGGACTAGACAGCTGTTTCTCAATACTTTTCCAAGCCATGTCCTGAGCAACAGGATGCCCTGACTCCCTGAGGCAAAGAGGAGCCCCTTTTGAAAATGCTGTGCCGTTTGATTTCCCTTGTTTCTCAGTTGTGTTGCCACAGAACTGCTTTGTCAGGGTGCAGCAGTTGCGGGACATCTCCAGTGAAACTGGGGGGGATCAAGGTGTGCCCTCTTCCTTGGGAGCAGGGAACAGCTCTGCATCTCAAAGGACAGACTCTTTCCTGGTCAAGAGTATCCCAAAGTGCTGTTACAAGGCAGTTATTCAGTTATTTATCCATAGTGTTAAGGTTTAAAGCCAAGGCAATGGCATCCTGAATAACAGCAGATACAGTGAGGGCTGCCAGCAAATTCGGTATTAACGAAACAGCCGTGCCTGTTGAGCCCCTGACATTAGACTTCTCAAATATGGTATTTTGTAAGTTCCTTTATGATTCTGACATGTGCCATTTGTTCTCTCACTTGGGAAGTGCAAAGGTTTTAAGGTACTTGGTTTGGGGGAGAACATTTTTCAGATTTTAATGAACTTTTCAAAAGTGCTGACAGATTTTCTTGCAGAGTGACATGTTCATGTCTGTGTGGTTGGGACTTCCCCTGCTCTGGATTTTAGTTTGAGCATGTGTCTCACATTCCATCTACTCTGGCAGTCAGTGGCCCATCACTGCAGTCAGTGGACTGTTCTCCCCTGAAAGGCTCTGCAGCAGTTGGGCACATCTAGACAAAATACTTTTATTTGGGTTTTTGCCTCAATGTCTTTGAAGTTTGTCTCCAGAAGGGCCCGGAAACAGGACAAGGCACCAGCAAGCATGTGTGAGACACCACTCCAGGTGTCAGTGCTGGTTGTGTCACACCAGCTAGTTGTACTGGAGGAGCCTCTTTTATCTTTTTCCTTTGTTATTCATTCCAGTGGAACGAAATCTCATTTTCATTATCTAAAAGTTCATGCCCAATGACAAAATTTTGTAAGCGTTTGAAAAGGTTTCGAAAAATGACACAGAAAATAGAAAACTCTCTTTGACTGATAAGCCTGTTTAGAAGGACTGTGGGGAAATAAGAACACAAGGACCTTGTAAAAGTACCCAGTCTATTTGACGACCACTCAAATTAGCTTTTCCTCTGTGATCTGTACTCCTAACGGAGCATAACAAGTTGGGTTTGCTTGGCCTTGACTGCAATGGTGACTTGCATGGCAACACAGTTGTCATTTCAGTCCAATTTGTAGTTGATGAGCCTCCTTTTTCCTGGCTCTATCAACAGAGAACAAAGGCTTGAATTAGCAGAGAGTCTTAAGTGAAAATCCTGTAATTGTTCTCTGCAGATGAGAGATGAAGAGTGCAATAAGCAAAATGGAAGAGAGATGGAATAAGCAATGTTTCATCCTCAGTGCCCATACTGAGAACAAACAGAAGGTTTCCAGTAATGCAACTTTCACTCAATTAAAATTCATTATGATGTTTTCTTAGAAATATTTTATATGTAATATATTTGATGTTGTCACTATGACTTATGTATCTGTCCTTCTCTTCCTGAGACAGTAGAAAATAGTGGAATGATCAAGTTTGATTCTTGGCTGTTGCAATTGCTGAAGCTTTACAGATTAATAATTGAGGACAATAAAACATATGCCTCAGACTGTCAACAAAAACATTCTAAATGTATCCATTAACTCCTGATCTGGAGCTTTTAAAATAATCTGTGAGTGACTTTACTGAACTCTACTGGAACATCATCACAGTTACTGGATCTTCCTTGTTGGGTGGTGTTAGGCTTCTTTTCAAGTACTTGTAGTCTGGGCTTTTGGTTGCTTTTGTTTAGGACAGGATTAGGTTAGATCTGAGATCAGGTGTGGAATAAAAATAGAAACTACTTATTGAAATTATGAAAAATTTCTTTTAAAAACATAGTGCAAGGACTCTTACAGTGTTATACCTACAGGACAGCCTGACTGTGGGTCACATTTTTTCTAGGCTTTAAGGCACCTGGAGTCCAGCTGCAGTCCTCTCACTACTGTGCTGGCAAAGGCTCAGTCGCTTTCTTCTCCAATGACTCCTCATTCCCTTCAGACCTCCTTTTAGAAAGGAACAGATGACCAAACAGAGCTCTGAAATACTCACTTTTTAGCCACTGTATATTAGCTTATTGCGATCTCAAGCATTATATTTCACCTGTGCATCCAGGAACGTCTCTCTCCTTTGGGTAATCGGAAGTTTAGATTAATTATGCTAATCAGCTAATCCAGGCTGACACAATTAGCCAGAACAGGCAGTATCTCTGGAAATCTGTACAGGATCTTTCCTTCTTGATGACTTTAATTTCATGATCCAGTGCAGCAATTGTAGGAAAAGAAAGAGCTCTCCCCTTGTGTTTTCAATCATTCCACGTTTCCATTAATTGCCATAAAACTCACCCCTGAGTCTGGGCCCTTTGGCAGGCTCCCTCTGCACTCACTGCCCTGCAGGGCTTGTCGTGTTCTGTTCTCTCTCCCCTGGAAAGGTGTGTTTATACACAGCTACCCAACAATTCACTGAAGCACACTTGTGTTAGACTCATCCCAGACAGGTTCCAAGAAGCTCTCCTGTGGATCTGGCTAGTGGAGCGATGGATCTACATCTGGCAGTGTAGATGGAACTTGTAGAGCACTTCAATTACAGAGAACACAGAGAAGATCACGTGGAAGGCTAATGGAAACCCACCTGCTCCACTGCTCTGTTAAAATGTGAGGAGAGATCTCTGTTGGAGGTTTCTAAACAGCCATGACATCCTCCAGTGCCCCTTCCAAGAGGGAGGACATTCCCACTGAGAAGAAACCCTGTTTTCCTCTGTTCCTGTCCATTGTGGCCACTTGTGGTCTTATTACTGGTCAGCCACCTGTTTGTGCAGCAGCAATCTGAATGGATTGGAGCAGGCCAGAGAAGGTAGTGCAGTTTGAGAAGGTGTATTTGAGACATGAGATTATGAGATTCTTGACAAGAATTTGGCATGTGTATATTTGAAGTGATTAATGTTTAATGTAGTGGTATTACAACTCAAAAGGGAAGAGAGGTAGTAAAGGAAACCAATCAAATGACTCTGTACAGTGACACTGATCTAGCTTTGAAATTCCTTAAAAGGATTACACTCTGGTTTAATTAAATCCTTTGCTCTCCCCAACATCGCTTAACGATTTTTAGTATCTCCCTAGATTTCTAACATTACAGACAAGAGAGTTATGAGTCAGATCACTTTGTGTATTGAGTTTTAAACATGAGCCATGAATCCCTGAAATCCTTTGTTGTTTATGCAGAATACATTTTACTCTCCCCACTTAGGGTTTAGTCATCCTTTTCATAAGTCTTTTGATGAATAAGGTCATTAAAATTAACACAATATTAAAAAGCTGGTCTCAGTAATTATAATGTTTAACCATGTTTTCTCCTGAGATTAAAAACTCTGTTCATTTTATCTTCCAATCCAAGAACTTTACCAAGCCTTATTTATAGCAGCCTGAAGACTTGTAGCTGGGTGTAGCTTAAGGCAGCCACACTATTCTTGTGTATCAATGACATCCCATGTTTCTATGGAGAAGTAACTTTTAATACTCTCTTTCACTCGTCATCTCACATTTAAATATGTTGCTTGTGTTTTTTTGGTAATAATTTAAAAATATTTCAGTCCTTACTAATGCTAATAGGTATTTTGTTTGATACTCTCATTAAGTTTTCCATTAACAAATTCTATCTGTCATGTATTCCCACCTACCCATTAACTGAGTCACTGTACATTGACACGAATTGTGCAAGGGGTTTTATGTAAGAAGAACTAAAAGTTTTGTGAGTAATAAAATAGGGATAGAGGTTAAATTTATGGAAAAAAAATTCTCTTAAAGTATTACAAGTCTTCTACTCTAGTTTAATATGGTGACCAGAACATGCTGGAACGAGAGAACAACAGCTAAAACTTCATGCCTCTTAACAGTGGTGAATATATTTAACTGCCTGTATTTAAATGGGCCACTTTTGTAAGTTATTCCTGTAAATATTTCCTGAACACTGCCTACAGGTAGCTCTAGGGGAGAAGCAAATTGGATACCAATGGGGTGATGTTAGTTACTTGCTTATTGTAATTCAGTAATGCATAAGTCCTTTCAAGCCCGAGATCCTGGCTGTGTGCAGCTGATCCCTGGCCGGGTGGGAGGCACTGGCAGAGCCTCCTGTGCACTTGGCTGCAGTCAGGCATCAGCCAATGTCTGTGACTGACAGGGTGAACTCAGTTAGTGGGAAACATCACTTTGATACCTGTGGTACCCATTCTCATTGAATTAGCACCCTAAAAGCTTTTGGTTAAAAGCTTTTTGAGTTCTCATGGTATTGCACTGCACCATGAGATTCCCAGTTCTAAGAGTAAGCAAAGCCTCAGCTTCACCTGAGAGACTTAGCAAAAACCTTTGGGTTTGAATAATAGAACACATATAGAGAAACTGGGAAATGTATTCACAGCACATTTAACATAACAGATGTAATTATTGGATTGGGGATGCTTAGCTGATTTTTGATGGCTACTCAGCTTTACCTGCCCCAGTGGTCCTGTGCCTTGAGGAATTTATAGGGGATTTTCATTCCTGCCCTTACCATAAGTGGTGGTTGGACCTACAGAGAGGAGCTGGTCTTTGCAATTGGCTCTTTCTTTCACCTCAAATGTAAAGTCCTGCTTTTTCCTCTGTTCCTGTTTACTTTCCCCTTATCTTCTGAACTGGGAGCCAAGATATCATGTAGTTCTGTAGGAAGTCCTAATTTCTTCCTCTTCTCGTTATTAAGTCCTTATGATTAAAATCTCTCATATGGCCTAGTTAGCATATTTCTGGTTCCAGGCTGTTTTTTTCTTAAGACTGCTTTCAGAAGAAACTTTTATAAATTGTACTGTGAGAGCTCCTTAAAAGTGCATTTTTCTCATTGGATGAATCACTGTTCTTCCTCCATGAACATCATAAAAAGATTAAATGTAATGTTTCACTCACAGAGAATGAAAATGGTGAGAGACATCACACTATTTTTAAGGAAACCATTCTGGAAACACTTTTTACTGTTTGTTTTTAAGTCTTTTTTTTTTTAGCATAGTTCAGGCCATACCAGTGTTCATCATACTCTGTATAGTACATCTTGAAAAAAGCTGAATCAAATTTTGCAGGAACTCCTCTAACTTCCTTTCCCTGTAATACCTTCTATAATCCTTCTCTTGGCTGAGATGAATAAAGTCTTCTCCTGGGCAGTGCAAACTGCAGCACGCTGTGAGCTAATTACCTGACATTAGCCATTTCAGAAATTACTGGCAGCTAATCTTCATCAAGCTAATCAGTCAGAAAAAAAAGGTACCCAGCAAATAAATACCACACATCTTTTGCTTGAAACAATTAGGACTGACCCTAATCTGATTCCAGGAACTGGAGTGCTTCCAGAAAGGGAACAGTGTGTGGCTGCCTTCACTAATTCCATAAAGCTCTCCTGGTTTGGTAATTGACCCACCTTCTTGATGCACTTGGTTGTTTTTCCTTTCAGATGCCTCTGAGTTTGAATTTTCAAAAGCTATTATAAATCCAAAAAGGTCATGTCAGCTTATCCTCTTCATCAGCCAGTGCTAGCTTTAAGTCTGCTCTTCCAAATACATAATAAATTTCAAAAAGTTAATTTAAATATTTGTTGGGGGGGGGGTTCTTTTTTGTTTTTTCTTTTTTTTTTTTCTCATTTCAGTGATACTTGAGTTTTGGGGAGGGTGAGGATATTTTCTCTTTCATATCGGCTCTCTCCTCCTCCTGCTCCCTTAAAAATGCCCTGATTCTGCTATGCTGTTGAGGTGGTTTAAAAAATTATACTACTTCAAACAAGTGTGCTGGCTTTGCTGGATATGGCTTATGCTGCTTTATCATTGAAGAGAGTAAATATCCTGAATTCAAACTACCTACAGATAATTTAGCACCTTTTGCTATGCTAATCAACATCCTGCAGGACACAACCGAGCATGTTCTTCAAAGGGAAATTCTGCAGAAGCAGGTATATTTTTAATACCAATGGCCTAAATCAACCTGGTGTAAATGCCCCCAAACTTTGGGCACACTAAACCCGTAGCCAGGCATCCTGCCCTGGTGTGAACGTTGCATTAACCCTCCAGCTCTGGGAAAGAGGCATGATCAGGGATGATCAGGGAGGCCACAGAATGCAGAGGTGCTGGCACTCGGTGCAGCAGACTGATGGCTGCCCAAGGACAACAATTAACCTGCCCTCCTGTGCAGAGCTGCCCACTCCTGTGTGCAGGGAGACATCAGGATGTGCAGTTTTCCTTGCAGGAATGATTTATGGCTTTTTGCAAGGTGCTTTGAGATTGACATGGAAAAGGCTGTCACTGAGTGTTGGTGGTTCTTCCACAGTTGATTTCCAAGCGGGAAGATTGGTCTGAGATCAAAATGGCAAATTTTTTTTTCTGCTGTGTTTGAAACCAGTTATGCAGAAGTTTGTAAATGTTATATTCAGAAATCCAGGTGCCCTTCAGAGCCCTGAAAACACTCTGAACTCTGTGACCATTTGTGAACGTTAAAAATCAAGGAAAATAAAAAGGAATAAACCCAGCATATTATGTACTGTCACTCGAAAATGAAATCTGAGGGGATGCCCTTAAGACTGGCTGATAACAATCAAACCCAGAGAAGCACCTTAATATTGCAGGCAGAAATGCTGCTCTGACTAGTGTGGTGTGTGACAAGATCGATGGAAGATATCAAATGATTGCTGAACTCTAAGCTTCCATTGCAACAAAAGAATAAAAGAGCTTCCAGCTCATCTCCTTGATGGTATAGGAATGTCACTTGTAAAATGATCACTAAGGAAGCTTGTCAGTGAAAAAGACTTATGTATGCTAATTAAATGGATTAATCATTTGTGCATTGGCATATTTAAATAAGCAGTGGATATCAAAGCTGGAAAAAATTTCTATTGCCCTTCCCCCC
>VXBX01000995.1:110878-364352 GCA_013400415.1 Scytalopus superciliaris
CCTCTGGAGCCTGTCATTGTTCACTGCTGCTCATCTCCTTTCCTGGGCTGTGTGTTACAAATCTCATTGTGGTTTTGGGCAGTAAGGTTGCACGTGGTGAATTAAACCTACAGAATTGTCTCTTTACAGCACACAATGTCTGTGACCTGAATTGCTGCCTGCTGGTCACTCTGTTAGCTTGTTCCATAAACCTAAGCTCAGAGGTCTGAAGACTTCTGGAATTAATAGTATTAATCTAATTTATGTATGCAACCCCCTTCCCAGCTGTGTCTGGTTTGGGGTCTCCAGTACAAGGGAGATGTGGGTAAAGGTGAGCAAGCCCGAGGGAGCTGGAGCTCCCTATGGAGGTGATGCTGAGGGATCTGGGCTTGTTTAGCTTGGGGAAGAAATGGCTCAGGGTGCTTAATAACAGCCTTCCAATCCTTGAATGGTTTTATGATTCCATGTGGAGTAATTGTACTTAGTGGGGAAAAAAGGTCTAAATCACGAAGCCAACAGGACCTGGTACAATCTGGGGAGCAATTCCACACTGGTACCCTGAGGGCTTGGAGAAGTCCCAGTGTCTTCCAGGTGCACAAGGGTTTGCAGCAGAACTTCACAAAAAACAACCTTGCCTGAATCTCCTTTGATCCCTGCTTCAGGTTACAGAGCAAATAATCAAGGTACCCAAAGACAAACCCTGTTTCAGGAGAAAGTTTTTGTTAAAGGCTGAAAGAAGAAACTTTTAAGTACTTTTCCCCTATCCCCAGTCAGACAGACAATAGAAATATGGTTTCCTTCTTCTGTTTTTTCCCCTTTTATACCCTGTCTGTTTTAATTTCTGGATTTTTAAAATTGTATCTAATGTTAGATGGGAAAATAAGAAATCTTGTAAAGATTCACTAAAAGTAGCTGTTGTCAGTTTGTGCTTAAAGAAGGGATGCAGTGACAGGCTCTGGCTGCTTTCTGCTTTTCTTGTTTTCTTCCTCACTCTTTATTATGCCTCACACGTTTCAAAAGCACCCAAGTGATGTGGAGCCTACACACTATTTTTCCAAAGATCTGTAGTGTCCCTGTGGTGTTGAAAATGGTACGTGCAATGTCTGGTGATTTCCAGAGAAGCCCAGAGGAACCGCTTGGGATGCACACCTCAGGCTGCCAGCTCAGCAGTGCAGACCCTGGAGAATCCTTGCCCAAAGATAACTGCATTCTCCTCCCTCTCTTCCTTAATTTGGCTCTCAATACCTGGCTTCCAGGCTAAAAAATGCCTTTCCTCAAGTGACTGAACAGTACTGCAAAAGTTCTTTCTGAAATAGTGGATTTCCTGTTTATAATTTTCACCATCCCATATATTTTCTTGCATCGCTGGAGTTCTGCACTGGGAGCAGAGTCATGTCATACATCCAAATGAAAGGATTTCAAGCCAGCTGCATAGTTGTCTTTTACAGTAATTTCTCTGCTTATGTCAAAACAGCTATCACCCTCTTTCCAGAAGTTTCTGCAGGAATGGCAGAAATTCCAGTGGCTTGGAAGTTCAGTCAAACTGGCTCTTGGATTAGTGGGTTGTTGCTGAAAATTTGCTCCTGTCCAATTTGAGTGCACTGTAACTGCTACTTTGCAGTGCAAGTAGATTTTCAGTGTCAGAATAATCAAATTAGCAGGGATGACCCCACAACTGCTTATTGATGCCTCTGCTGTGTTTTCAAAGGTTTAATTTTTTTAATTTGTCTTAAATATGTCAGGTTCTTATTACTGCTGTTCGTTATGCTAAAGTATCTAGATGTGTATTGAGTATGTTCTAAAATAACCCACATCCCAAAGTTTCATTTAGACTATAAGGACTATAGGAAAGTGGAAGGGGGGGAAGGAAAGAGAAGGAATTGCTGCAATAAGAGTGCAAAGTATAATACAAAGTCTCATAGACATTGAAAGGGGACTGCTTTTGATTTATATCAATAATTATTGTCTCATTTAACATTATGATGTATAATTACTTTTGCATGCAGGTAGTAGCATATAGAAGGAAATCCAGCAGGGGAACAAGGCTTATACAGTAGTCTTTGTAGTCCCAGTTGGAAGCAAATGCCAGTGCCTGGAGATGCAGCAGAGGTTTAGGGTGTGATGTGGGGAGCTGCTTGCCAAGGATGCACATCCTGCTCCTCCTCCCACAGCTGGAGCCCCACATAAGCCTTAGCTGGTGTGACATCAGAATTAGTGCAAAATCATTGCTGCTTTATGAGCTGGCATGAAAGGTCGTGGTGGTTCCTGGCAGTAAGAGTGGACAGGGGTGGGGGTACGGGAAAGGCTTCTGTGGGGAAATGAAAACCTCCGTTTGTGTTGGATGAGAGGGATGCAGGAGGGCTGTGGGTACCGAGCTGTGCCTGCTGGACTCTGCCAGCACCACCAGGGACTTGATTCCTGTGTCCGTGATGCAGAGCCACGGGAAACTACTTAGTGAGAGACAATTCCAGTTATTTAGCTGGGTCTGTACTTCACCATATTGCTGGTGTATTTTCTCATAAAAGAGTTTTCACTTTGAAGCCGTAATTTCTCTTCCCTGCCAAAAAACTCCCTCCTGTGTGATTGGATACCATATTGTGGCACTGTTTTTCCCAGCTGGAATAGCTGCTGTAAGCAATTGGGCTGCACTTGGGTTTGGTACAACTTTTGGAAGTAATGACACTCCAGGACCATATTAGGATTTTGATCCATGCTCACAAAAACCAGACAGTCTTTTGCTTCACTTTTTAGCTTGGGATTTTAACCCTGTTGCCAAAGTGAAGCCGAAATGGCTGACCCACACCTTGTGCTCTCAGAAAAATAAGGAAAGAATCACAGTGCTGCTGTTAAATGTCAATTTGAAATTAATCCTTATTGCTTATGTTCTTTCTTTCCATTAAATGTGTTTCAGAAAGTAACAATATGATCCCTGTGGGTCCCTGCCAACTCGCAAGATTCTGTGAATATTAATAACAAATATTTAGAGGTTAGCAAAAAAAACTTCAGAAGAAACTGTGACATGGAAATAAGTGCTAGAATGTTTTGGAGAGCTTTTAGATTAGATTTATTTTTGATGGGTAGTGTTTTCCACAGCTGTATTTACTGCTTTAATATTTGATGAAATAAAACTAATTTTGTGACAAAACAAAATAAGATTTAAAAAAGAGGAAAAAGGATGGTATAGCTAACAGGTAAGGCTGTTATTAAAACTTACATGCTGTTCCATTTTCATCAGTGGTCTAAATTCAATATATACAGGAGTTCCTCGGGTTCCTATCAGAGGAACTGATGGTCTCTGAGATATTTTCAAATATAATCCCTAAATTGTACGGACAGAATGTCCAAATGATGACAGTAAGTAGCTCTTGTGTTTTAACTGAAGCATGATCATGTTATTTCAGTCCCAGTATAGATTTATGGAATGTTTTTCTGCCAATGGGAAAACAGCTTCAGTATGCATGTAAGTTGCATATATTTTTGTGGAGGTGGGAAAAAACCCTTTGAATCTAATCTTTGCCTTGGAATGCACTGTGGTCCCAGAGGCTGTTCTGGAAATGCTTACATTTTTCTGACAGCTGTTCAGTCACCGTGAGCGTGTCTTCAAGGGAAAGGCACTCATTTCCAATTGGCAAATTTCTAATATTAGGTTTCAGACTATAAAAAACCTCACCCCCAAACCCTTTTTTACTTCACTGCTTCTTGTTGATAAAATCCAATCAGCCCAGAGGGAATTTATAATTCAGCAATTGCACCAGATGATTACTACCTACAGGAGCAATCACTTACGTACATCACCTGCAGACTGATGGACCATTTATTATCAAGGGTTTAATTGCTTGTACTACATCCTTGTGGCAAGATACACACACACCTCGTTTATACATATGTATGAGTGCATGCCACTTGGCAAGGGTGGAAGAGGTTCAGTTCAGATTAGATTTTGCAAAACAAAAAGCACTCAAATTATCTTAGAAATACTTGAATCTAGAATAGAGGTTCAGTCTGTGTTCACCCATTCCTGGATCTGGCTTAAGGCAAGAATTAAAGAAGACGGAGTAGGAAAGTACGTGTGTTTATGCTCAGGGTATTATTCATTTATCACAGAATCACTGGAGTTTGTGAAGATTTTGGGGTTCTTGTTCAGTCTCCTGTATTTTTTATAATTTTTAAGTGAGCTGCTGTCATGAGTTTAATAAGCCCATGATGGGACCGCCAGCAAGAGACACTTCCATGCGTGCACTGCACATATGGGCAGGGAAAGATCCCTGGGGCACAATTAAATGCTGATCAGCACTGGGATTTGTTTTATCCACAGAAGTTTGCCAATTTCTATATTACTACTTCAAAGCAGTGCCAGATGTATTTAATAACATCCCAGTTGTTAGTGTTAGCGCTGGGAGCCCATTGCAAGGTATCCACTGAGACAGCACTGGGTACAGGACTGGGGCAAGAGGGAAAAGAAGAGTAAATTGAAGGACTTCTGGTCCTGAAGCCATGTGAAAAATGAAACAAACTCTGACACCATGGAGAAATCAGAAGGCCTATTTAAGTTATTTTACCTGGAGCAGTCCCTACTGCATCAGCTGCAAAAAGCCAGTGGTGCCTTCCCTTTGGTGCTGCCTCTGCACGGAGCAGGAAGGGTGGAGCGAGCGGGAGGCGGCTTTAAGGAGAGTGTGAGGCTGACAATGTTGCTCGATGCGGTCATTAATCAGTGAGGGTGTGGATGTAGCGTTCGGTGTCCGTGCAGCCCTGCGTGGGGCAGCGCCGGTACCAGCACCGTGCGGGAGCTGAGCCGGGGGGCTCGGGCAGGAGCGCGGCCGTGGGGCGGTGCTGCCCTGCCAGCAGCTCCCCAGCCCTCGGCACCCGCCCTGCTCCTTGGGGCTGCCCGCAGCGGAGGAACTGTTGTGTTGCTGGATAGATACCTGGGAGCCTGGCTACTCTCTGCAATTAAGATGGGAGTTCCATGGTTAAAGGGATTAATGAAGCAGCCCAAATGAGAACATTTCCAAAAAAGTGATTTTTGCAACTCTTCTGGATTCCGTTAGAAACTTCCAGTATTTTCCCTTTGATTTGGAGTTAATCTCTATAATAAGAATATTTTAAAATACACTACAGGCAGGAGTATGTAAATATTTGTTATGAGAGATAACAAAAGCAGGATTAAACCCTGCTTGCCTCAGCCATGCAGAGTCCCACTGCATTTAAACAGGAATGCCACAGTGAATAAAGCAAGCAGGGTTGGTCCTATATGTGCTATTTCTATATTTCATTTTCATCTTGATTTCTGTTTCATTTGTAATTAACACAGTGTACTGATTAAATCATTAACTGTGTAGTTCATCTTTCATCAGCAGCTTGTAGATTGAGATCCTAATGTACTGTAACCCATTGCTAGGATAGCTATAAAATTTTGATTTATGAAGGCAAATATTTTCTGTTCTTGGTATCATTTGTGATCAAGAAATGATACAAACAAATTTATCTAAGATAATCACTTCCTCCTGTCTGACAGTGCTAGAAAACTCATCATAAGGATATCTGGGATAAAGGGGAGGATGAATTTTGAATTCTTTTGAAGCATATTGAACTGAACTTCTTTGAGGTGCCAAGTGCAGAGACTGGAGATTTACTGGAATCAAATGGGAAGTGCCCTTGCTTTCATACAGCTGCTGTCAGGACGGTGCCAGTGTCACAGTCAGCCTCACTGGAAATTACTTTGGAGATTTTTTTTTCTTCTTGTCCTTCTATGCCAGTTGCTGAAAGTCTGAAGCTTTAATTCTTTTGTTCTCTAGGTCCATCTAATTCAGTAATAGTCTCAGCAATTTTCCACTGTAATATTTGATTGAAAAGCACCCGAGTTACCTTGTGCAGTGTGGTAAAGCCAGTAGAAACAGTGTTGTTTGCACATTTGATTTTCTTAGCAGTATCTTACAGCAGCAGCATTTTGGGTACACTGCAGAACTATAGCCATGGTCAGAGAGTGGCACACAGCGGGTCTTGGAGATGTATCCACCACCTTCCTGCTAGAGGCACGTGTCCTAGAACAGATGTTACAGGACTATCCTCCCAACATACAGCATTTTATAGGGCCCAGAAGTTGTGCAGCGTTAACAGTACTTTATCCAGTAAATGCCAGTCATACTTATTATTGCAATTAATTGTTTTTTGAGGGTTTAAAACATGGAATATTTTGAATGTTACCATAGGAGAAACAATCTCACAAAACCACCTCTGGTTATTTAAATACAATTTCTATTTGCATTTAGAAATATAACTCTGGATTCTGATCCCATCTTTATGAACCAGGATTAAATGTGAAATGAGGATGTACATTTGGTATGAGGTGATTTAAGACTCCTGGTGCTCCAGTCACTTCTCTGCAGCCAAAATGACATGGCTTATTGCCAATACTGTGAAATATTAGCCACAAGATGTCCTCACAAGAAAAATGTTGGTTGCCAGCTCTTCAAATATAGGCGAGTGTTTCTGTCTGAACCCATGCAAACCAAATCAGTGCTTCCAGGATTTAGGCATTCAGTGGTTTGGGACCCTACCAGAGCCAGCAGTGTGCCCTTGGGGCAAAGGGCAGTGAATGGTCTCCTGGGCTGCTTCAGAGAAAGCATTTCCAGCAGCCTGAGGGGCCTGATCCTCCCCCCCTGCCCAGGCCACAGCTGGAGCTCTGCAGCCAGTCGGGGCTCCCCCGTGCAAGAGACATGGACACGCTGGAGAGTGTCCATGAGGGAGGAACTGGAGCTTCTCTCCCGGGAGGAGAGGCTGCAGAGGTGAAGGCTCAGGGGGACCTTATCAATTACTACGTGAGTACTTGAAGGGAGGGTGCAAAGAGGGCAGAGCCAGGCTGTTCTCGGTGGTGCCCCTGAGAGGACCACAGGCACTGGGCACAGCCTCAAATGGGGGAGGTTCCACCTGAACATCAGCTTACAGTTTTTCACTGTGAAGGTGACTGAGCACTGGCACAGGGTACCTGGGGAGTCTTCCTCCTTGGAGATATTCCAAATCCATCTGGACATGGTTCTGAGCAACTGCCTTTTGCTGGCCCTGTTTCAGCAGAAAGGTTGGACCAGATGAGCTCCAGAGGTCCCTGCCAATGTCAACCAGTCTGTGGTTCTGAGAATTAAAATTAGTCTTGTGGCAGTGCTTCAGCTTTCCTAAAATATTTGGAAAGCCATGTGACTGCTCTAACTGACCCATTTGATGAGTAATATCCTGAATATATTCTAATCTTAGAATTATTTGACCAATAAAGGTTATCTGAAAACCTTAAAAAGCAAAGTGGACAATTTCCTCTTATATAGAAAAATAGACTTGCTCAATCAGTTCCAACTGTAGCTTTCCTGTTGCCCAGCATTATGAGACAGTGTAAGAAAACTAGATATCCTGGTGGTGTCTCAGAAGTGATCTGCTACAGCACCACCAAAAATTGGCACTCCAAATGTGGGAATGCCAATTGGAAATTTCATGGAAGAGCTGTCAGCAATAATCTGCACCGGGTTCAGCTCTCACAAACTCAGTGAAAACCAAAAGCAATTATTTATAGTAGCCTGGGAATTCTGAGTATGTCCATCACCCCAGAGGCATGAACCTGTGCTGTGACCCTATTTCTGGCCAAAATCTGCAGCGTGACAAATGGGGCCCCCCAATGCTGCCTGCATCTGCCCCCAGACACGGGTGCCACAGCCATTCTAAGTCTGTCCTTGCTGGGGAGCAGGTCCTGGCACCTCAGCCAGGAAGGGCAGGAGCAGCTGTCATCGGGCTGTGGTTCCACAACTAGTGATTAAGAGTTATTTGCAGCAGGAGCTCTGCAGGAATTGGACCAGTGACAGAGTTTAGCTGGTAAGAGTTAATACATGTGCTGTGTTGAGAAATTTGTGACAGAAATATGAGAAAATCCTTCCTTGCAACCAGCAAAGCAGGTTGTAAATAGTGTTAGGAAGATGAACATGACAGCGAAGTGGACAAGGGAGATTTAATGACAAGTCATCCAGGCAAAAATCTTTTATGTCTAGGGGCTGTAGAGAAATTCATATACTCCTTTCTTACACGTGGCTGGATTAGAGACTAGTACAGAATCAAAAGCACATGTGACATCCTGAAGCACTGAGCCTAAGGTTTTTCACTCCTCTCCTTTTTTCACATCACACCATGCTCCTTTCCATAAGGTTTTGATCACAGGTTCTGGTTTGTCTGCAGTTCCTTTTCTATCTTTGATCAATATTTGTCTTTGATCTCCACGTTTCTGCCTTTTCTATTCTTTTGTCTCCAGTCTATGACTATTACATTTGTCTTTCTCTTCTGTGCTATTATTTGCCTTCCAGTGGGCCTTTCTTCTCATTTCATTGTACTCCATCCCTGTCCAAAATGGTGTACTGGGTGTGAACAATAAATGAATTGATTTCAAATGAGTTGATGGCAGTGCTTAGCCAATCCATATCACACATAACAGCCCACAGAGTACAATAAGTGACTCAAATCAAAATGAATTCACACTGATGCTTGGAAAATCCATATGGAGGGCTGTGAAGCCAAGGATCAAAACGGTTCTGCGTAACCAACGTTTTCTTAAAATGGTTTTTTAAGTAGTAAAAAGAAATCCACGTCTGCCTTTTCCTTCTACTTTGTTATCTTTGGATAAAACAGATTAGCAAGTGTGTAATTGATTAGTTAATTAGTAAGAGTGGGCCCTGAAGACTGGTTACCAAAGGCATGAGGAATGATTAGAGACTGTGAAAATGTAACAATAAAGCAAAATTTTGCAAATGTATTCTTGCCTCCCATAGAAATTCTTAAAGCCATGAAAATGCAAACAAGCTCCCTAGCACAGGTTGCCAGACTGTTCCTCAGAGATGGAGCTGTATTACTGCTGTATGACTTATACATCTGAGCTGAAAGGAAATATAAATAACTAGGAAGAGAAGACTAATAATTGGAAAAGCTTGACAGAAACTCCTTTGTGTCATGTTCCCAATCCTGGGTTTGCCACAGGCTCATTCCTAATAATTCCAACCATTGCACTAAAACTGTTATCCAAAGGATCGTGTCTGAATTTAAATTAGTTTTTCAGTTATTACTTTTTGAGTGGCTCCATCAAATATATATAAAACTGGGGAAAGGCCTTGTTGTTTTTGCACACGAGTCCTCTTTCCATAGCATGCCAGAACCTGACATTTCTTTGAAGCTTTTCTAAATTTCAAAGGAGGTAATATATTTAAAACATCTGAAAGTTTTTACGTCTTTTTCTCTAATTATTTTTGATGTGATACTTCTCAGGACACATAAAACCATTTTCTGCCTGATCTTAATTGAGGAGACTCTTATCTCTTTCTGTAATTACTGATGAACAAGATTTCTACATGGATTAAATTGGATATTCTCACAAACTGGAACAGGGTGATTTTTTTTGTCTTTCATAACACACTTTTCTAAAGCTCTGCAATGTCTCCATCCCCATGTAAATGCTTTATTTACAGCTGTCCACAGCTGTATGCCACTGACTGCTGCCTAATTCCTTCTGTTTATTCAGATTAGAACTGCCTTGGGTATTCAGAGAGGATACCTCAGCATTATTGCTGTAGGTGGAGAATATTACCATGGTGATTCCAAAAGGCAGGAAAGACCCTCAGGAGTGTACCAAGTTTATTTACCCCAACAAAGGTAAACACAGCAACTCAGGCAAATCCTTTGATGGTCCCAGAGAGCTCTTGGCAAAGAAGGGCTTCATCTGAACTCGCTCATCCAAGGGCAAATACATTTGTGTTGTTCCCAGCCCGATGGGAACTCATCCCTGAAATTCCAGAGTTTGCTCAGCTCCCTTTCCCTGGAGGGGCAGCACAGCACCTTATGGGGTCTGTCTCGGTGTGTCTCCTGTCACACTGCTGAGATGTTCATGGATGTTTTCCTATTTCTGGGCTGATGCTGGTATTAATCAATAATGTGCTTTGGCTTCCTCCATGTGTTATTTTGACTGGCATTCTTCCAAAGAATGATTTTCTGCATTGATTTTTGGTTTCAAACACTTCAAACAATTTCAAAATACTTTTTAACAC
Source organism: Scytalopus superciliaris (assembly GCA_013400415.1). Classification (NCBI taxonomy): domain Eukaryota; kingdom Metazoa; phylum Chordata; class Aves; order Passeriformes; family Rhinocryptidae; genus Scytalopus; species Scytalopus superciliaris. The sequence continues at coordinate 120,919 of VXBX01000995.1, forward strand.
TAAAAATTTCTTTCAATTTTTCTTTTTCCAGGCTTCTTTTTTTCTTTTGTCAGGCATGACCTTTGGTTCATTTTCATTATGATCATTATCAAATAGAAATTATGTGATTTTTTAAGATTTATTTATTTTTTTTAAAACAGTCTAGCATGGCTGTACACAGAATGACCTCCTGGCACTTCCCAGTGGTGTTTCCAAGGTAGCAGGTTGGGTTTTCACTCTTCTAATTCTCCAAAACCTTAAAAGCATGTCCAGTATTTTTCAAAACAGTATAAAGATTGTTGTTAAATAAATTACTTTCTGAGTCTCTGTGCATCATAGCACAGGCAGATATTTGCATTTGCAGACTCTTTTCTGCACAAATGAAGGTAAGTCACTGGCAGTGTGACTCACACACCGGAGCTCTGTGCACACACGTGGGGCCTCTTTTAACGTGCTGTGTCCTTAAGTGGGTTAAAGCAGTGCTAAGAAAGAGAGAAAAACCATAGTTAAGCAAAACAGGGAACTAAAAGAGCATGAAAATTCCAACTGAAGTGTCGCAAAGATACCAGCAAATAGCACAGATTTTCTAACAGTGCCTGGAGTTTCACTAACCCCCCCAGCTGTTTGTCATTGTGGTGCAGTATCTCCGGCATCCCAGAGCCTGTGAGCACTGCAGGGACGTGGCGTTGCTTATCCTGGCAGTCACCTGGAAAACCACCTCAGCTCACTTTTTGGGTTCTTTATTTTATAGCTCTGCTCAGTAAGGTGTAATTGGCTTTGTAGTCCTTGATTCTTTTGTGGGCCTTGAGGAAGCTCATGAGGAATATTAAATATTCAGCTTGTGTGTCTCTGAGGGACTCCTGGTGGCTGCCCATTTTGCACAGTGCTGTTGAACACCTGTCTGTAATCTCGGGAAGCAGAAGGAGCCGCAGATCGCAGTGTCCCTCACAGGGGCTCGGTGTGCTGGGAGCTGCCAGGAATCCTCTGGAGATAAAATAAGAAAAGCATGAAGCAGGGTATTATTCTTGGAATGAAAAGAAAGCCACAAATTCTGAGAATCCTGCAACCAGTCAAGAATAGTGAAGGTCTCAAAATTTAGCATGGCTTTCAGTCTAAGTCACAGTTCCAACTAAATCTGAATTACAGTGTCATTAAATACCTTTGCCATTTTGTTCAGTGCTGGGTTTGGTTTTTTTCCTTTCATTTTGCTGCATGTGCTGTTCAAGGATTGGCTTGAATAGACTTGAGAAAGTTTATCAGTGCAAAGACACAGCAATTACAGATGAATAAATTGCAGGGTCTTCTCCAGCTGAACTTGTATGGGTTGGAAACTCATGGGGTTCGCTGAGTTTTCCCACAGAGACTGTCGGATTTGTTATTACTGAACAATGCTGTGTATGCTGTAGGCATAAAGGGCTGTGGGGTTGTGTTTAGAATAATAGTGTACTCACAAACAGTACTCAAATTGCTCTGAAATATCACAGTTAGCTGCATCTTCATTCTATTATCTCACTGCTTCATGCTTCTGAGACCTTTTCCTAGCAGACTATGAAATCATTCCAAATGTGAGATGATAAATTAATAGAACAAAACAAATTGGAGTCAGTAGGAGTGCATTTAGCACTAACAAGACCCATCTGAGTTTCACGTTTTCTCTTGCTATTATAAAAAATAAAGCTTGTGTCAGAACTCATCTTTTTTTTTTTTTTTTTTTAATTGCTCTTGCACAAAGCACTGGATAATATTTTAAAGGCTGATGGAAAGGAGCAGTCTCTCCAATTCTTCACAAAATCAATTTTTTAAACCAGGATGGAAAAACGTGAGATAAGAAATACATTTCATATCCCCTAAGGCAGAAAGAATGGATATTTGGTTATTTACACTGCACCCACCCCAACGTACTGGGATGGCCTTAGGGTAAGCAATGTCAAATGTTTGCAGTAAGTGAAAACTCAAACAAGGCACATTAAGAGGTGGAGGGTTTGATCTCCCTGAAAATATGGAAGGTTTGGGGGGTTGCTGGTTATTTTTTTTACCTTGGTGTGAAAGGAAAACTATTGAAACATCCCTATTTAGCTAAACATATTTCTTATCTGACAGTGAACCCTAGCAACCTGGAAATTAAGGAACTGAGATTCTGTTCTTCTGGAGAACAAAAGACCATTAGACTCTGCCTTGTTCACCTGATGCTTATAATGAAACTTCCAGCTGGCAAGTACCAAAGGTGCTTCATTTGCCAATTTATTCTTTGATTCAATTTCCTCAGATTAAGCAGTTTGTACAGAGCACTTTTGCTGTTCTTTTGATAATACTTCTTCATAGTTCCTTTGCTCTAGTTGACTCTAATAGCACCCCTGTAAGAAAAGGTTCAAGTCAACTTAATAGGAAGATAAGCAAATTGATTAAGAACACAAGGACATTTAGCATTTAGAAAAGAGTCTCTCGTGCACTTGTGTGGTGTTACAATATTGTCTTCCCCACATCCAGAGGTGCCTTCCTGTGGTTGAAGGCCACAGTAACACTCTAGAGAGTTTCACATTCCCCACCGTCCCTGTCCCAGCCTCTCCAGACACAGCTGCATTTATGTGCCTCTTCAGGCAGCATCAGTAGAGTTTTGAAAGTCCTGTAAACTTTAAAGAGCCCCGATAAGAGTCTTGGGGTTTGAAAACTGTGTTTATGTTCTGTGGCAACTTCTCAAAATAGTTGCTTCATGTCCATTGGCACCATTGGGTTGGTTGGAAAGGGATTTCATCAAGTCAAAGGAAAACTCATGGAAGAGTGGGAACTGAAGCAAGTTTGCAAGGGGAGAAGCTTGTCAGTGATAGACTTTCTCTCCCTTAAATAGCCAGCATTTGTTGTGATGCATTCAGCACTGAAATGGTGTGCAGGGGCGAGGCCAGCCCTGGTGCAGTAGAGTTAATAAAGCTGATCAGCTCTGCACTGACAAGTTAAAGTGGTGCCATCTATTACAAAATGTTTTCAGTAACTCTTTTCTGTTTCCTCCAAAAAGAGGGAGGTGATGAAGGAGCCAACTTCTGTCCAAGGGACTCTTGAGGTTCAGTAATTTGGCCAGATTATAAGCAATTTTCTGCTGAATTGAAGTTTTCTACTGTTTGGTAGGAATAGAAAAGGAATGATTTCAGGACTCTTTATCTTTAAATAAAAGAATAAATTACGTTGTCCTAAGTACATAGTTAGAGACATTAATGCCACTTTAGATTTAGTTGCATGTCACTATATTTGTACATTTTTTATTAATGGCATTCTCTCTCTGTGCTGGTGATCACTGAAATCAAAACACAGCTCACTATTTGTGTTCCTTTGCCAGGCACGTGTCACTGTGGGGAGCACGGGAGGTGGGGATGGGAGCTCTGCTCCTGCACAGCTTGTGGGACAGCCACGTGGCTCTTTCTTGTTTGAGTACATAATATAAAGTATTGTATTATGTATTATACATAAAAATATTATAATATATATTATATAGATATTATTTTACAGGAATAATGAGCATCTGTTCATTCCTTGAGAACTTGATGATTAGTTAGAAATAATGAAGGAATAATGTAAAGGTTCCTTTCCCTTCACAAAGTAAGTTAAATGGAATTAGACTTTCACAGTAGCTAAGTATAATCTGTAGATTAAGCAAAACAATATATTACACTTGCTACTTATGTTTAATTTCTTTCCCTGGGTGTTAGTTTATTTAAAACTGCAGTTGTCTCCACTGAAATGTCCCCTCAGAAACTATGGAAAGGAGTAAAGCGTAATATACCAGCAGGAATATATTAATAATATTGATTATTAGGCTGAATGTGTGAAAATTTTAGAAGTCAAAAGCTCTTCTTTTTTTCCACATTTTAGACCATAAGTATGAGCAATTGATTTTGATCTTGTAAGCCTTTATAAATACTGAAGTTTCTACTGAGTGGGTGCAGTGAGCTTAGTTTCAGAGCCAACTGATATGAAGTTTACGTTCTGTGAGTGAGTCCACATTAGCTACAGACTACTTTTCAAAACCAGAAAAGATGACATCCAAGACACTAACCTTTCTCTGTATCTGCCTCTTCTGACTTTCAAAAAGTGTTCTATATGGGCGTTGATTTCTGAAACATATGAGGAATACTGATTTGGTCTTGGCATTTGATTTCAAAAATGCTCAAAACCCGTGCTCTTGGTTGCTGCGTTACCTTGGAACCATTTCTGGATCTCAGCTGCCTATGAGGGTATTTTCTTGGTTTGTTTTGAGCTCAACTTAAATGCTGAGCTGGCAAGTTCCAAACTGAGCTTTCCTCCTGCTTTGCATTGTTCAACAACCAGTTTGCTCTTGGAGAGTTCCTGGGTTTCAATAAATATTCAAATATTCGAATTTTCAATTCAAAGTAAATATTCAAATCGTTGTAATTAAGTGAGAGCTCAGATATGGTGGCAGCAGTCATTGTTCTCTGTACAAAGCAGTACTGACTTCAAGCACCTCCTCCAGTGGGGGTGTGTTGGTCCTAATGGAAAAGGTCTAATTAGGGGTGGCCCTATTTGAGAAAGTATCTAAGCCCTTTTAATGTGTTTTTCTTCACAAGATATTGCTGTGATGTATATGTGCTGGATTAGTGCTCTCTCTGGTTTGTGTGTAGCTGAGTGTCCAGAGGGATCAGAGGAAGGCACTGCCTGCCCTGCCCCGCTCTGGGGGAACTGGCCAGAGTGGGAAAGCAGATCCTCCTGCAGATGAGGAGCTGTGCATTCTCAGCTCAGGGAGCTCTCTGTGGCACCCTGGAGCAGAAGGAAGAGGTGAGGAGTGTAGAAGGTGATTGGGAACATCTCTTGGAAATCTGAGTGCAGGCCACAGGCAAGCCTTGGAAGTGATGGCAGAGAGCACTTTCCACGTACAGTAATCAAGAGGAAATTCATAGAGCTTAGTGTAAAACAAGAGGCCATGGAAATGTGTTGGATTGGAAAGGATCACTGAGGCACAGTCTTCATCCAGCAGTGTTTTAGCTGGGGGAGAGTGGATCCGTTAACAAATACTTTTATTTTAAGCTGTTTTTTCTACCTCAAAGTGTCTGTACTCAGGAATTCTAGACTGTTTTAGCCTATTTTCAAATAATATTCAATTCTGTATTTTTACACTGCTGTAGTTTGCATTAAAAGAAAGCAGATTCATCTCAGAGCCTAACTTTGGATCCCATGGAAAGTGTCATTTGAGCTGGGCTTATTAGTGAAAGAATTTGAGTAATGATTTTCTGTGTTATGAATCAAAGTAACTCTAAAGTCTGAACAGCCCAAACAGATACAAAAAGCTCTGGGGTGACAACTGAAGATCAGCTTTGTGATTTTGTAAATTTCTGTGCCAATAAATCCAATACTGAGAAAAGATGTGCCAGAGCAAGAGCAGAGACTTTCCTTTTCAAAGGCAGTTTGAAAAAGTTCATGATTAAAGACTAACTTCCAGTCTCTTGTCAATAGTTCCAAAATTAAGTTTGTCACAACACTTTATATAATGCTAATGATAAGCTATTTATTGTGTGGAAAATGTCAGTTTATTTCTTACTCTGTTCTTTTGATCTAATACTTCCTGGCATGTTGAAGTCTGGTATTTAGGTCTCTGCAGTGATTATCCACGGGAAAGCTCTGTCGCTGTGGGGAGGGGAGATGTGCAGGGATGAGGGGAGGTGGGTCACTCACTAAGGGCTACAGTGGGCCCCGCAATCTGGTATCACAGTGGGATGTTTATTGCTAATGTATGTATTAGATACGTTGCACAGTTCCAGCTTGGTGTGAGGCCAAGAGTAGATAAGGTAAATTGAGTGGGTGGGGAGAGAGAAGGGGCTGGGAGCGAAGGCCTGGCTTCGGGGCAGGAGGAGCCTTTCCCTCCGAGAGGCTGCGGTTGGTTGTGCCGCTCCAGAGGCTGCACACCCCCATCTGGGAGGGGGCCCTGCCCAGCCAGAGCAGCTGCCCTGGAAAAGCTGGGCTCTCTCTGCCTGGCTCACGGGGTGTTTGCACAGGGAGAGGGAAATGCAGCCTGGACACCTCTCCATGGCACCTGAATTCCATTTCTAGTTTCAGTGAGCATTTCACTGCTAAATCAAAGGGCAGCAGTGTTGGTGAGCAGCACTGAGAATTCCTTCTTGTGTTCCAGCCCGACTGGTGTGCCCATGGCCAGAGGAACCCCCTGTACAACACTATCCTAAGGGCCACTGCAGAAGGACAAGATCTGAGCTCGCTGACAGAGCTGTTGGCTGAGAGGTTTCTCTCATGAATTTGAATCTCTCTCTCCAACATACATTTCAAGCTAAAGCTCTCTTGTTTATTATCGATCAGAAAATAATTTGAGGGTAAATAGAAGTTCTCAGCTAGCTTACTGCTGTCCACAAACTGTGCAGAATTGTGTCAGTTGTGAGAAAACACAGGTAGATGAGATGGTAATATTCCCATTCTGTTAAAGTCTCCACTAAGATCCATTTTAAACATCTCAAATAATGTATCGGTTCTGGAAGGAAATGCATCTTGTGTTAGAAGTAGTCCCAAATGGAACAAAAAATGTTGGGGCAAAACTTTTATTTTAAAATTTCATTTAGGAGTTTCAAGAGCCTTAGAAGTCATAAAATCACGATCAGACCGGAAAAACACAAAAGTCAAATTCAGGCATAAACCCTCTTTTAGTGCATCTTTGTGAATCCTTGTGTTGATAATACTCTCTAATCTACTGACAGGGGAGTAATGCATCACCATCTTATTTATTTTCCAGTTGTCTGAGTATGGATAGAGGTAAAATATTTAAATAAATTCTGAAAAAACCAGTGTAGATAAAAGTCTCTCATAATGTTCTTGATAGACACACACATATCCCCATTGCATTTCTATAAATACCATTTAGTATCGGAAACAAACTTGAATCCTGTCTTTGCTTAACAATTATTATTCGGTAGGGAATTTGAAGCAATGAGTGAACCTTTTTTTCCTGTTTCAAGAGTATGTGTAAGCTAGAACTGAAGTGGCATGCATCTCTTGCACAAAGCTGGAGTTCATTTGATGGAATTAGTTCCTAAGGCTCAACTGGTACTCCCAAAGCACAGGTTATCAATTCGTCAGGAGTAACCCCCTCTTTAACCCTGCTCTGCCTGTGGCACAGGCCTGACCTGCCCTGGTCTGTAATTCCTTGTTAGAACCAGGTGAAAAGAAGTCATGGAAGGAAAAGAACCTTGTAAGTGTTTTACTTGCCAAGCTTCTCTGTTTGCCCCAGTGCTGCCCACAGGGCTGAGCAGTGGGGCCAAGCACTGCACCCTGAGCTGCAGCAGCTGCCCCTGCACAGCTGCCTGGACACACTCCCCATGGAACTTACATTTACAGGGACCTCAGAAAGGTTCCTGTTTTAGCAGCTCATCTGTATAAATCACAAGAACACAAGCTCTTCTTGAAGCTGCAAATATTTCGAATGGTATAAGTGGACTTTCCCATAACACTGAAATAGTCAAAGTTTACTGAAAGAACTCTCACTTACTCACTTTCATACGCGTGTGTCTTCTTGGGAAAGTAATCACTGCATCACAACAAATATTCCTGAAACTAAATATCAGTGGTTTGATGAGGTTGATTTGGGTCTACTTCTGACACGGCCCATGCCAACGCTTGGCTGACCTGACTGTCTGGTTGTCCTTGTCTTTGCTGTGTCTTGTCACTATTGACCTTTTGCGAGCCTCTGCGAAGGCTTTGGCTTTGCCTTCACCGCCTCCAAGTGCCCCGTGTGCTCCCGCCTGCTGCCCGGCTCCAGTACATCATGTCCGCTTTGTCCCGGGGGCCGCGGAGCGGTGGCGGCCCGGGCGGCCCTGCGGGGCGCTCCGCAGTGATGGCCGGAGGGGAGCGCTCCGTCCCTGCCCTGCCGCCTGCGCTCCCGCGGGCCGTGCAGTTTGCATCCACTGCCCCAAGGGTGCACTGCTGATTCGTGTTCAGCCTTTGTTCGCTCCCTCCATCCCCAGCAGCAGCTTCTCCCCATTCTTCGCCACGAACGGTAAGCCAGGAGTGACCAGACTTGTTGTGCCTCTTTTAAAGGACCTGGGGTTTCTGACAGACTCACTTCCAGAGAGAGAAATCTGAGCGTGCTGTTGGACTTGTTCATGTTTCCTGCATAACAGAAGAAGGAAGCAGAAACGAAATTGTACCTTCCATCCAATACACTTTGTTTGTTTGGTATTTGAACACTCAGACAGTGTTTGAACACTCGGTGTTTGAACGACATAAGCGGCCCCGTTCTGCAGTTAAGGAAGTGTTTAAAAGATTGAATGCTGCTTGTGTGAACTCGCTTTAAAAACAGAGTGTGCTGTAAACTCATGTTGTGACCTCTGGTAATTTGTTTGAAAGCTTTACACTTTTCCCATAACACAGGTGGTTTTACAAAAAACATTAGCAGCTAACCAGGGTATTGGTGAGTTGGATAAAGCTTTTCTAGACGTTTTCATCAAATGAAGGGGCTTAGCCTACCAGGACAATAAATGATGATTTTCAGGGCCCCACTTGTCTTTCCCCTGCTCTGTGGGTGATTCGAATAGAGAGCTGTCTTACCAGATGCAATATGTTCAGATTTTGGAAAACTTAACAAGCAATACTTCTCTAGTTAAACAAAAGTGAAGTTATGGCCAAGTATATTCTTTCCTCCCACAGATTCTCTATTTTTCATTAAGTTTATTCATAGTTTTACCGTTGAGAGAGAAATAACTTTAAACATTCTTCCTTATAGGAAACAAATGGTCTAATTCTGGCTTCGTGAGCAGACAGGCTTTGTTTATTGAGTTTTAACCATGTTATATAACGCCTCTTATCACACATTTAGGAATTCAAAGGCAGGTTTCTAGCCTGAAGGTCTCTGATAACATCCTATTTTCTCTTGTATTTTTCCTACCTAGAGTTTCCAATTTTGTGGCACTATTAATACTCTGCCAATAATTTTTGCCAGTCTCTTCAGATAACAACAAAACCTAACTTTTATGATAGATGATATTTTCAATATATAAACCTTCTGCATTGGATAACCAATTTATTATTACAATCTTATTCCCCTATGATTAATATGCTAAAACCTTATTCAGTGGCAGCACAGAGCAATTAATAATTAGGGTTTCCTGTGCAAAATTTCAAGTGTATCGAAACCCAGTATCAGGGGTTTGTATCCTTTCAGAGGAGGACATTTCTTATCAAGTTTTATATCCTTTCAGAGAAGAGCTGTACAAACTGTTATAGCAAAGTGTGCTTTCATTGTTTGCAGTCAGCTGTATTTTGAATTTGAAGAACTGGAATCCTCTGTACTTTGATCAAATCAGTGGACTCATCTTTGCTGAGAAAGCCTTCTAGATTCACTATTTTATGTCTGCCTGACAACATGGCCTGTTTATTGGGTAGCTGCAATCCATTTCTGCAGGGACACCTTCTGCTGAAACCCCCTCCAGACCTGTCCCTTCAGCCTCTGTGTCTTCCCACTGCCTTGGAGGAGACACTTGGTATCTGCCATCTGCAGGCTCAGGCTTCTTCTTAGGCTCTTGAAATACCTGCTAAAGATACTTTTATACAGCTAAAATCAGGTTTGTAACTTTAAGTCAATCAAATCTTTTCAAAGTAAAAGCAAGAGAGATGCTTTTCCACCAGTGATGTGATAGAAAGACTAAAGCTGGGTTGCCAAAGCTACAAAGCTGCTTGTTCTTTGTGCAGATTGTGAGAGACTTTTCCAAGAGATTTTGACTACATGGGGGGTGCGGCCCCTGCCCCTAGGCTGAAACACCAAAACTCTGCTCTGCCAGTGCTGTTCTGGAGTTCCTGGAATACAAGGAGAAGATTGCATTTTCTCTTGGTTCAGTGCAGTCTTGGGAGGGGAAAAACACGTAGTTTGCTACATAAATTGTAGGGTTTGGTGGGGATCTTTGACAGCAAAGCTTTTTGTGTATCCCCGATCACCACTGTGTTTCCAGGAGGATGTGAAAGTTTACAGGAAGCATCAGGACAGGATGTTTACTGTCACACTTAATAAAGCTGCATGTTCAGAGAAAAAAACATGCAGTACTAGTTGTGGCAATTACTCACTGGAAATGTGCCCCTTTTATCCTGGGTTTTGTGCTATTTCTGTTATGTGTAAGTTTTTCGTCATGTAATTTGGATTCATGAATTCCAGCATATGGGCTTTCTGTTTTATTTATGTTGTTGATGATGGTGTGATTGCTTAGCTTCTTTATCTGACTTTTTTTATTCTTTCACTTCATGCCTGGATTTCTGACAAAATTTTAAATAGTGAATAATGAATTAAGCAAGATGTTTGGCTGTACCAAATGTTGCAGTACCTTTTGGGATTCAGAAATATTGCACACATACTGAACTCAGGCTTTGGATAGAAACTTGTGTGGGTGGCAGAACATACCTATCTGAAGTGCAAAGGCCGAGGACTTAAATAGTGGTAAAACTCATCCTTAACAGAACTAGAGAGAATTGCAGCTATCTATGTCACTACCTGTCTTCTGCAAGAGAGAATAAACTTCTTGGGCTTGTTTCATGCCTTCTAATCCACAAGTTTTGTTTCCATAAAAGCTACTGTAAGCCTCTGACCCAGTAATAGTGTATTTACATTAGGTGCATTAAAACAGGCTAGGTTGTCTCTTGCAAGCATCAAAATGCACACTACCTTCAGCCTGACAAGGGGGTATAAAATAATTTAGAATATAAGCTATGGATACAAACTAAGAAAACATATGGTAAAATGACAAACTGGGAATTACTTTTACTGAAGTCCACTTAGAGTAGAAAGAGTTTTTCAATTAACCTCACTGAGAAAAGGTTTGGATCGTGGATAAACTCTGTGTTCTCATTGTAGCACATCTGGATCCCTTCCAGCTTTGCAGGGGGCAAGGCCTCTGGCTGGGAATTCAGCAACAATCACTGTATTTTTCCTCTAAACTCCATTTAACATACTGTCAATTAATTTGCAGATTAGTTATCTATTACTTGCTGGTTTGCAAGTGTAATGCTGCCTGCAGTGGGATGTACCTGCACGAAGTGTAGGGTGTGAGATTGTGCTCCCCCTCTGTCTAGGACTTATCTGGGGTACACCTATGTGTTGTTTTCATTTGTCTCCTCTCCTCCTGATTCTGTATGTGAGGCTGTAGGTGCATGTCACAAACTTCAGCTATGTGGTTCCACTTGAGATTAATTGCTGCTTTAGTTTATGGTATTTAGTTGTGGAATTAAGACATTCCCACTATTCCTAACAGAGGAAATAAATCTGCTTTCTGCATTCATGTACTGCAGGTGATTGCAAATTCTTCCTGAAACAGAAGGCTCACAAAATGTTCTGTGCATTGACATGATTTAGGAGGTGGCAGAACTGCAGGATGTTTGGAGAGCAGCCCTCTCCAGTTCTGGAGCTGTCCTGCTGCTGCCCTCTCCTTACAGCACAAGGGGAACGCAGGTAGGGGTGGAACAAGGGACTAGCACTGTGCCCCGAGCCTGGGAGGCAGGACTGAATCGCCAATCGCTCAGACTTTTTGTCACTTCAATTCTCCTACTGAAAATGAGGAATATCCTCTTGCTAAATGGAGTGTAAGTGAGGAGCAAGAAATCCAGGCGTGACTGTGGAGCAGTGCGGTGCTGCGGCGGCGCCGGCCCGTGCTCGGTGACACGGGGGGCTAACGCAGAGCTGAACAGACAGCAGGGATGTGACCTGGCAGGGGGTCATTTCTGCATGAAAACAGAATGTGTAGAGTGTGGCATTATTGTGCAGCTTGCCCAGCACTGCCTTGCTGGGCTGGACAGTCCGAGTGTGCAGGAGGGAACACCCCTGAGGAAGATCCGTAGCTTCCTTTATGTTCAATCCAGCACTGAGCACACTCTGGCACATCATTAACAGCCTTCCTTCACTACAGGATCCTGGTGATTAAAACCTCCTTAATTACATAAAGCCTCTTGAGAAATATTATCTAAAAATTTAGCAATGAACATCAGAAAATGTGTTACCTAGGCAGCTGAAAGGTTGGGGTTTTTTTAATCAGGCTAAGTAAGCAGTCAGAGACCAGTCAAAAGTGGAAATAACCTGATGTCTTATGTGATACTTTTAAGATTTCAGATTACTGACTAATCATCACTAATTAAGATGTGAACAGAGCAAGAGCATCTGGGTGCTTATTTCTGTGCCTCAACACTTTGAAAGATATGGCTGATGTGTATTTTTCCTGCATTATTTTTCTTTTCTATTTTATTTCTGTAATCTGCTAATCAACAAATCTAAAAATTACTGCTCCTGATAGCGGGGGAAATTCTTGCAGTGTTGCATTTCACTTCTCATCTTTTGTTGGAGTTTAGTTTTTCAGACTATCTAATTAATTTCAGGCATTGGCAAAATGTTGTCAAGTGTATGTGTTTTGAGATTTTTTTTCTTTGTTTTCTTTTTGCTTTGGTGGTTTTTTGGTTTTTTTTTTGTTTTTTCTTAAGTGCCAGCATTATCTCCTTACTAGTAGGCCCTCATGCTAAGCCAAGTGACATTTGGAAATGCTACTCATGCTCATGTATGATGAAAATGGCATGTGGAGAAGTAGAGGGGCTGAAGTGAATGATTTGAAGGGGCTATATATATATATACATACATATATAGTATGTAACTATACCAGTTTTCTAGGGCTGTGTTGTTGGAAAGCAAATGTTATAAACCTAATGCTAAACAGCAAGGTCAGGAGACTTATAAGCCAATTCAGTTTAGTGAATGAAAACACATCAGTGCTTTCATTCAGGACCTTAATTGTAGGAAGAACATAATAAATAAAAATATTTGCTATAATTCATTGCATTTTATTCCAAGACACAGCTTGAGGCAGGTTTGTGATACCCTCCTACCAGTACCTGGGATTACTCCACAAATCTGATTCATTGGTTGGACTGGTAGATCCAAAAGAACTTCCAGCCATAAAATGATGGGGCTGAAGAATTTCGAGTGTTAGATTGAGAAAATCCTTGCCCCTACTTTCCTCTTACAATAGATCCTTCCAACACTCCTTAGTGATGTGCATCTCACACAGCAGGCTCTGCCGGGCAGTGTTCAAGGCCAGCAGGTCAACACTCAACAGTCCCCCCGCACCCAGCACCTCCTGTGTGTGATTTAGAGAGATCGTAAGACAGGGAATGATCAGCTCCAGCAGGTGAGACTGTCAGGGTGCAGAAGCAAACACAGAGTGCCCAACAAGCATAAACAACAGTTAAAAAGGCACTGCCATGGGGACACTGCATTGGCAGAGTCACCGCAGCCTAACAGCTTTTCTGCATCGTGGAAGATTTTCGTCATGTCTTTCTGGCCTTAGAGCATCCTAAGGAACACAACAGTTATTGAGCTATAAAGCATCTGTATCCTCTCTGGCATAAGAGACCACCAGATTTTTTGAGAGAGAGATAAATGTAGTGGCCAAATCACTTGACAGGTTTAGGAAATAAGTCAGCCTCAGTAATGCATGTCCATCCTTAGACATGTTTTGAAATCTCATTATTAATATTGTGTGTCTGAAAGAAAAAAAAAAGGGCTTGTGTTCTTTTACTTGATCAACTGTCCAAGAAGGAAAAAAGACATGACAGGCAAGTGGTTTGAAGGTGCTCAAAGGTATTTATTAGAGCAGGCTGTTGTTTGCGTGATGTGAATGTATACACAGGAAAAATGTGTGCAAGCATCACAGTAGCTTGGATGAAGCTGTTAGAAATAAAGTGGGAATTTGAAAGGGCATCTCTGCTTGGTACTGAAGCTACAACCAGAGGTTTGTCAGAAAGCCAGTAAGGGCTGAGGCTTAAAGCAGCTGCAGTGCAGAGGGTTCCTGTCTCACCGGGAGCTCGGGTGCAGGGACAGGATCCTCCTGGATCAGCCCGGAGGTGTGTGCTGTTAACACCCTCTCTCTCACAGCTTCCCAGACAGGCTGCTGTAATGGCCCCTTTGCCTGCTCAAAGAGCAGGGCTGTGTCAGTGTAAGTGGGATGCCCCAGTGAGGGATGTGCCCCTGGCAGTGCCAGCATTACCCAGAGGAGTGGCACTGACACTGCAGTTCCCCAGCAGGTGTGTCACTGGTGCCAACCTGTTTGCTGATAATGGGCACACCCGAGGGTATAGAAAAGGTTTCCAAGCACTAATATTAGGGGAATTGGTTTGATAGACAAACACTTGTAACCTTGTGTGTTTTATTTCTAGAATTTGCTATTTTCCTATTTTGTATTTTAGTTGCACACAAGAAGCATTAAATACGGTACAAAATGGTTATATAATTTATCTAATTTATGCATTATCTCTTCAACTATTTTTTCCCTTACAGTTCTTAAATTAAAGGAGACCCCAATTAAAACTATGGGGTTTGTTTCTGTTTGTTTTGTCTTCACTGCTTTTTTGTGAGGGCTAAGCCATTCTTAATGTGCAGTAAGACTCTGCCTTTTTCCAAGGAACAGGTCTCCATATCAAAACCAGTAATAGTTTGCACTTGCATGGCCACTTTAATATTAACTTTGCAGTACTTTATAGGTAGTGGTTAATTAAGTTCTGTAGACCTGCTGTCACAGCATAGGCAGGGCTGGGTAAATTGATAAGCAGAGTGTACGTGTTGTTTCCCTAAATTCATAATGGGATGAAGTCAGCTCTGTGGTATTTTGTTTAGCCCCTTTATAGAGGTTTATGCAATTTAAAATTCTCCTGCTCAGTGTTCCATTTTTCTAGCACATGTGAGAGAGGATTGCAATGCACATCATAAAGGTGATCATTGCATTGGTGAGAGGCTCAGTTATAACCACTGTATTTCCCTTACCTCTTCTTAACTGGTCCCTTTGACTTTCTAAGGTTAACTTTATGTTTCTTTTATGCTCCCAGTACTCTCAATATCCTTACTGCTAAACTGCTCCTTAAAAAAAAACAAACAAAACCAAAACTCCCATGTAGATAGATCCTTCTCCTTGGTGTTATCAATGTTATCTATAGCCAGTGTCCTCCTGGCCAAGTTTCTGGGCTACATTTGCTTCCACGGAGTTATTAAAGCTGCAGCTTGTGATGACTTGTCTGTTTATGGTGCAGGGAAGTCACATGTAAAAGCCTGTGGACTGTGTTGTGTGCATTTGTACAGACACATGCATACATTTACACATAATAAATGTGTAAGAAGCTGTAAAACATGGTATCTGCAGAATTCTGAGTTCTTAGAATAATTCATTATTTCTCTACATCTCTCAGTATTATTAATTCAGCTGAAGGAAGATATGATAATGGCAAGGGTAGATTCCTTTCCTCAGAGTTCTGCTTTAATATATTATTTTTAAATGATATCTGGGCAGTGTGAAAAGTCCATCAGGACCCATCACAAAAGTGCCAAAAAATCAACTTCTATTTTATGAAATGTGCTTCAATAGACACTAGTTTGAGAACTAATGACTATGATCGTGGGCTCGACCTAGTAATGAAATGTAAAACCACCACACTGCTGTTCAGGGGTGTGTTTAAGAGACTGTGTCATTTTCACTGAAAATTAAAAGCAACAAAGGCATATAAATGTTTTAGGTCAGTGAATTAAGGTCAAATTGTGCTTTGCATTAAATATATATCAATATTTTCTAAGATGTCAGCTGAGAAAGGGTCTTGTACACGGAGAGACCAAACTGAAACACAATTACCATCTCCATTCTCATTGCGAGATTTATAATTCATCCTTTATTTGTTACAGTTTGCTTAAAAATAAAATTACAAAATCTTTGAAGTTGCTGCTTAGAAAAGCTGCCTTCCCGATGTTCTGCATTAGACATCTTGTGCACTTTTTTAATCTCCAGGTTGGGAATAGATTTGAAGATAAATCTTGTCAGCGATCAGCAACTAATGATTTGCATTAGGACAAGAACATACCCTGGAATTTTCAAGAGACTTCAATTTTAGGTTCTGCTGCTGTTTCAGAAACTAACATTAATCAATTCTACCATATTAAAATTCAGGTCAGAAAATAAAATGAAGCCAGAAAACAAAAATGACAATTTGTAGCAATTCCTGAATCAAGCTGACCTACCGAGTTCACCCTGAACTTTGAGATTTATTTATTCCAAATATGTGTTTCATATTTTAAGACTCTGAAATGGGAAGGTAGTTTTGAAATTTGCTCTCTGACAGGCCTCAGGACATGTAGGTTGTTTCGTTGCCCTACTCAGTTCTAGCCCTCAAGTGACCTTGTTGATTCTGGTAAAACTGAATAGGGCAAACAGAGTTTGTCTGCAAGTTTTACACATTTTACTTTTATTTTCAAATGAAAGGCAGGCCTTCTGAAGCCAAATCCTACAGAAAGAAATAATATCACTGATGCTAATAGATGAGGGGAAAAAGTTGGTAAATAGACAATAAAAGTTTGTTTATGTGGTAAGTAAAACATCAGTATAATACAATCTTAAACAATTAAATAGTTGACGTTCTGTTAAAAAAAGTTGTATCAGCTCTGTTTGGATCCATAAATAAAATCTAGATCCAGTGGAACTGGATGAGCCATTGCTAAAGATGATATGTGAATAAATGCCCCTATATTTAAATGTCTGCGCTTTGGTGAATTTAAGCACATGTCAATAACATGAGCTGGAAGTTCCAGTCTGCTGGCTGTCAAATGTCTGGTAATTCTAGAGCCAGTCTCAGATATAAACCAGAATGGAAAAGGAGTCTTGGGATATTTCAAGCGCCAGTCTTTGGTTCTTACTGGATCTAAAGCTGGATGGATTTGTGGATTGTAATTAAATGAAAATAATTTCAGTCCTTCACTGTGACTGATTTTTAAGCTCCTTTTGGGAGAGAACAATCTTCCTGTCTTCATGTCAGTGTTTGCTTCAACCGGACTCTGCTTCAGCCTAAAAGGCATAGTCATGATAGAAATTTCTGTGGTGTTTTTGGTGAGGATTATTCATAATGCATGTGTTCCAGAACTGCTAGGAATTGAAATAATTAAATTAATAATAGCACTCTTTTACCCCCCACAGGACATACAAAAAACTCCCAAGTAATCTTTTGCATGAATCTTTTCTGATAAAACAAGTGCAGATAGTCCTATGATTAATACTGAAAAAATCAATTGAATTACTATTAAAAAGTGAAAATATACAAATACAGCCATTTTCTGAATACAGCTTTCACCTACTTGCTAAGCTATGTGCTCTTCTTTCCCTTTTTTTNTTTAAACTTTTTGGAGTACTCTAGTCACATCAGTGACAAAACAGACATCAGGCAACTAGTAGCTATCCATTAGAGTCACATCTGGTAGGCTTGACTGACACTCAGTAGCACTGATTAACCACAGAATAACATGCCAGAAATGTAACAGGGGACGTCACTTCTGCCTGATACCAATCACTCCCTCCCTCCCTGCACGTACAAATGCACATTCACAGTGGAATGAGTTTGACCCACACTCTTATCAGAATAATAGCGAGAAACTATTGCCAGATTTCTGGATGGGAAAAACTCAAGTGTGAGCCAAATGCCCGAAGCAGTTTCCGAGCTGGGGATCCGCGTTGCTGAGCGGCACCGGGGCACGGAGCGCAGGAACCCCCCAGCTCCCCGCAGCAGGGCGGGGGCAGCGCGGGGCTCCAGCTCAAATGGGGAACATAATGTGTTATGCTGACAGTTCGGTGCTTCAGAGACCACTTTTTCCATCAGGACAAGGCATAAAATAATGTAATGCTTGGAGCACAAAGCAAAGTGGGAGCTGCTTTTTGGCCGAGGTTAAGTAAGGCATCCAGCACGTGCCTGAGGCCAGGGTTTTGCTGACTCAGCGTGTATCTGAGTTCCTTTCCATGGAACATGCTTAAATGCTCTGAATCAGCCTCTTTAACCTTGTGATTTCAGTAATTCAGCTCTCAAACTATCTTAATGTAATGCAGGCCAAGTTCTACCTTGCTAGCCAGTTATTCCCAAGGGAATATTCCTGCTCCTGCAGCCTGAGGCACCACTGGATTTGGTTGCAGTTTCTCTGCGTTTGGTGTCTCGCCAGGCACCGTGAGTGATGTTGGGATCCTCTGAATATGTCACGTGGAGTTGGGAGTACATGGGCAATTTTACAAAGCTCTTCCCAAATACATCAGTAAATTAAAATCCTTGTGTGTCTCTAGTGCATTTACTGTATTCCCCATGGCCTCTGGTGCAGGCCCTGGCAACCCAGAGCCCCAAATCCAAACATTTGAACAGCATTTGTCAGAGAGAACGTACAAGGAATGAGCACCTTCTGGATTCCACACAAGTGACCTGTATGCTTACATCCCTTGAATCTGTACTGCTCTGATTTGGTTTTAGGTTTTTGTATACTGGAGAGGAAGATTTTCTAGGTTGTGGTTTTTGAGACAGCTATATGCTCCAGCCATATTTTAACAGATACACTGCACAGTAACTCTTACAAACTTTTCTATTACAGCCTGTTAAAGCTATTGCAGCAAAAAAAATTGCTATACCATAGCCACCAGTTCTGCCTATATATTTGCTAGACTTGTGTACATCAGAGCCAACTCAAAGCAGGGATGGTTTGAAAGGGAATAACAACTGGGGACAAAGCAGCTTTTTACATTGGAAAGAATCAGTCTATCTACAAAATAAAATGCCCATTACATGCAATTATTTCCTGAAACAAAAAATTGATTTGGTATCTCAGTGTAGAGCTTGCATAGTATTTCACAAGAAATGACTGTGCAATAATCTTTTTTAAAGAAGATGGCTTTCTGAAAGCAAGCCGTATGCATAATGCCCCCTAATAAGAGATGAATCTGATTGAAAATAACTGTGCAGATAATCTCATTCCATTTTTAAAAGCACTAAGCTCTGTGTGATTGGCACAATTGCATTAATAATTTATAGCCATTGGGAATTGTTGGTTTCTGCCTTTTTTGGGAGTGTGAATCACGAATGATTGCTCATTTTAACAATATTGAAAAAGATTGGAGAAGTAAAGCTGAAGGGAGGAAATGTGCTGACAGAATGTGCAATAATTGTGTTGGCCAGCCCGGCTCCTGGAGCTGGCTATCAAACACGCTTCTGCTGCTCAGCAAGAGAGAATCCTTATGTGAGGAAAACATCATCTCTGGAAACAGTCACCAGGGCCTGCTATTGTTTGAGAATGATGAAAACTCCCTACATTGTTTATTTTTTAGATGTGGTATAAAATAAATTCCAAAATGTACAACTAGGCTTTATTTGGTTTGTTGCAATGTCAAAAAGCTTTAACACTTAAGCTGTCACTGCTGTTCCTGACAGAGCAAAGTAGGACAATCAAAAATGATGCATGAAACGAGCTCTCTGTGCTTCACTTGTCTGTTTTTAGCATGCAGTGGTATATATTTGTTTATTGAACTTGTTTCTTTGGGGATTTCATGCAGCCTATTTTGTAGAAGGATTGGACCTTTAATGTCAGATTAGTTACTGTTCTTACCTTTTGAGACATATGCTCAATACAGTTCTTCAATTTTGAAAGTGTGTGCATTTCTGTATTGCATTATATACGATTTAGCTGTTTTCTTTAATGCTAAAATGCAAGTCGTATTGGAAAATTCATCTTTCCATCCATGCATATGCAGAACAAAGATACCCAGACTTTGAGGGGAACAGTTGGGGCTTCTGAGCTATAAAAACAAATTCAGTCAGTGTTCGTAAACCTTTACAAACATATAGCATTTCTGTACAAGAATCAATTTTAATTAGTCAGAGGTTTAACACGTCCCCATTTGTTTAATAAAACTGTATTAGTGGCATTTACTGAGCCTCTTTCAAACTACAGTTTTTAAAAGCCTCTGAGTGACGAGATTGTGTCTAAGCAAGATGTTCTGTTTAATATATTTGGTTCGAATCTCTAAGGAAGAGCCAGAACACTTCCTTCTGACTTCTGGTGCAGCAGGGATGGTCTTGGGAAAGAACTGCAATCAGCTTGTCACCAGGAACAAGAGTCTCTCACAGCCCATGGTTTATGATTTTCATCTTGCTTGTTTTCCCTTCCAGCTGTCTGGGCTGCTGCCTTCCTTTCTGTTTCCCATCCTTCAGGGTGTGTGAACCAACTGATCCCTGGGACAGATTTTGCCCAGCACTACCAAACAACTGTAGAAGTCCCAAGCTCAGCTCTATTTTCTGTTCACAGGGCATTAACATTGGAAGGTACAGATTAGGGCTGTCCTGTCTCCAGCTGCCTCAGCCCTGTTGCAGTTCCTGACACTCCATCAGTTTCCAGCGGCTGCCACTCAATTCCTGGCGTGCCCTGCCCAGCAGGGATGCCCAGCAGGGATGCCCAGCAGGGATGCCCAGCAGGGATGCCCAGGCTGGCCCGGGTTGAGGCAACTCTGCCGGTGCGGTAGCCGCTTTCAGGTCACAGAAGCACATGGTTCAGCCTCGCGGTGACTCTGCCCGGCTTGGCAGAAGCCAGCGCTCAGCCCTTCTCCCTTTGTATCCCCGTTTCCCTGCCAGGGACTCCCGGCAGAGCAGAGCATGGACGCGGTTCCCTCTGCCCCTCCCTGCGCTGGCCGATTCCCTGCACAGGGAGTGCCTCCCCCGGGGAGGGGATGCGGCTCTCCCGTGTTCCGGCTGCTGGTGCGGCTCGGGCGAGCTCTGCTCACCCCGCCGGTGCGGGCGCGCCGGGACACGGCGCTGGTGGGGGCGACACGCGCGTCGCTGTGTTACTTAAAAGCTCCGGCAAGTCAAGAGGGTGATACAATTTACATGACTCGAGGGTTGCGAAATCCTGGTGGGATCCTCAGCCAGCCTCTCTCCAGCTGGCTGGGAGCACTTCTGAAGATAAATGCTACAATTTTCAAAGGAGCTTAAGGGAGTAGGTGCCTGATCTCCTTGGATTCCTTAGAAAATCCCATTTTTTAAGCTTTTGTAGCATTAAAATATAATATGTTCTTCCCTTTTTTTCTTTTTTTCAGAATAAGGGAAGACTTTGTTTACTGAAAATAAACTTCAAAAGCACATAGAGTTTTAAGTTAGCTGGGTTTTTTTCCCCCCATGTTTTTAATTGCTATGCATTTTACAGTTCCTTAGTAAGTCTAAGTATTGATTTGAAGGAGCATGCATGGAGGCACTCAGTGAATAGATTGAAAAGATAATCCTATTACGTTCAATCCGACTGCAGGAGTTACTGTAATTTTATTTTTCATAAGGGGAGGTGTGAGGCTTTTCTGTGCATGTGTGGATGTCTGAGTGTCAAGCAACATGCAGTAATTAGATAAAGTCAGCAATAATAAGAAGCTGGAGCTTCCTATTAATCATTTCTGGAGCTATTTTTGGTGTGACTATTTGTGAGAAAATTAGGGAGATCTGAACCTTGAAAACTTAGCAAACTATAGACCAATATTCCCTATACAAAATAAATAGCAAAACAGAAGATAAGTACAAAATATGTACTTCTAAGAAAATTACTATGGAGAACTGTCATTCTTGCCACAGGGGAAGTGATTATGATGTGATAAATCTTAATTCCCACTGGATCTTTTAGACTTATTCCCTGGGAATTCTTCCCAGCAGCAATGGCTATTTCTGGCCTTTACATTCTTCGTTCAAAGATATTCTCATCTGATCTGCTGTCTGGGCTCACTTCACTGTTGTATATTAGCACATTTTACTATCCTTTCTTAAAACAAAAGCCAAAAATCACTGCAACAGACCCCAGAAGTATCTGTGGAAGATGAGTGAGCACATTTATGATTCCAGATGCTGAATGTTACCTCATTTTCACATTAGTTCTGTTGAATAAATCTCAATGGGGAGGCATTAGGTAATACTTAGCATTCTGAATCTGATCTGTAGTGATGAGTTATAGACCATTAGCCAATTGTAAATTTTAATTTCTTTTTTCTGAGTAACATATCAGGAAAATATCCAACTTTGTAAACAGTAGGAAGTACATATACTTATGAAAATTCTCCCACATTTTAAGACTTTTTCAGTTATTCTCTTTTTTATCCTCCCAGTATCCAGTGATTTAGTTCAGATGCAGAAGAGCACAATGGCTTTTGCTACCATGTTGGATGCAATGTAAATTATGTAAGGGCAAACATCAGATTTAGCTGTAGAGCAAGATATTAAACAGTCCAGGAAGACTGCAAGAATTTGTCCATAACATTTACCAACTGTAGCATATTTTGTATTGCATTTTTGTTTGTTTTGGTGTAATTTTCCTTTCTTTGCCCAGGGTACATATTTCAGAAGTCACCAAATTCCTTTGTGTTCATTTTGTTACCCAGAAGCGTAAACCTGAAAGACAAGAACAGTCAAAGAACAGCAAAACATACTTGCTTTAAGTGATAGACAAGGAGAATGATGATTCATAGTAGGAACTGTAAGTGTTGGTTTTCCAAAAGGAATGGGAACAATTGATTAAGCTACTGCACTTTTGAAACTAAAAGATGTACTGAGGATAAAGTGTCTAGTTCTGGATGCTGCCTCGGAACAATTTCTGTGCTTTAAAGTGGAAACAGGATCATATATCCCACACTGAGTTAACAAGCCTTTACTGTAGGTGTTTTCATTATTACTGTTACATTATAGGCAAGGAATTACATTGACTATAAAACCTTTCTTACACTTCGCTGATTACATTTTAGTAACAGGTCATGAACAAATTAATCACCTCTTCAGAGACTGTTGATTAAAAATTGTCTTTTTTAGTCTTTCTCTAAGGCTTTTCAAGTTTGTGTAAACAATGATTACAGCTCCCAACCTGATACTCTGCTCACATCGAGTAACACCTTCCCACAGCGATGTGGTGGGAGTGTTTACGCTCTGCAGTGGGAGTTGGCACACACACTCCAGGCTCTGTGTGAGCCTGAGCTGCTTCAAGGAGGGGGAAAATGACTAGAAAGAATTCAGGATCTTAAAAGCAATTATTCCATCAACCCATCCTCTTACTTTCAAAAATGAGAGCTTTAAATCAGTCTTAAATGTAAGGTTGTATCTGGAGCACGTTAAAGGTGTTAGCTGTATTCCCTGTGCTCGTCCGTGTTGGACCTATTGTTCCTTTTACTTTCACAAATTCTTGCAGCCATGACATCCACTGTTTATTTGTGTGTTGCTGGAGGAATAAATTCTTTTTTTTTTTTTTTGGTTGAATAATCTGCTTCATAATTTCAGTGGATGTGTCCTGCTTCTCACAGTGCATGAAGTGAAGAATTCTTGCATTTCTCCATGTTAAAGGAGACATTAGAGCTGACATTTGAGGAGCTCCTTCAAGGGCTGTTGTCTCTCTTCGGGGTGAATGGGCTTTGTGGGTTCAAGGTAAAACTGGTGTCTGGAGCTCTGAGCACCTGCCATGGCCCTGCTGCCTCTTTGAAGGCAGTGGCTGAACCGCATCAAAACTTGCTTTTAAAAGAGTGTATTACAAAACGGTATCCAGATGAGATTATTTAACATTACAAGTCCTTGAGCAGTTTTAAGGAAAGTCACTTACTTGCTAAGTAGAGTGCAACAGCTCCTTGGGAGCCATTCCAGTTTATCAGGTAAATCTGTAATTAGGATGCAGTTGATCTGAAGATGGTGCTGTCATTGTGTTGACACAGACACACACATTAGAAAACATCCCTGCCTGGGCACAGCGGGCACTTCACAGGCTCTGATAACTCAGCCAGTTTAGTTTTTCAAAGCCTGGTCATTTTTGTTTCATAGTTGAAATATAAAATCATAATTGCAACAGCATTTTTAATTTTCAGTCAAGCATAAAACAGATGAGACACCTGTAATTTTTTCTGTGATTTCTGTGTTAGATTTTTTAAAATTTTGTTTGTTTTTTAAGCATAAAGGTTGTCTGGTGACATTAAATTGGTAGGAACAGAAAAAAGAAGAGGAAAGAACATCAGTGGGTTTTGTGAAAATAAATGTTAAAAAGTTCGAATTTAGTGTGTCTGAGTGGAATTTGGCTTCAGTTTGTTTGAATTTCAAAAATTAGTTCTTTAAATGGCAGAGTTCATGCCCTTTACTGGTAAATGAAGGTCCCATATTTTGGCATAAAGGTTTAAAATATGTAGTCATGACTAAAATAGAAGGAAAAAAATGATGTGTCAACTTGTATCTACTCTACTTCCATCATCTTCAATAAAAATTAAGTACACTGAGGTGGATTGGGCAGTAAAACTGAAGTTCAGGCATAGAATGCTGTGAAGTTTCTACAAGGAGGAGCAGAGGCACAAATCAGTTACTTTGATTAACCTCCCCAATTGATTAAAAATTATGTTGCATTTGCAGGTCATTCAATCTCCTTTTGCCCCGTCACTTAAGCCTTTGTTGGTAACTAAGCACTGCTTGTTCCTTCCCATCCGCTGACAGGAGGGTTGGGAAAGGGACAGCAAAGCTCCGAGGGGATGGTGTGTGGTCTGATGCTTGGCCAGAGGGACTCTGTGCGGCTCAGAGACAGCAAAATGGGGCTTTTGTCATTTTTCCCATGGCCTCAATATATACCAGCACCAGTGAGAGCTTAAAACAGACTTCTTAATGGGCCAGCATCAATAATAAACTATTCTCATTCACGTGACATGTTTGAAAGGAACAATGTGAACAAAGAGTGAATATTACATGGACTAGTCCAGTCTGATACATTTTCAAAGAGAACTACAAAAGCTGTGAACCATTATATACATAGAGTTGACTGATTTTCCTTTAAAATCACATTGAAAGGGAAATTTTTCTTAAAAATAAGCCAAATCAGGCATGCTGGTATGCCAGGCCTAAGTAAAAGTACAAATGCAAGTGCTTGTTGAACAAGATACCAAGACCAGACTTGTGACTAATGCAATAGACTGAAACTAAGGAAAACCTGATGCTTATTTATTGTTGAGTTTATTTGTAGAGTAGGGAGTAACGTTGGCAAGAGTATAGCTCTTGATTCCAATTATGAAATATTTTGAAACACATCAAACTATATGCTTGGCTGACATACACATGATTTGTCTTTTCAGAGAAAGAAGTAAAATTCAAACTGAATTATATGTCCACCTCTGAAATTGAGGGCATCTTCTACATTCAGTCTGGCATTTTCACCAGTGTCTTGTATTGTCAGGGGAAACAGGAATAACCTCCTTTTGTCCTCACCCCACATCTGTATAGGTATTTGAAAAAATTTTAAAAATGGAAAAAACCCCTTGTATAAGAGGGCAGAGGCTCTTCCTTATGGTGTGTGTACATCAACTAGGACAGGGGAGCTTTGCCCTGCTGGGGACTAAGGGCTCCACCTTCATAAAACTGGGAGCTGCTTGGCATTCCTTTTATGCTCCTGGTCTTGGCACTGAATGGGATCAGTAGGTTCGTGTATCACCCATGGTCTTTCCAGGTGGATGTTTATTCAAACACTTTAATTTTCATCACAGATTCAACTTTGTACTAAAGAAAACTCTGGCAGAAATAAACTTTGTTAAACTGTTCCGGCCACAAATACGGAGTGTAATTACAGTGAGCAAACAATGGAAGAGACAAAGTGGAGTTCAGAATATCCACAACATTCACAGAGAATAAAAATCACATTTGATTTTGTAAACATGTTGCCTGTTAACACTGGGATTAGGACCTCATCCAGTATTTTAGGAGCAGGTTTAAGATGGAAACTTCCTATTATTGGAATCATTCAACCTCTGTTGACAGGCTGTCTGTAGAACACCTCCTCTTTTCATTTTAGAATACCCCAATATAGAATACTCAACAATAATGTTGCAAATCTAGAAGGACTTCAAAGGTATATCAGTGATATTAACAATTCAGTAAGCAATCCCAGGCTGCAGTACTGTCCTTTAAAAACCACAGTCAGACTGATGGTCTAATTCACAAACTGTTTTGTCACTATAAAAATTAAAGTACAACAATCAAAAATTGCAGTAAAAGCTGAACACAGTTCAGTGAGTGGCTGGTCTGTATTTACTGCTCCAACTCCACTGAAATTTCCAAACACTCCATTGTTTTTATGATTCTTTTTCCTTCTGCCTGCCTCCAAATCATGTCCCGCAGCCTGTGACAGCATTTAATAAACATTCAGGACCTTTTTCCCAGGCACAATAAAAGAAGTAAATATTATCATACTGTTATGTACAGCATATTTTGTAGCCTACCTCAGGTCAGGTTTCCTGCAAAGAAAGGTCAAGAAAGCTGAAAAGCTACAGAACACCCATGGAAATTGCATGTCACAACACAACTCAAGAAATTTGAATCTTAACTCAGGAAAGCTCCACCTGTCAGAAAAACTTTTCACTATAACTCTTCATATGTATATTCTCTCAAAGATCCCTTTTGTTCTGGTCTGAAAATCTTGTGCGTTTGTCATCACTCTTTTGTACATGACTGTATTTTCACTGTCTGAAAAATAAGTTTTACATTTCTATTTTTTCCCATGAAATAGGGATTTTAAAGACAACTCTCTCTTAATGCATCAGCAATAAATAAAGATTCAAGTCAGGATAAAAAGGAAGTATTGCCAGACCATTTTCCACTATCTAACATATTCAAAGATTTATGTATTCAGGAGTTTCACTTTTTCCACTTTTATGTTTATGAGAATGAGGCAAGAGATCCAGGGATAATATAAGGAATCTGTTAATCAGAAAGCAGATTTGCTCATCTTAAGTCTCTCCAAGATAGAAAGCAAGTTCAAAAAACCATCAATTTTGTTTCAGCTAAATTTTCATGTGACTGTTTTTGCCTTTCTTTTCAGGGGGTGGTCAATTTTCTGTTGAAAGAAACCAAATTATATGAAGTCAGAGCATTTTCTTACTTTAAACTCTTTCAGTTTTAGTGTGCAGAAGTACTTATAAATAGCCTACAGCCAATCTTCTTTTTAAATGTACCAGCCTAGACATCAGCAGTACTTTTCGAGAAGGCACTGTGTCATAAGAGTTTGCTGTAGTTACACAGAGTCACAGTTGCAAGGGCACCACAGAACTGTGAACCCATCTTTGTGCAAAGTTCAACTGTGGATTTATCAGGAGATCATTAGTGCTGTTTCTCAGTGCTATGGAGTCACCTGGATCAGGAATCGTGGTCCGCTCAGGTGTATAAATCCGGCAGGGTATTCCTAGGAACTTTACACTGGCTTCATTTCCCCCTTAGGACAGATGATACTCTCCTGTTAGTGTTCCACAAGATAACATTATTTGGGCTGAAGGGTTGTGTTTTGATTATATAAATGCTTGATGCTGTGATTGCACCTATGAAAGCCCCAGCAACTGGGTAAAATATGCCCTGGAGTAAGTGGGTCACCTCGCCCTTGCAGCTGTGTCTTGTGGAACGGGGTACGTGCGTTCTGTCAGACACTTGGGCAGCCCACACTCCTCTTGCAGGGAGCTGCTTGTTTACCCCCCTCATCAGGCTTATTATTTTCTGGAATGAAGATTATGGTGATTTGGGTTCAGTCCCATGGGGAAGGATTGGGGAGGGTCTGGGTTAGATCTAGAGGGGTGGCAGTCTCAGCAAAGACCGGCCATGTAGGAGTAATAGAGGTGAATCACAGAATGAGATGATAGGAGAGCAGGAATGGATATCATTGGCATAATTAGCTAGGAATTCCAGGCTCATGGGAATTGTTTTGTCATATATTCTGGAGAACAGAACATTGAACAATTAGTGCTTGAAGCTGAAGGCATTACAAAACACCAGATTAGCTGATCCGGGCTATGCTCCTGTGATTGTTTAGCACGTTAACTTGCAGAGGTACAGACGGAGCCATGTTACAGAGGCTCCTGAGAATTTGCCAGTGTGAAAAGCTACTTAGGAGGCTAATGAGACAGGTTTGATTTTCATTTCCCAAAGCTGGATACAGAAGATACTTCTGAACAGGGACTTAACTTAGTTTTATTTATTTCACAGAAGATTCTTGGAGGCTGCTTGAACCTTGTTGTTGCCACTTGGACTTGATGTTTATTGAATAACTATTCTTTCATGAAATCTTCTATTGAATTATTACTGAAATATCTGTTCAAGTTTGTATTCTGTGGAATTAATTCATGATTGTAGTTCCATGAGAATTAGAACAGGGCTATATTTGACCCCCTCTGATCAACATTTCTGTTTCTAGTACTTATGCTTTTCTGTATTGGAGCCCTGAATCTGTGATTGAAAATTATTTATTAGACCCTTTCCTTTGAGAGCTGTTTCACAGACTAAATATGTGAACAGACTGGCAAAGGAATTTTTCAGCCTTTTCTTTCAATTGATCGAGCTTGCAATCATTGCTGCTTTTCATTTGGTCTTTTTCTCATTTCTTTAAAAGCACTCTGTACTCAAAGAACAGTTTATAAACTCAATACTAATTCAGGGTGTCCTCTCAGCTCTGGACCAAAGTTGCATGTGGTGACCTCACAGACTCCTTCAGATGTGCAACACACGAGTTTGACAGAATGCCTTGTGGAGGCCGATCAGATACTTTGCTCACAGTCCCGTTTGACATAGGGTAGAAACAGAGACAAGGGACGCATTGGTGGATTGCTCACCTTCAGAGAGAGAGTTCTTTGCCTTCATTGCCTTACAATGTTTTCCCAAATATTATACAAAGCTTTAAATATACTACTTCTGATAGATTTGGACTAGGATTACTTTTACATTCATCCAAAAGGGTAAAAGATTATTGTTTGATTTTTGAGATAGTTGTGGAAAACTATGGCTACTCTTACTCCAAAGGCATATGCAACTCATCTTGGATGAAGTCTTTCCCTAAAACACCCTCAGAACTGGGAAGAATTTCTTGTGGGTTGCAAATACTGAGAGAAAACTTCATGTTATATACCTGGCTTACTGCTAAATACAGTGGAATAACAGGAAACTGAGGCCAACCTAATTTGCATTCACATCTGCAGCACTGAGTCCTTTTGGACCCCCAGGACAAGCCAGACATTGAGATACTGGAGCCAGTCTGAGAAAGGTGAAGATGACTGGGGAGGCTGAGACCTCCTTGTGTTCAGTCTTGGGAAGAAAAGGCCAAGGAGAGGGACATCCAAGGGCTGACTTCAGTTACCTATGGGGGGCTTATAGAGAAGGCAGGGCCAGAGTCTTCTAGAGATGCACAGCAGAAGGACTAAGGCCAACAGATGCAAGAAGCAATGAAGACAACTTCAACTAGACAAAAACGAGAGAGATTTTCCATGGTAGTCTAGCACTGGCACAAGTTGCCCAGACATGTGGAATCTCCATCCAGGGAGATACTCAAACAAGGTGAAGTGACCCTTGATGTCAGTGGGGTTGGATGGCATAACTTATTGAGATCCCTTCCAATCTAAAGTACTTTATTGATTTCAACTGTTGGTTTTTTACTATGTACATAGGGGATGTAAAGTCAGAGCTTTGGAGGTTACCCAAGTGAGAAGGACAAAAAATACCAAGAGAAACAAGAATGCCAAAACAAAAGAAAGAAATCTTTACTCTTTGGGAAAAAAAATCACACATAATAACTTTGTCTGGGGTTGTGGTTATGGTTTGCATATAATAAAGGCTCTTTAAAAGCTTCATACAAAGCAAGGCAGATGAAAGTATATTATTTTTTGCCTTGATACAAGACACCAACTGTTACAGAAGTTTTAATGTCCTTTAGATATTGTAGCATGCAGGGAAAAAAGAATCAGAACAAGCTAATAAAAAAAAATTGAGAAATATGTTTCTCAAAACACATTAGTATTTTCAAAAGCCTTAGTTTAGTGATTCCTACAGAGACACAGCTGATCACAAGGCATTGGCTCTGATTTTGTCCTTTGCTGTGTCAGTGACTGCCTAAGCTGTTTAGAGATGAGATCCTGGAGATCTGTGGAAATATTTAGAAACAAGGAGGGTATTTTACAGCAACACATGCTACTAGGGCTGTGTTTGAGGAAGAAAGAGCTCCTGACAAAGACACGAGATCTGAGGCACCATGAGCAGAGAGGAGTGCAGAGGATAAGCACCAGGTATTAGACAGTGGCACAGAGGCTGGAGGAGAAAGTACTTCTAGATGTTGGAGGTTTTATGGAGTTGACTCCTGGTTTCCTCACATACCAGTGTAAGAAGTAATACAGTTACAGCAGGGTTTATGTTATTGTTTTTGAGTCAGCTATTTGCAAACAGTCATAGAACTTTAAAGATTTATATCCATCTCTTATGTAGCCGGATGTAACACAGTAGCTCATGTTGTTGAAACTTCTTTGCCCGCCTTATTCCTGCACTTCCAGGTTCTGTAGCCTGAAGTTAATAAGTGATAACAGATGTTCAATCACTCCCTACATTCCAGCTGCTTTAGCACAGTCTGTACTAATAACCTGGTAATACATAACATGCAGTAATATGTAATATTCAGTGATAACTCAATAGTTATGTCTTGGTCATCCTGCCAGTAAAAGAGTTGCTGCTTTTTTTAGCTCATTCCATGGCAGAAATTCTGTTGCAGGGTGCTGGGAATTGCAGTGAAAGGCTCCAATAATTTTCCAGGGAAAAAGGTGTTTTCATCTTTTTCCCATTAATTTACCTTTTACTCACCTGCTGGACTCTCATGTAAATACTGGGAAGCAAGTTGCAGATACACATTTGAAAGGAGTTTTTTCAGAATTGTTATTGAAGATCCATAACACAAACTGTAAGGTCACACAGCTTCATGTGATAAATGCCATTTAAATACAGGGAGGAAAATACTATGTTGCTTTTGTGGTTTTGTATCTGGTGAATATACATTCCAAATATACACTTGGAAAGGAGGGCTTCCAGCCAGACTTGTATTAAAGGTAATGAATAAAAAAGTCATCCAGGGTGATGGAATGATTCAGTAATTCTAAGAGAATTGGAAAATAAAATCGCATGTAGTAATGATTTCTGATGGACATTGGTATGACATCTGTAACTTCACTTTTTTTATACTGAGTAATACAAACCAAGATATAGTAAGTGATGTCCCAAATTTTCTGTATTTGTTCCTCACAAAATGAGTGCACAGAAGTAGGATGAGATAGTTCTTTCTTATAGTGCAAATGCACCGTAAGAGGAAAAATATCAGATTTTAAAAATATCAAATTTTCTTTTCTAGGTTAAAACTCTTTGAAGTGTCCTTCAAATACTTGTCCAATTTCAGTGCTCCCCTGGTTCCTGCCTATGGCTCTTTCAATATATTCATACTTACATGCAGGTGGTGTTTCACTCCTAATCTATAAGAGCTGGGGGACAGAGGTGATAGGAATAATGGTGTAAATTGCACATCATATACTGTAGCTCTTTCATCTTGAATCTTCTTTCATCTTTTCTCAGTTTCAAGCCTCTTGTCACATAGGTTACATCAGCCTGCACTAATAGGCTACACTTACCCAAGCTATAGAAATGTGTAAAATATTTTAACTTAGACCTCCCTGTCAAACTACTTTTCTAGAAGAAATTTCCTTAAAAAGAGAATGCACCGTGCCCCTCCTTTCTCTCCATCTGCTAGAAAAGCTCATTTCTTATATCCTGTGAGAAAGGCTACTGTCAGAATGTACAGCACAATCCTATTACCTGTCTTGGTTCCCTCATCATTTTCTGGGGTGTTGAGACTTTTTAATCCGTTATTTGGGTCTGAGGAGTTTACCTGCTGTTGAACTCCAGCCGGCTTTGTTAAGCCCCACATAGGGCCTGGCTCAGGGTCTGCCT
Source organism: Scytalopus superciliaris (assembly GCA_013400415.1). Taxonomy (NCBI): domain Eukaryota; kingdom Metazoa; phylum Chordata; class Aves; order Passeriformes; family Rhinocryptidae; genus Scytalopus; species Scytalopus superciliaris. Next base: position 152,464 of record VXBX01000995.1, read on the forward strand.
CCCACTCGCTGTTCTGGTCTTGGGCTGTGCTGTAACAACTGTAGCAGCAAGAGACAGAAGGTCTAAAGCCCAACTTTCTTGAATGACTTCATGTCTTGAAGTGTATGTTTATCTTTGTTTTGTTCTCAGCCTGTAGGGACCAGAAGACATGTTTGGAGATTTTTTTCTGTTCTCTCTGCTCTGTTCTCCAGAGGGTGGAAGCGGAAGAAGAGATGACAACAATGTCACACACTTAAATACATGTGAGTAATGGCACAAGCACTTGTTAAGTCAGATGTTTCTTTGAAACATCAGAAATTATTAAATTTTCATGGAAGCTTGAAACATTGTGTATTAAAGCACAGTCACCATGCTTTACATTTTTAATAGCAGCCCTTGACTTCCCTTTCTGAGACCATCATGGAAACATCACATCCCAATGAATAATGCTTTATTAAAATTATTGTACAAAAATGGAATTGTGGTTTAACCCACTGATGTTAAACATTGTATAGATGTCAAAACAGTGGGTAATTTTATACAGACTGTTCTACAAGGCAAAAGTATTTGAATGGCAGCCTCACCTCGATGAAACTAGGGGTTTGTAAGTGCAATTTGAGTAAGGGGCCAAACCAGCGAGTCTTCTGAGCCGTGGCTTTGGCTCCAGGAATCTGCAAAACTGTGCTGAGCTTTCTCTGAGCTTCCTGTAGAAATCCACACTTGGGCTGTGTATGTAAAAAAGGGGTAAGGCCAGCAGCTCTTAGTGGCACAATCCATACACACAAGGGACAGGAATGCCAGGTCAAACATCACTGTTTTTTCTAGGTCAGACTGTGTTACTACACAGTAACATCTCAGCATAATAGTGCCAGCTCAGGCTAAAAATTGTTCCCCAGTCTGCAGTGGCTGCTGCACGAGGTTATGCATTCTGATAATTTTCTATTACAGGAACACATACCAGTTCAAAAATGAGCCACAAAACAGCACCAATCAAATGTCCTAGGCTTCCTAGATGGAAATGTGTGGCACCTCATGGCTTTGTGTTCCAATTGTACAAGCTGGGCAGTATAGCAGGTCAAACAATATAATTGGGTTTTATTACCTTGGTTATGCTTGATATCACTATAGTTAGATCTGTGTATGCATGCCAAAAATATGTTTTAAAGTCTTAATTATTTAAATTGAAAATATGACTAAATATTAAAGCATAATTATTTCTAAAAATTTAATAATCTTGATTTGTTGAAGCAATTATATTTCCATTTATGTAAAATATTAGAATTACAGGAAACAACAACAAAGAAAACTGAGAGGGTCAACTCCTGGCACCCTCAGAGCAAATATTTCTCAATTCCCTGGTACAATACTGAGCAGCACAAACGATTTTTTCAAAATCTGTTCTGTTGTCATGTCATTGTTAATGTGTTCACCTGGTATGAATGTCATGAGGTTCAGGTGAGAGTAAAGACTGTAAACGATCACACATATTTCCCATAACTTTTCAATCAGTGCAAGAACAGGAGGAGTTTCTGATCTCGTGACTAAGCCTTGGTGCAGTACCTCACTCTGGACATGGTCCCTCTGTTCAGTGTAGACTGTAGGCTGCCAGAGAAGTTGTTGTACTCAGCCATGGTTTGAAACTGTAGTTAATTGTCATCATAATACATTTGCACACACAAAATACACAATTAAAGCCCTCATAGCTCTTAACAGCTTGATCAGCACTCACTGAGACTAGTGTGTGTTTTTAGAAGCTGAGCTGAATATTTATTTGAACTATGAAATTCTAGCTTTCTGTATAGAACAAATAGGTTCCTCTGTGAAGCTTCCCCCTCTCCTCTAGTTATGCTAGAGAGGATCAAGATATATTCCACCGAGCAGAGGGGGGATGCATCTCCAGTGGCAGCCTCTCTGATTTCAGTGCAGGTTCTTGTGCTCCGGCTAATAAATATAAGACAGGTTGTCCCCTTAAGCACCTCTGTGAGGTTGCAGCAAAGACATCATTCATCTGTAAGAGATTAATGAGAGGCCTTCATTTGCCAGCCCTCCCGCAAACACCTCATGCTTCCCCGTGCCCGGTATTGCCTGGGGTGGCTGCAGTCAGTGCCTCTCCAGGGTAGGGCCACACTGGAGGCTTTATCGCCTCATCAGCTGCTCCGCTTGTGTTGGCTCTACACCAGGGACAGGCTTAGGCCACCTTCTCTTGATCAGTGCCAGCACAGTCCCCACAGAGTGCCAAAGAGGCTGCTGAGTTGCCAGCTTGCTCTGACTTGTTATTTTTCCTTTGCTGTGCAAACAACCAGAATGCCTGAAGGGAATTCCTGTTGTTCAGCCAGTACTGTTAGACAAGGGCATTACTTTCCGTTTTGTGACTTTACAGGTCTGCAAAGAACACTGGACATTTATGATGTCACATAAGAATTCTTTTACTTAGTGTTGTAGACATAAAACTTGAGAGTACTGTCTAGAGAAGAAATGCCCTACTAAGGAAAAGAAAAAGCCTTTCATCTTGTAAAAGTTGCCAAAATCCTATTTATAATGAGCAGAGACACAAATACTTCTATGCAAGCAAGGCTCTTCCTTTTACTTTATATTATTTAATACTGAATTTAAAAATATAAGTCATCGGAATAACCTATTAGCAAAAAACAGTGTTGTAATACAGGTTAGATGTGGTACTTAGTACAAAATATATGGCACAATGCATGGTGTAAGAAATAACCTCCTTTTAAGTCATCCACAGTAGATTTGAGTGGTAGGTTGAACATAGATCACCCTGCCCAGTCCAAGTTTGTTGTTAAAGTTACTTGTTTCAACTTCTTTGATAGCTGTTGGTCTTTGCTAAGGCAAAGAAACATGCCATGAATTCATGAGTGGTTTTATTAAAGTATTTTCAGATAAAATATATTAATTTTCATCTGGGCTGATATTCAAACATCCTGTTCAGGTTTTCATGTTTGTAGGTGCTTGCAAACATTTTTTTGCCTTAGATGTAGGTATATAATAGCATTAACTTCGTAGTATAGTATCATGCTGATAGGATATATGTTAATTCCTTTCATTTGGGTCAGTACATCAGAATGCACGAGTCGTCTGTGATTAATTTGTGGGCTTATAACACACACCAACACTCCTCACCTTCATTGGTTCTGAAGTACCTGTTTGCTAAACCCTCTGAATGGACAGACAGATCATTAACTTACATCTAGTTCTTCTAACTATATCTGCATATATTTGGAAAATCAGCACTATATCAAAAGGACCTAAATTCACTTTACTTGTTCCCTACATAGGGAAGACCTACATTTAAAACACCAACTTTTTAGTTAATGCATTTAAGTGGCCGCATTACCAGCAGCTCTGGTAGAACAGAACCCCGGGTATGTTTTCTCCCAAGCAGTGCTCACTGCATACCCATGTACTCTTGGACTCACTTCTAAAGGAAATTTAAAACACAGAAACTTTCTTCTTTTCTTTCATGCTTGATATTATCGTGGGATACTAATGAAAGGCCTGGAGCTAATTTTAAGGAAGCATAAGCATATGCTGTTGTTCATTTTCAAATATATCTTCTTTTCTTTGGAATTCTCATGATTCACATCGTGCTTCATATTTGCAGCACACAAACAACTTGACAGTGCCAATCCCTTAACTCCATCAATACCAATGTTTTTACCAGCAGGTAAATGTTCTCTTTCTGCTTGTTCTGCTAAGGGATTTCCTCATTTATTCCCCTGACTTCCCTGTTATGACAGAGGACAGCATTGGGGAATTAGGAGTATTGTCATTAGTAGGTACTCCATGTGAAATTTCTTCCTTAGTCCTAACAGTCCTTCAGCTAAATGCAAAAGAAGCCATCCTAAGCAAACTAGGCCTGTGAGAGCAGCATACAATGAAACCTGATGTCTGTTGTAACACAATGACATTGCTGGGAAACATGTACCTGGGACATTAGCATCCCACAAGCTGGCTCACAGTATATACCAATCATCAAAAAGTATTGTATATTTTACTAAAATGCTTGTACACTTTGGAGGTAATTTCTTCAAAGCATGATCCCACTGTATGGTCATTTGGTTCAAAAATCCAGCCTTGTAGAGCAAAAACCCAGAATGAGGGACAGAGAAGTTTCAGCTATCTTTGAAGCCGTTCCTGCCTCCCCTTCCCCTCATCCCTCCAGCATGATTTGCTTTCACAGGGCTGAGTTCTGCATTTCTGCAGCCCCATAAATCAGTTGTTCTCTCCAGAGTGGTAGGTCTTTGATGGAGGGGGCAAAGAAAGGCTTAGGTGAGCTGTGAAAATTGTTTGCTCTTCAGAAATGTGACAAAAGAGAGTTTTTACTATTACTGCTTCAGATAAGCAAGACCTTGACTTTGGCTCCCTTTCTCCACATTAGTGCTCTCCTGAGCACAACAGTGCACAGACAGCAACCACAGGTTTTTTAAAACCAAAGCAAACCTTTAAATTCTTTCAAGTTTGGCCTTGCAAACTTCAAGTGGAAACAGATGCTGCCTTTCAGTAGGATGTAAACTGTGGACTCTCACAAAAGTTAAGTTTTTCGACACCTTATTCTGAATGTTTCCGTTCGTGCTGCCTTTAGGCAGTTCTTTCATCATGAAAGTTAAGGATGTGAGGCTTGTGACTCCCTGTGCCTTTCTGTGCCTCTCACAAAGGTTTCCAGACCCAATTCAGAACTATGTATTTAGAAGCTCAGAAAGTTCAAGTGTTAAAATTCCCAAATCCACTCCCCTCTTTTTTGTTTTTTTTTTTTGTTTTTTTTTGTTTGTGTGTTAAGGTGAAGCTTTTTGTACAAATAATTAGGCCTCAGTTTAATTTGAGTGTTCAGAGCAGCCCTCTGGCAGCCACAGCTGAAGGCAATTATGATGATGATGATCCTCATCAGGTGGGGAATGCGGGACACCTGTGGGCAGTTGCCGTGAGGGCAGAGCAGTGACCTTGTCAAGGTCAGGGAGCGGGCGGGCCCAGAAAAGCAGGAGCCTGGCTCGGGAGGCACCGAAGGGTTATCAAGAACCTCCTGGACACAGTAGGTGTTTGTGACCTCGAGGCAGTGCAAGCAGAGTGACTGGGACAGGTACGGGTTTAAAAAGCAAATAGCTCAGAATATCAGCATAGAATTTTAGTGTTTTGTCTTGCCCTTGTTTTGCTGAGGAGAATTACAGTTCTTGTGCATGGGGTGGATATTAGATTGAGTTTAAATCTGAAGGTTAGGTCATCCTTTGGAAGGCTGACTTCTAAAATTTTCTTTAGGAAAGGGTAGGCTCTTTTGTGTAGCTGAAGGGTTAAATCTTTTGTATGCCATAATTTTACTTTTTAAAAGCAAGCGTGAGAAACTGCATTATAGGAGGAGGAAAACTTGAAGCGAGTTGGGACTGCAGTGCCGTGAGAGGGTTTTGCAAATGGCGGTCTGTGGGAATGGACTCATCTCCTGTGCGGCTGTGGCTGCAGCTCGCCAGAGGCTTTTATGCCTGCTTAAAGTTTTCATGGCATGGATAAAGTAGAAGCCAGCAAGCTTTTCCTAACAAGCTGAGAGGAAGTAAGGCTCCAGTGATGAGGGCAGGGCTAACTCGTGCACTTAAATGGTGTGGCATTAGAGTTGGAGAGAAAAATGCTGTGTTAAGCTGGTTCCTTGATGGGATAAGAGACGTACCCAGGATAAAAGATTACTTAACTAATGCTCAAATTGAGAATTAGGTTACTCAACAGGCAGTCATTGTGCTAGATCATTGCCACCTGTATTAGAAGTCATGTTAGTAAAGGAATAGATTTCTTGTGTTTATCTTTTTACACCTTTCCTCCCCCCCTCGCCTTGGGCTATGAGGGAGGGTAATGGGAGAGACTGCAATATATGCCCTTGTTCACCAGGTACTGCAAGCACTTTTCCTGATCCTGCAGGCAGCTTCTTGAGAAAACTGGGGACTCCAGGAAGCAAAATTGCTGTATTTTAAGCAGCAAACTGAATGGTTCATGTGCAATTACCCTTTTCATCTGCCTTTTCATTCTGTCCCACTGATGTGTACATGTCCAAGGTGAATGTTGGTGGTCTCAGGAAGCAGCTACTCAGGTGTGTCTAGGGCAGACACAGGGACTGGTTCTGTGCCTAAGGGGTAGGTGCTTATTTTAATGATGAACTGACTGTGAAACTCTCCTAGAACAGCAAAAGAAAAGTGTGGAAAAATATATCTGGCACGAACTTATACTGGATTTGTGAGGGTAAAGTACAGCTGCAAGTAATATGATGTGTCTAAAACTCCTCTGAAGAAGAGTGAAGGACACAGGTGTTGGTCTGAATTCAATTGTACTTCAGCTCTTCCCCACCCCTAACAGGGCTGGGAGGGAGGGGTGACATCCAAGGTACTTTGTACAAAGCCTGATGAGCATAATGTGAGTGCCCTCCATGGTCTCATGGAAGAGCCTGTTTCTCCCCAGTTATTAGGGATGCAGTTTTCCTCACACTGGCTGCCTTTACCTGGTGAAGTGGATTTCTACTGTAGTGACAAAAAGGCTAATGCAACCCGTGTATAAATGCTATAAAATGCTAAGCAGGCATGAAAAGACTATGCAGCCTCTGCATTTGGCAGCAATCTAATTGCTATTGGAGTATCAGCTAGTGTTTGCAGTTCTAGTAGGAGGCCAAAAGCTGGAAGGTTTAGAGTAGTTCCTTTTTCTGATTTAAAATATAGAAAATACCTCCCAAGGACAAGAATCTCATTCTAATAATGTATCAAAGCAAAGGCTGAAGAAGGATTTGATTGGTCTGTAAATACATGCAACCAGTTCACTAATTTGATAGAGAATCAGTCAATTCAGCAGATTAAATACGTGAAAATCATAATTTTATAGTCCAACAGGAATCAGCTTGCTCTAAGTTAGGAATACATACTTAATAATATATGTAAATTATTTGCTCTTGGAAGAACTAACCTTGGGTGACAATTATGTTATTGAAACATCTTTTAATCCACTTAGAATGTTTTTCAGGGCTATATTATGCTGTGGTTCAATTAGAGATACCATAAGTGAAGCAGTAATATAATGAGATCTCACTGCCTCTGAATGCGTGGGCTACTGGGCTAAAAGATTCTAGAGGTTCCTCTGATCTGGAGTTAAAAAAAAAAAGGAATACTGTAACAAATGTCTTTATTTGAGCTACAAATGTGACTGTGTATTGCATGAAGTCATAGAAAACTGCCTTCTTAAAGGTGCAGCAAGTCTGTACGATCCAATGCTCTGCTTAATTGATTAGCCAGCACCAAATCATTGCCTGAATGAGGGAGGAGAGGAAGTATATTTTTGAACTGACAGATCCCTACTTTTAAATCCTTTGGATCAAAAATTTATCTATAATTAGCGAAAGACATCCATATGGTGACTTTTCCAGTCCCAGATGGGTAGCTGTCATTTTGCACATGATCTTTGCTTCTCTTTTGAAGTAGAAATGAGTAATCTTGGAAATATTAATCTGACTTCAACTATATTTATCCTTCTATCAACAGTGATGACACACTTTGAGTTCTTTCTTGGTGTACACAGTATGTGCTGCGGTGCAGAGGATTCCAGTTGCCATAATTTTCAGTGGAAAGAATAATGATCACAGGGAACTGTAAGTAAGTTATTATGGAATATTTGTATATTTAAATAGAAAAGACAAAATTTTCGAGAGTAATGATGCAGAGATATGCCAAGCTTGAAACTCTGCTGTGGGCATGATAGAAGGTGTTCTGCAAGTGCTTGGAACTGGCTCCCCTTTTCAGTGGTGTGTTACCTGGCACTGCAGCAGCTGCACACCTGCTCCTGCTGGCAGGAGACTGCCAGGAATAGTTATGCCAGAGCAAACAAAAAAAGTTAAAATAATTTACTGTGCCAGGAAAGGTGTTTAGGTATCTGAATTACCTTTTTCTCTTAACTACTGCAGTACCATCCCTTACCATGGATCTTTCTGCCCCTGTCAATATAGTTTATGCGGTGCAATGACTTGTGTGTTTAGACTTCCACTTTATTTTTTGATGTGGCTGGGATTGGAAAATAATTGTGTATGTAAAAGGAAGGTATTTTGTAACAAGTGCTATGTTTGTGCATGACTTCCCCCCTCTCATTTTTACAAAAAGTAATCTTGGTTGTTTGGGCTCAAATATCCATATAGAGAGGCTCCAATCTCTAAGTGGTGCAGAACCTTGACATTCCTCTTAGTAAGCGTTCTTCTTAAAGTTCAATCTTATTTTGGACAGGAAAAAATGTTACTGTACAGATTTTTGTTACCACAGGCAGTGTCAGAGGCAAGAGGCCAGATCCAATCAAATGAAGTAAATGGAATTACCCTGAATTTACTCCTGTATAAGTGAGAGCTTGTTTCAAGCCCCAAGCTACATGAAAATGATTGCTGTTCTCTTTGCTAGCATTGCCCACATGAAGGCTGACATAAATACAACCCAGAGTGAACTTATTTAGTAAGTGGTAGGGTACATTTTTTCACTGTGATTGAAAGGCCTTAAGAATGCAAGTCTCAGCTGCACAAAGGTGTAAAAGGTGCCTGAGTTGAAGATCAATAGGAATTAAATGCTTAAGTGACTCAGGCCTATGTCTCTGAAAACATTCAAGCATTTTTTTAGCAGCTCTGTGATCGTCTTTCTGTCTTTTCAGTGGGATGAAATTGGATTCTGATGATAAGAATGAATGTCAGAATTTTATTTTTTAGGTTTATGTCTTCTATAAGCAATAAACACTTCAGCATTGCTGGCTAATACTAGGTGGAATTTTATATAGTTGTAAACTTTGCAAGTATCTGTGGGGGTAAAAGATCTGAAAACTAACGTTGCCATTACAAGAGTTGGGAGCAGCTGTACTCCACAGACACTCAGGTGCAAGTGGGGAAGAATAATTGTCTCGTATTCAGCTGTGTTGCGACTTCAAAAGGATTCAATACTTCATGTCTTGGTTTTGGGATTTTTCTCTCCAGTTGTACCAGATGTCAAAAGAAAAAGTTTTTATTCCTCTGTCAAGCTTATTAAAACTTTCTCTGTGATTTCAGCCTCCTACTTCAAGTCCCTTTACTGTTTTGCTTTAGATACTGCCTTAAAATTACTGTACCAAAGAGAATGCCTTTAGAAATAATCCCACATGAACTAGATCAATAAGAGACAACATTGCTACCTGCATGTTCTAAAACAGGATGGAAAAAATTTATGCATCCAATGATGAAGTGGCTTGCTAATGGAAAAAGTGATATGTGGTTTATTTTGCTCCATGGCTCTTGCAAGCTCTGATTATTAGATATCAAAGAGAAACTGGAGGTTTTGCAGATACCAGGTTAAATAATCTAGCACTTAATATCTGGTGGGTTTGAGTTGTGCCTCTGAATGCTCAACTAAGTATGTAAATTTAATAGGACTTTTATATTTACTTGAAGAATGTGCCAAAGATTTAAATATTGTGTCAGAAGCCAGCCCAGTGGATATGGAAATATTCACTGTCTACCTCTCATCCTAATAATTCCCTCACAAGTAAACCAAGACACAACTAAACTGTGACAAAGACCAAAGGATTGGTGGCCACAGCAATATTAAAATCTTCACTTCTGAAGAGTCTGTAGAAAATGTAAATTCAACTGAACCAGAATGAATGGTGGATAACCAGTGAAAAAAATTGAATTAGTTGTTTTCCAAAACAGCTGGGGAAGGTTTCTGCCCCCACACAGAAGAGCACTTGCACCTTAAAACATGCAGTGTGAGGCTCAGCAGGTTAAGACATAATATCTGCCAAATTTTCAGCTTTGGCTTTTGAACTTGAGGGTTGTTGTGGGTTCTCTCAAGTGACTTTTCTTCAGTCAGAGCCTAACAAGTACCAGTGGGGAAAAGCTTCCTAGGCCCCAGGTATTTTTCCATTTGCAGTTTCTGCAGGAGACTTGCTACCACAGTAAATTGGCATGAATCTTGCAGAAAAACACACAAGGTGACAAAGAACACTTCATCACACAGCACACTATGAAACAATATTTTCTTCCTCGTTGAACAACAGTAGACATCATGTTCAAGTCTTTCTGTCAGTCCAAAAGATTCAAGATGAGGAATTTCTGCTACTATGTTTTAGGACTTCTCCTAATAAGTGATTGATGCTTAGTAAGGCTTGAAATTTGTGTATACACCCCTTTGGGTTGATTCCCCCCCTCCCCAGTTTCACTAGGTACAGTCAAGAATCAAAACTCTCATCCAATAAAAGGTTCATGAGTCCCTTAGTACCACTTGTGTTTTGGCTTCTCTTATAATTTATTACAGCTAAGGGAGCAAAAGGCTGAGTTAATAAGGGTGAGAATGATTGTCAATTCTGTCAAAGAGTTTTGGGATGACCGAAAATATCACAGCTGGTAAAACTTGATTTTTGTGCCCTCTTTAATATTTGATGCACTTTTATTAGAAGTAGACCAAAATACATTTCTGTCATATATGCCTTCAAAAAACCCCCAACCAATCGGGTCAGAGGAAACAGGAATGTCTTTTCTGAAAGGGAACATTTGTGCATAAGGAACTTGAAGGCACTCAGTGGGTGAAGCTCTATTCAGGTGCGTTTTTTACTCTCTAGGAAGGAGTTATAAACAGTTTGCAGTATAATCACCAAAGTAAAGGGAATAGTCCTATCAACATGTGTGCAGATATGGCACCCTCCAGAGAGCTTTAGAAATCTGATTCTTCCTGCCCTGTTCTCATTCTGATCTTTAATTGCATGCTGTTTGTCAGAATCTGGGACGAATTCAGAGCTGTAGGCTCAAGAGGAGACTTGTATTTTTTGTTATTGTTAATGGGAGTATGCAGGGATATTTTTATGTATAGCAAAGTCTGCAGTGCCTTCAAAGCTTTGAATTCTGATTCTTTCCTGATGTGAACTCTGATCTGCTGTATACAGTATGTAGATTTTCAAAGCCTTCAGCAAGTGTAAAGGTTCTGCTTCTAGTACAGATGTATAGAAAACAGGGATGAGTCTGTGCAAAGAGGAATCATTTGCAATGTAACAGCAGGGAGCCATGGGAAGTGTTGCCCTATGCTCTTGCACATGCTGCTTCCTCACGAGGCTTCAGGCAAATTAGAAACTGTGTGATCAAGAATAGCTTCACAGAAACCCCAAAGGAAAGGTACAATCAATGTCAGTTTGTAACAGATTAATTATACAAAGACTAATGTTCCATTATTTTATTGTGTCTAATTTGTTTCACACACATTTGTCATCCATCTGCATTCTGAGCCTTTGCTGCTGTTGGATTTATTGCTGGCCCAAGGTCCAATCACGTATTTCTCTGTACTTCAGGGTCAGTTACACACAATGAAGGCAAATGCACGGAGACAGTTTTTAATAGTATTGAAGTGACGTTTCATTCTGGGCTTTGGCCATACTCTTATTAGCCAGGTCTGGGTGTGCTTTGGGTGGGTTCTGAGAGGCTGATTTGTCAAAGCATATGGGGGGGAGCCTTGTGAAATGTAAGACCTGTTTGAGACTTGCCTGGTTTTTAGGGAGGGAGCAAGTTAAGACATATCATCTTACATAAAGTATATAAACTTATATAATACCAGAAGGTATATAAAATACCTTCTGACAATCCTCTGCCAAAGCTTCTGTGCATCCATAAATGGCAATGGGAGATTTCTGTGAAGTCTTACAACCTGTGCCTGATTGCTGTTTTGTTGTTACATCCCCTCTTCCTGTAGAGATGAGGTGGGATGATGAGAAATTAGCAGTGCAGAGTCAAATGGTAAGTGATGCTACTTCTGGGTACCAAGAGGACTCTGGCAGATAAGGACGTCCTGCTCTGCAGGAATCTCTCCATATGGGAATTGTTCTATCCAAACTGCATTGTAATTCCATTTCCAGTGTCCAGTTCTCAATTACTTGGAAGCTGCTTTCCTAAGGGATGCATCTTATTTCAGCACTTCAAAACTATGCATGAAATTTACTGCTCTGTGAAAACAATGAGTTATTTGCTCCTTACAAAAACAGGAGTCCTGGGACTGCAGGTGATTAGAATGTTGCAAGGCTGCATTATCAGCCATGTTATAGCCTGAGTTACTGCCTTCAGCTGCTCTTTATCTGCTGTTTACAAATATTTGTTTGCATCGGTGTTTGCTGCTGCTTTTTTACCTGCATTTTACCACTGTGTCACTAAAAGCTGGTTTGGTTACTCTCCTCTGGTACCTGTTTTCTGTCCCTGTTGACTGGGTAGTTGTAATACTGCTATTTCTGTATTATTGGAAAGCAGCTTTCTTTTTTTTTCCATTCTCTGCCTCAAAAGAAGCAGTTCTGCTGGGTATTTATCTCTCTCTGCTACTATTTGCATTTTAGGGGAAGTAATTGCTGGAATTTTATTTTTTTTTTATAATTTGGTCAATATAATCAGCTTCTGTGAATAGGAAACACTTCTTTATTACTTTTTATTGAAATACCTTTTTGGTTTGTGTTGGAAAGTATTCCTCCTTTCCTTCGGATTTAGAAACAAAGGAAACTAACATGTGCTATCAAATAATGCTTTACTGAAGATTTGAAACAATTGTTAAACTGTTAAAAAACCTTTGAAATCTGTAAATCTCTACTTAATCTACACTAATTGAAAATCTTGCCTATTTCTCAAAAACATTAAAAGCCATGTTGCCAGATTTAATCATTGACTTAGACTGCCAGAAGTTTCTGGATGACTTTCTGCTCAGTTAATGAGTTCACTGTCTAATAGGGATTATTTGGAAGGTACTTACCTCTTGGGCACAGTGTGATGGAGCAGCAGCACTGAAAGGTGCAGGAGTACTCAGTGAGCTGATCAGATGTGGATGTTCAGCTGACACGGGTTGTCCATACGTTCCTCATGTTCCTCTTCATGAAGGGCCCAAAGATACTCTATCATCCAAATTGCATTTCCCAATCTTGATTAATCTGAAAGTCTTTAATTGGCTGTTTCCTCTATCTGTTGGTAACATAGGTCTCTTGTGGCAGCTTTTTTCCTTTCAGCGTGGAATCATTCTGCATTTAGGAAGCAGAAGGAGAGATTTTGCCTTTCAATTTAATTTGATGTGACATTTTGAGTACCCTCCAGGATGCTTTTCCCTTGTTTTTTTTTTTTTTTAAATACGTTATCAGACTATAATATTAATTNAAGATGAGATTTGGAGGGTGAATTATTTTTTAAGTGTGAGTACATTAATCTGCTTATTTAATTTATTTTGCAAGAACTTTTGTTGCTGCTTCAATCTGAAAACAGCTTGTGAATTTTTATGCGGTCTGTCTTTATAAACCCATCCAAAGATACCTTGTGATGGTTCAACTGTTACTAATATCTGTAAGTTGTAGAGAGCATGGTTGGGTGCACTGAATATCTTGCTGCAGAAAAAGGCCAGAGCTCATAATTGAAAGAGCAATCACATGTCAGCTGGTTGATATTTGTACCTGGAGTTGGTGTCCACTGAAAGCTAAAGGAAGATTCATCTCACATGAGACTGGGTGCATTAAGTATTTCTTAAGAAAGTGTAGTTATGTTCAAGTCCTGTAAATTTCTTCTCACATTAACTAAATTTCCTGCCCTTCTCAAAAGTTTGTTTATGAGCCTGGGCTGCTTAGATGGCAAAGGTGTGACAGTGTAAGGTAGAGCTGAGTTCAGGTAAGATGTTTAGTTTAACATGTTTAACACATACAACACCACAACTCCTACTGTGTAACTTCACTGTGGTCACAAACTGTCTCACAAGAAGCGTGACACAATAAAATCCATGACTCAGATCCTGGTACTGTTGAATCACAAATAAAATTACAAGTATTGCAGTTCTCTTTCTGGTGGGTTCTGCTCCCAGATTACCCATAACTGTAGCCACCTGCTAAGTATTTGCTGACCTCTTGCTCCAGAAGTTAACAATCTGTTGAAGTGTGGTCCTTCACATAATTTTCAAAATGCTTGAGCTCCTTTGGGAATTGAATTTGCAATAAAAATGTAAAATATGTCTAGAAGTTACATTGAAAAATACATTGGAAAGAATTCCTCTGTAGCTAAAGCTTGGCACTGTTGTAGCCTGGCTTCAGGTCTGCAACAGGAATAGCTGATACCAACGGGAGGGAGGGAGAAATCAGCCTCACATATGTCCTGTTGCTTCTCTAATGCATACCAATGTTTTATTGCCACAGATGTCATCAGAAAGGCTTTTTCCCCTTCAGCAAATACTTTTTGGGGCAAAGCAGGTGAAATCACTGGTGAGTGGGAAATTTTAGCCTAAAGTAAAATACAGTTGAAGATACAAGTTCTGATTTCCTTCCTTGATAGTGCTACATCAGAAATATGGCACCATTCACACTTTGATTAAATAATAGAGAGAAAGAAGGTGGGGATGGGAAGCAGCCTGAAATAGGATGGACCCTATTTTAATCTGAGATTGCCCAGAGAAAAGATTGGTTTAAGTGTTAATTTGAAAATACAGGCTGACAAAGTGTTCTTTGGAAAGAGACACACTTCCAACACATTTTCAGTGAGCATTTGATACTTTGCTATCCCATTATATCTTTGGATGCTTTCTGTTTTAATTGTCCATTGTATCACTCCCCAGGTTTGTTACAGAGGGTTGTGTTTTCAGATTTCCTTCGTAGCTCCTGATCTCTGACATTGCTGGTGAGCCCCAGAGCTGGCATCCTGCTGTTACCCCCGTGACTCTATTTTCTCAGTTGTCTCCTGGTCTTTGACTAAACTACAGATTCCCACACCTTGTTGAGCTCTTACCTACCTCTTTCTTTGCCTGCCCTTGCAGGAGTCTGAGGTTTCCCACATCTTCAAGCCCTGTTTTCGAGGGGAGATATTTAATGTTTTTTTTCCTGAGCAAAGCATTTGGGCTTGATTATTTGGTGTCTTAAATGAACTTACAAATATTTCAGCCATTATTTTTTAAGATAGTCTTAGCAACTCTAATTACTTTCTAGTTTTTAGCATGTTGGAAGCTGATGAGCTTAAAATTCAGTTGGGCGGGGTCATTTTTTTTTTTTAATTAATTTTCTTTTCCTTAAAGGAATTAGTGGAGCTGAATTATTCTGAATATGTTTATCTCCCTTGCTGATAGTGACTAGGCATAGCTGCAGTGTTAAGTAAGTGGTTAAGAATATTTCAAGTGCCTCTTTCAGGAAACATATGAGAAGCAAGAAATTATATTTGGATTACATGTGAGTTCTTTGAAGCTTCACTTAAATTCTTCTCCTTACCAATTCAAGTCTGAATAATGGCAGCGGCAGTGGAAGTCTTGACTGTAAATGTCATTTGTATATGCAGGATTTTCCTTTGTCACTTTAGCTGAAGTATTTGTTCTGAAGTTATCTGAAGTGGCTTAGAAACCACGAGCTAACATGGTTAAGTGTCCATACTGTGCTGTTTTATGATAACTGAGGTGACTACGTGGAACCAAGAGCACTGCAGAATTCAAGTCTCCTTGTTTTTCACAGGCAGTGATGCTTCACTGCTGTGCTTCCTAACAAGCCTAATGTTTGTCACTATAAAAATTTACATCAACTGTAAAAGAAATTAATTAGTTAATTACCTTGTATTTACTAACCTTGGATATCCTGAGATACAGTTCAGTGCTGCCTAGAACACATCACTGCCTCTGTTTTATCTCCTGCTAGTGGGCAAAACAAACACCTGAAGAGGTGGGCTTAATTTAGCACATACTAGGGCATCACTATTTTTCTGCAGTAAAGCAAAATTTTCCAGTCTGCCAGTCTTGATTGTTTTTGCCACAGAGCACATGGAAAGGATACAGTTATCCAGTGAACAGCTTTCAAAACAATTTTGATTCTGTCCCTTCAGAGTGTCTGCAAACTCTTTTGGATTGGTGACATCTACAGTTTTATAAACACATCATGACTAGAAATGTCCACATTGTTAAGATTAGATTAAATGTCTGTTAAGGACAGGCTTTGTGAAAAAGTTTCTTTGATACGACCTCATAGCCTGACAGCAAAATATGGTTACTGGTTGCGAGTGGTTCCTACCCTTGGCACCTTAGCTTAGGTATGGTGTCTCTGCAGGTCTCTGGCCTTGCACCCTGGTACCTAAACTGGAAGGCCAGTGTCTGATAGATGAGTTATGTGGCACTCCTGCTCGTGTCTTACTACTGTAAACATCTACCTGAAGAGATGCTCTGTAGGTTTCTGCTTTGACAGTCCCTTTGGTGCAATAGGCAGCACTATAGTTAGAAAGCACACGTGCAGTCTTGCTTGTGCTTCATCTCTTCAGCATGATTGTCAGGCAGTGCATGACAACTGCCAAACATGTTAAAGGTAACATCTCTGAGTCAGTGAGTCTAAATAATTATGCCCAGCCTCCAGCACGTGTCTGTGTGCTTCGAGATAAATCCCTTTGAAATGGCATCTCAGAACATCAGTAGGGGAAAAAAAAAGACAAGTTGTGCCTTTTGTTCTTTCTGTTGCCTTCATCTTCTATTTACCTTCAGCATTTTTTGATATTTGCTAGTGGTGTCTAGAAAGACTCTTGCAAAGCTTTATTTTTGTAGCATTTTCCTGCATCTTTTCCAAAATGAGCTGCTGGGAAATAACCGGTGATGCAGCTCAAGGTAAGGCTGCAGCACAGCCAGGCCAGGGGAGCAGCACGGGGCCTGCACTCATTCCCTCCTGTTGCTGTGCTCTCTGCTGGGCTCTTCTCACCTGTGTCTCTGCAGACAAACTGCAATATTCTCTGTGCCACATGGCCAAGGGTCATTTTCCTCCATCAGGAAACTGTGGGAGAATGTTCTTTCTGAAAAGAGGACATTTAACAACTCCTGCACTCCACTGACAACAAGCCCTAGAAGAATAAATTCATGGATTGTATATAATCTGGACAGAAATATTTGTAGGAGCACAGATAAAACCTACACCATAGACATAGCCATAGTACAGTAATTATTTGTGTTTAAAGAAGGTGTAGACTAGTTCTTTATTTCTAATTCTTGAAGGTTCTTCAAGCTTGATTTCTTTATTGTTTTTTCCTTAACTTTTTTTTTTTGCTATGTTTTTCTTACTGCATCTTTCCTTTGAGCCTCCTCTTCCTTTGTGTTATATTCAAGCTAAGATGTTCCAGATGCTTCAAATAGCCTCTCCATGACTGTCTTTGCACATTAACCCCACCCCAGCAGATTTGCCTGTGCATCCCACACAGGGGGAACTTTGCATCCTGGTACATCATAAAGACAATGTCAGTATGTCCAAGGTACCCCTTGAGCCAGAGCTGTTTATACTGCTTTCTTCACTTGGGACAGCATTACTTTGTCCAGTGAGTAAATCTCAGTTGTCTAAGTGCTGGAATCTAATTATCCTGTTCTATTCAACCAGCTGCTGCAAAGAGCTGAAAAGTAGAATTCCCCTTAGTGCCCAGGTTTTGCTGTGTTTGTTTTGCAGAAGCATTCGTGTTTCGCATCAAAAAGAAGCTCAAAGACACAAACTTGCTATAGCGCATTGAAAATTAGCACCAAGTTTTGTAGGAACTATGACTCAGTTGTACAGATGAGCCAGCTCTTGTTCCACCCAGACTGAAGGGTCACTGCTGCTGGGCTTTGGCCTGGAACCCTCCAAGTGCTGCCCTGAAAAGTCAGTAAGTTCCTGTGTTAGTCCTGGTGTTTGTTCCTGGGTCGGTGGCAAGTTCAGGGTGCCTCATTCTCTCCTGGCTTTAACTCTGTGTGACGTGGCTCGCTGGTATCTCTGCCACTGCTGTGTGGGCTCACCAACCCCCACGATGAATATGCTCTGTGACACTGTTATGTGTTTGGGCTAAGGAACAAAATGAATTCCACTTCTGTAGGGTGGTGCCTAATGCAAATTTCTCCAATCTTTTAAGTATCCCAGTGTAGGGAAATACTGTGTTTTCTGGGAAGAGACGTTCTAAAACTGGAGGTTTGGAATGGTATTACACAACTGTGGAAGGAAATGTGTTCAGTGTGCATGAACAGCTCTTATTAGAACTGTCAGGTATAAAAACAGTTTTGAGAATCAGGAATGTGTCTATTCTGTTTGTATTCATATATCATCTGTTTTATTTTCACAAAAAGAAACAAGCAAAGAAAAAAAAGGGCCACGGCTGGTCACTGGCATAGCTCTGAGTGGTGAAATCATGAATTTTCTCCTATCTGGGAGAAGGGCTGCTTTAAAAGTGCTTTGCATGGTCTGGGGTGGGAGCTGAGGAACCAGAAAGCGGATGGGAATCAGTTCTTTGACACAGCTGCTTACTCAGACTTTAGATATGGAGGGCTCTGTGCATTTCCTTTATATCTCTTTGCGCTACATGAAGTGATCTGAAACCATACTACACCAGGGTTGGAAATCCACTGTGAATCAGAATTCCCAGCATCAATTTTTCCCAAAAATTAAATGAATCTATAATAAATCAATTCTCTTGGGAATAAAAATGTCAAATGTTGGCATTTCTAATTAACAAGGCATGTCAGTTCCTTAAATTTTAATGTGTCCATGTCTTTACTGAATAGTCTCTTACAGCTGTAATACTGTTCACTTGACACCTCATAAATAATAATTTTCACAAGAAGACTTCTGTATGGAGGACATTTTAGATTATCTGTGTGAATTAATACATATGAATTTTATGCATTGCGGAGAAATGGGTGAAATTAATACCAACTACTAAAAGTCATCAACAGGAACTATGTAACTTTGGTTGTCACTCAGCGTTGATGTTGTTATGCAATAACATCTCTTCTGTTAATATTGTATGTAATTGGGTCAGCAAACAAAGACTCTTCTGCTTCGTAGGAACTCCCTTTGTGAAAGCAGTTTGCTGATTCCTTTCAGGATAGAGAGAAGAAAGCAATCCTCAGTAGCAACACAGTGACTTTCTGGGAATTTGTATGTACATGCAAGTTTAAACAACAACCCCAAAACATTCTCTCAGGTGAATTCAAAGTTCCTGTTTCTAAGAGGTGGTAAGAACAAGTTTTAGGCTATGAAGTTTCATGCATTTCTGAAGTTGACAAGTTCATAGATAAGATCCAGATGAATCTGGAACAATGAGTAAAAAACAAAAAGGGGAAACAAACAAACCACCAAAACCCAAATGGACTTGTCTTTTAAAGTAAAAGTGTTTTCTGTAAGTTTTATAAATAGGGCTCTGCTATGAGTAGGGGTTCTGAGTAATCACTGTTGGTGCAGGCCCTTGAGGAGAACAACAGTTTTGGCATCTGGATGAAAATCAGATGTGTTCAGATGAGCTGAGTTTACCCACTGGTCAGAAGTGAGACAAAAAATTCCCCTTCTCAGGGCAGGATTGTGTTGGCAGAGTGTGTGCTCCTGAAGGACCAAAATCTCTGTCACTTCAGTAAGGGGGCATGTTCTCTTGAGGGCTAAAAGGATGTGAAGCTGGGGCTGGCCATCTGCAATTAAGGTGTGCTGCATTCCCCAGGCAGGGATACAGCTGCATTTCTTGTAGATTTTCACTTCATTCTTAGAGGACTGACTATACATCACATATTTGATGTGGGTTGGGGGAGTGGAGGAAGGTGGGGCAGTGGTGGTTGTGTGTTGGTTGGTTTTTACACCGTTATGTCTTGCTACTGTATTTTTTCCCTTTTGAGGTGATGGAGCTTAACTAATCTCAAATTCCTGAGTCAGGGATGCTCTGAGTTTCCCTGGGGATGTTTCCCTTGCTCAGGCTCTGCACTGTGTGAGAAGATGTAGAATAGTATCAAGTATATTGCACTTCTCTCACTACCTCCCTCATGCACATGCTTACCCAGTTCTGTTCCAGATAGGTTTTGGTTCGTTTTAAATTAGGTTCAGCAGTCAGTAACCTTTGTTTGTCCCAGGAAATTGGCTGCTAGCTTAAGGCTGCATATTGCAGTGCACACAGCAGCTGATTTTTCTTGGGATCAAAGCTTGAGGAACCAGATCTTCTTCTGTTTACTTGGCATATGTGATGTGGGTACGTTTTTATTGCCCACATTCCACCTCTTCATTAGTCTCATTCTCTGTTTTCATCTCATTTAAAATGTCAGGATCTGCCACTTCTCTGCCAATTTCATGATGGCCTACGCTGGCAAACACCCTGAGCTGTGCTACAGTCATTTCTGCAGCTGGAGAGGGCAGCGGCTCTTGAGGTTTCTTTTGGATGGTGTCAGTGTTGGTGTTGTGGTGCTGTGTATTGAAACTTGGTTTTCTAGCTGTCTTAACCTCTGCATTTGGTTATTTGGGATGGAAACATAAACTGTGACTGAAAGGGCCCTATTTTTATAGGGTTCATTTGGTAACATGCTCTTTTGTTAGATGATTTGTTATATAACATACAATTGTTTTGGCTGTTCCTATTTCCTGGTTAGGTACAAAGTAAGGAGGTCGCGCTCAGGAAGAAGTCAGCACACCTAAATTAGAAACATTCTCAGCTTAGTGTGTGATATTTGCCATTTCTGCCTTTTTTTTCTCTTATGTATCATGATTGGAAGGTATTTTTATTTAATTTACTATAAATATTTTAACTGTCAGACTTGTCTTTTCACTGCCTCTTACCTATCCACACACAACAGCACAACGGATTGTACCTGCCTAGTATTTGGAACCACCTTTATTCTGCAGTCAAATTATTCCAGATGTGCAATAGTGGTAGTTGGAGCATTTTGCAGCCACACAGGATTTCTCACACTTGTAGAATTTCTCCTGATGAAACCCCCTTGCCCGTGAGGGGTTACAGTACAAGGAGGGCAGCACAATCTCCTGTTATTTGCTGCATCTTGCTGTTAATGAGTCGTATGCCCTCACAGGAGATGCTGCTCAGGTTTGCAGTCAGCCGGCTCTCAGCCACACTAGAATTTTCTCGCAGCCTCCCGTGGCAGGCTGTGCAGCAGAGATCAGCTGTGGAACTTTGCTATCAAGGCTGCATGCTGAGATCCTTCTTTCATGCAAATTATGGCTTTTCCTGTAAGCAAGTGATAAGCTTTTTCAAACAGCATGGCAACCTAGCAAATAAAAATCCTCCTTGTTCGCTTGAAGGAGTGGCTTCTTTTGTATGCCTCTTAGTGACCTTAATTTCCATGTGATTAAATTTTGATCTGTTAATGATTTCACTCTCATGGTTGACAGAGAAATGAGGGACAAGCAGGAGAAACTGGCATGTCATTGTTTGCAAATGAGCTCATTTGAGAAATATATAAAATAAATACCAAAATTCAACTGAATTGATTTTATCTTCAAATTAAAAAATGTTGTATTCTCCTTGTTATTATTTTGTCATAAGGATGTCTAGATTTCTGATTAGGAAACAGATCATCAGACACAACTTGACTGAAGTATATAACAAAAACAACTGAAGAAATCCTCCTAGAAGACTTGAGCCACCTGATGTTTCCCATGATGCTTATTGCACATTAAATATTTCGAGAGCAATATTAGTGAGTTTAGTGGGATAATAATTAAATGTTCAAGTAGTAAGGTATTGTTTATTGTCAAATATTTTTGATGCTTCCACTGTTGGAATGCAGAAGTCTCCCATGTAATCTCAGGAGGAAAATTAGGGAAAGTAAACTGCTAACTCAGCCTTGTGGTCCAGACTCTGAATGCCTTTGCTAAAGCAGAACCATGGCATTATTTAAATAGCTTCAAGCAGCATTCTTTTTAACTAAGGTTTTCTTTGTGAATTCCATTTTGTTCAATATATGACAGAAAGGTGGCTGGGGGGACTTGTAGAAGGGCTGGTAATAATACAAGGACAACATTAACCAGGATATCCGTTCTCATAAAAGTGTCACAATGATGATCTATTAAATGCATAAAATTTTGACTATTGCACCCTATCTTGAACAATGCAAGGTGTTTGAATCTGTTCTTATTTATTTACAATACTATTAAGGTCATTGACTTATTTTGCTGTAAAACAAGTTAGAATTAAAATTAAGCTCAAGTTTTCCAACCAAGGAAGACACCCTTAGTGCCATGTGAGATTAGAGTTCCCCACTAGTCTAAGATCTGATATGACCAAGAGGTTCTTTTGAGGAAAACAACTGCAAACCTTACAGCTGTTTTCACAAGAAAAGGCAAGTGCCACACAGCATGTTTCAAATGATTGCTTTAGATTCTCCAGCAGCAGGGGAATTTGCTACCTGAAATTGCTCTCTGTAAGACCACAAATCAGACTTCTACCAAAAAACTCTGCTGCCATAAGGTGGTGGTTTTCTTCAATAAGTTGTTACAGTTTTAATAAAATCTGTTTAGTACAGTCTTGGTATTAACGAGAAGAAAGTTTGGTAAAGGTAGGAATTAGAGGTTGTAAAAGGCTCTGGAAAACCTTTCTTAGTTAAAATCAATGGCAGTCAGGCTCCTTCCCTGAGTGCTTTATAAAGAACCAGTATTGGCAGAGATGTCAAAACCTCAGATTTGTTACTGTCCATTTGTCCTCAGGTGTATTCCCCATAAAACAGAAGTTTTAATTAAGAGGGGAGCACGTTATGTGAAAGATGTGAGCTTTGGACATCGACCTGACAATGCCTGCAAAAACAAAAGAGAAGACACCCACTCTACCCCTCAACCCCCCCAAAAAGTCCCAAATGAAAAAACCCTCAAAATAAATTGAAAACCGCCTGAAGATGAAATGAGCCTTCCTCATGTGTCAATATCTAAACTCAGACTAGACAAGGTTATTGGCTTTTTGCATTACTGTCTGAATGCAGCTCTTGTGTGTAGCGTTCCCATGTTTGATGGGGAATAAATCCCCCCGATTAAGGGGCTTGATTAAAAATTTGTTTTCCATGAGCAGCAAGTATGGTGGCAAATTTAATAACCACTTTTAGCTTTTACAGCAAAGTAAAGGAGTATATATACAACATCATGGTGACTGATGCAGAAAATACTAAGGATGTTTTTATTGCGGTGCTCTTCTTTGCGTAGTGTTTGCCCCTTTGATGTTAAGCAGGCACAAGGCAAACCCTAATGCAGTAACACTGGCTGTTTTTAGTTTGCATTTTTAAGTGTTTGTGCATTCTGTATCTGACACTGTTAGCTGTGGCAAGTCACAAGGCTTGCCTTGCATGGCCAGACGGACAGGCCTCCTGGAGCCCTGGACCATCCCCAGTGTCACAGTGGAGTGTGGCAGGGTCAAAGAGGGGGAAAGGGCACATACAGCTCCAGGAGAAATGCAGTGCTGTTTTACCTGAAGTTTAGAACTAGTATTAACAGAATGATCATGAACTCAGAGCTGTTCCTCTTTGAGAGATGTCTTTTCTGATTTATAATTACACACTGTGACCAGTTATGGCTATTTGTAGAATTGCAGAGTAGCACAGATGGCAAAGGGCCTTTGGAGGTCAATCCACCTCCCTGTTTAAAGTAGGACTGCTCAGATTCAGCCTATGAACAATTTAGCATGGACAGAGTTTGGTACTAATTTAAACCTAAAGAAAACACTTGGTCTTGATGTAAACTTCCCATAAAGTACTTTTGTGTCTGGTCTGGTTGTCTGAAAATGTGTGAGATAAATGTTCAGGCATTAAGGTGTTCTGTATATTGCTAGAGTTACTTTTATCTCCAAGTTTGTATGAGAAACATCTCTTTAACTTGGATGCAAAGGCGACTCTAGCATTATATAAAACACATAAATGCCTGAAGTTTATCCCACAGAGACCAGAAGTATCAGTCTGTAATCTCACTGCTCTGAATCAGATTTCAAATATGAAAACACAATGAGCAGACTCCAGAATCCTCCTGCATAATGGAATATATTGTGAGATGGAACTGAAGAGGTTACTATGAATGCAGAGCAGTTGCTGTACCTATTCCAACAGAAATCAAAGCTTAGCATTTGTATTTCCCATCTGCATTTGAGCCAACCCTTTTAGCTCTAGTCAGGAGCCCTTAATCTGGCAAGCATGATGTGTTTTGTATATTTTGTCCTCCACGAGTAGCTGTGACCTAAAATCAGATACAACTTCAGTGAAATTTGCACATACTTCAGCAGGCACTACAGTTCAAAGAGAAATGGCTTTGAACAGACCTTTGCAGCATCTTTGGCAGTTCCATGTTACAATGTGGTGACTACTTTATATGTAAAATGGTTCTCCACTGTGTGGATTTGAAAGCACCAAAGAATTGTAATGCTAACAGCAACCACAGGTGATTTTGTTTAGACACTTCAGTGTGTTTCAAGAGCATCATAATCTGGATGCTTTTTCCAGTGCTCACAAGCAGCGAAATGCCTTAAATGGTTAGCACAGCAGCTTGTGGTGTAGTTGTGGCTAAACACAGGTGAACCCAACAGGGCAGCATTTGCTCTGTTCCCAAATATGTCACATAGGTGTCCTGAGGGAATGGGAAAGCTGCCGTCAGAGGAAAGGGGGGATAATGGGAAATATGAAAAGTCAGTCAGTAGAGAGCAGGAAATGCAGTGAATGGTCAGCCTGGCTTGTCTGGCTGTGCTCAAACTCCCAAATCTGAGGTGGTGTCAGAAGTTGCTCCTGGCAACAACTTTGCTCCAGGAAGTTATTTTCAGTTTGAATCATTTCAAACCTCTGTCTGTGACAAACTGCAGTGTGGGGGACAAGCACTGCTGGCTTGGGCAAGAGATGTCGCAGGGACGTGGCCTCTTGCCACTGAGGAGTAGGGAAGCACATCCTGCACGAATGTCTCTGCAAGGACTGAGTTCTTTGTGGCAGCTTAAACAATACTGAATCTTGTACAGGCAACCTTGCTCATAATTAAATTGGTCTCAATTTGGTTTGATCTAAATTACAGTCAAGGTGAATTAAGACACATGAAATAGGCTATTTAAATTCTGAATTAAACCAACTACGTGGTTTTGTGCAATGTAATCATTGTCCTTCAAATGCAGAGGCTCGAAGCGGTTAGCTTTGCTAAGATCATCGGGTGTTGTGAGGCTGAAAGCTCTTGTGGGGTGCAATGCTTGGGGAGCACAAATGCAATATCTTTCTAAAATCACATCAGCTAAATTTAAGTAGTTCATATCTTTATAGACAAAGGTCATATTGAACAAGGCATGAATAAATGTGCTCTGAGCTGACAGAAAGCATTTTTGTGCACCATAGAAATGGTCAGTAGAAGTTTTTGTGTCCATGCCAAGTGCAAAGCTTGCTAATGAGTTTTATCATAGTCTGGAGGGTGAATAGAATTCTGTTACCAAGGCTGAATGTTTTTTGGCAATGCTTCAGGGCAAGGCTAAGAGATCAAGATAATGAAGTATAAAAATTTAAACATTTTTAATTCCTTCATTGGAACTGAATTTACACTTCAGTTTTAGATTTAAAAGAAAGATCTCTGGTTTAATTGTATCCCCAAGAGATGCAGAGAACTCTCTGTTTTCAGAGGTATTTGGATTATTATAAAAAAAGAATATTTTTTTAATATATACTGTAATATAGGTTCCTCTTTGATATAGGGCTTTGATTTAATCAGATAGGTCTTCTGTTTTTGGTGGGGTTTTTTTTGTTTTTTTTTTAATAATGTAGCAAATTTTAAATTACTTCCAATATTGTCTGCCTGACCCTTGCCTCCTTCCCTTACCCATTACGTGTGGTAATCAGAGACTAATTGCCTGTACATTGTCATCATTTCTTTGTTCTTTCCCCTTCTCCTGAATGGATTCCAGTTTTTGTAGGGCATGTACTTACCAAGTTGAAGGGAGAAAAAAATGGAATTGAGTCTATGATGCAAAGTTCCACAGGGACTCCACCGGAATTTGCCCATGCACTAAACTGATTTCTCTGCTCATGTTTCTCTTCCTTCGGGGAACTTTGCTAAGGTCTCAACAATGTCACTACAATGTCTGTCTTTATTAGAAAACACCAAGGGAAAATTATGTAAGTGAGCAACAAGGTAAATTATAGTAAAAACAACTTGCATGCTTTGACAAGTGTCATTTTAAGGGACTCAAACCCGAGTCATTACTTAATTCTTTAACTATGGCATGTTGTTCCATGCAGGAGCACTGGAGCCGGGGAAGCTGTGGGTAGTAAGTTCCTTCTGAAATCCTTTGCAGGGTACTGAATTCTCACTTAGAATGAACCACAAACTGGCAATGCATGTTTTTGAGTATCAGTTCCAAAGTGTCCTCACAGTGTTCCTGTGAGTAATGAAATGTGTGGGGACATTGTTTTTTAAGCAAGTCTTTTCTCAAACCAGTGATTAATAACTGAATCTTTGTAGACTCCCTACCTATTATCTTAGAATGATCCTATTTAGTTTTATTTTGTGAAAATGCTTCCACATTTCCCAAGTGAGAAATTCCATTTGAGAAATAGTTTTCCGAAGTTCTTTGTGTGGAGAGGTGATCTGAACTGGAAGCACCACAGGGAAACCTTTTATGGGTTTTTACACCTGCAGAAAGTTCCCATTGCTGTTGTGCAGACCGGAGTTCATAGGAGTTTTTCATACTGGACTTTAGTGGATGCAGTCATAGTAACACTGAGACCAGAACAGAGAATTCTTTAATGGTTACAAGGTTTTTTCTTAGAAGGAATTATTTCGTGAATTAAACAGCAGACCCACCATGTGCTGTGTAATTTCTTCCTCTTCTTGGCTTGTTTCACCCTTCTCACGTTGGAAATAAATTGAAAACTGTCTTGAGCTCTCCATATTGTGGCTCATCTAAACATCATTATCCAGTCTTACTGGGCCCCGCACTGTGCAGCTGCATGTCTGTCTGTAACAGCCACTACATCTGCTCTAAGGACATCTCCTGTTGGTAAGGTAACTTGCTACCTGTTCAGACAGTCTTTTGTTTCTGGTTTCCTAACCTTGGCACACTCTTTACAGTGAAGGTGTTAAGCCACTGGTCTATGTAGCTTTTTTTCCAGCTGCATCAGTAAGTGCAAGTAAACAAAAGAGAAATTAAACTAAAAAGAAGAGGTTTTTTTCCTAGAGAGTAGAAAGCATAGACAAGAGTGATTCATTGTGCCATTTCTCACACAGTCCTGATTCCCACTAGTTCAGTTAAGATTTCCCACCGTGTGTGTTACCTCAAAGCAGTGACGTTCGTGTGCTGCCTGTGATATTCCTGTCAGGGATATTTGCTTTTGACGTCTGAGCGTTCCCAAGGACCCCGTGACTAAGATATCCCAGGCATATGATGGTTGTGTTTTAGGGACATAAACACCAAACTCAAAGGAGAGCATTGCAGTTACGGTTCTCATAGAGCAGACAAACCTCCCTCCCTCCAACCTGGCAGTGGCTGGTTTGTAGGTAGGAGGTACATTTCAGTCCTTTCATTTACACTTCCAGTAAATATTCTGTCCCTAATACTGAGTGGGTTTTGTCTATATCAGCAAGTTTGATATTTAATGCATTAATTATTCACATCGTTGACTTGAATGATCAGAAAACACTGTAAAATATTTCTGGCTTTTTGATCATTATATTGAAATACTTCATTTTTTTTTCTTGGGAATCATTTCCTTGCTACAGAAATGAAGCCCAGGACTTGTCTCACTGTCTTCTCTTTATACCATCCCAGCAGCTGGGGGTAAAGGAAGCTGTCTCTGGGTGATAGACTTGTGCCAGCCGGGAGTGCCAGTTGAGCCTGGGATGTGCGTCTATGCTCAGTTCTTCCCTGTGTTTTTACCTAACGTTTCACAAGTGTGGTGTTGATGGAGTAAACCTGAGTGCCTGTGTTGGATCTGTGGTTACAAGGCCAGATTACATCTGTGATCTTTGAGGCAGCACCTCTTAAACAAATCCATTCCTCACTACAATCCAATTACTGTTATTATCCTCAGACCTGTTCAAGGATCATTTATTCCAGTATCAATCTGACTGGTGTCCACCCCTTTGTCCCCTCTAGATTTTATGCAGTAACTCACTAGAGAGGAACTTGGACACTGAGGACAGAGATTTGGCATTTTTCATCTTTTCAAATGATCGGTGAAGGGAGTCTGGAAATTATTTTAACACAGCAGCCCTGGCATAAAACAACAAAGTTCTCTTCCTGCCATATGGCAATCAAAACTTATGTTTGGCTGACCAGCTGCAGATCACCCAAGTCTATTGGATATGGATGAAGACGTTGACATAAAATAGGGGTTAGTGTTATTACACTAAGATCTTTAAGTGAAGATGCAGCAGAGTATTGGGAAAGGCATCTCCATTAAATATTCAGTACCTATGAAATGATATGCTGAATATCAGAGAGTTTTCCTGAGTCAGAGCTTAAAATGCCTTTTTGAATGGTTTTATAATAATCATGAGAGTCTCTGCTGACATCTATAGTTAGATAATTGTTTTGAAGCCATAGTCTATCACTCCTACAATTTTCTCATTGACATCTTATGCTTTGCAAATTAGGGAGAAGAATTAGTGGATGATTTCTAAAACTATAATGTATAACTCTAAAAATACTATTTATTGTCTAATTTTTATCGTATTCAATTATCTTTTAATTCATTCTGATCTAGTATTTTCAAAATACAGTGTATAGTTGATCCAGAGCTGCCCAGTTTCACTTTAATGTTTAAACATCTTATGTTAAACAATTTCATTCAAACTTTTGAATACCTTTCTTGTGGTTTTCTTGCGTGTTAATTCAGTGTTTGCAGGTAGGATGCATGAGACATTCTGTGTTTCTTGTTTGAAATGAGTTTGGGCACCAAGGTCAGTCTCCATGTGATCTGAAGGGCTGAAAAAGATTTTAGAAATGAATTTCCATTTTGTTGTGCAGAAGTAGGTGGTTGTGACAGCTGGGCAGCCCCTCCGCCCGCATCTCCCAAGGCTCTGCTATCTGGAAAATTCAGCCTTGGCCCTTGAACTGCCACACCCCGATCCTGGTGTAACAATCACAGTGCCAAGAGGTTCTGATTTGCTTCAGCAACAAACACAGGAGCATTTTGGAGTCTCCCTTTGCTGCCTTTGGCAGCACAGAAAGGAAAGGAGTGACTTTAGTTTTATTTATGTTGCTGTTTTCTTCCACTTAGGCTGGGTTAATTTAATATGAAAAACACAAATGTAATGCTATTTGTTGTAAGGTAGTTTTTAATGCAAGGGAAGTACTGCCTGGAAATGACTATTGTAAAAAACTTTCTGTACTAATTTATTTGGGTACAATTTGATATTAAATTACTATGGATAGCAACATAAATAATTTAATGTGATTCCTGGAGATAAGTGATAAATTACTTTTATCACAGCTTTTCTCTTATAGTCAGAATACTACCTGGGGTTTTTTTAATTCATGTTATTTGCATTTTCATTAGATGTTTGAGATTAGGAGAACAGTGGTATTTGAAGAACTGTTTGGACTATTAAAGAGATTTCAGTATTAAAAACTAAGACTGGGTGAATTATGTATAGATTGTAGAAGCTTACACAAAATATATCAGTGGGAATTATGGGGCCAGGACTTCATATGTGACAGGTAAGAGATAAACATTTTAACTAGAAAAATGTATTCTTACCAATAAATTGAATTCTAATGGAAGGAACTGGAGGAATTGCTGCCCTTGAAGAATATGTGAAATCTTTCAGAAATCATGCTCTGTCTAATACATTATTTAAACTCAAACGATTTGAAGTCACTGACTGTTCCTGAGGATTCTATGGGAAGTTTCAGTGAGCACAAACAGAAACCAACAGAAATGAGCAGACCCACCAAACCCAGATATTTAAAATGAAAGACTTATTCATACCTGGAAATACTCAGAAGCAGCAAATGAAGAAGAGCTCTCACAAAAGGAATGCACTGGTACATAAGGGTATAAACCACTCGTAGGGTACTCAGTGTCAAATTAGCAGGGTGGGTGGGAGGAACGTGGTGTTCTGTTCCACACTGGTGGACTGTCAGACTGCTTGAAGTCAAAAGGAAGAAAAGTTGGTAGATTTACTTATTAAAAGCATTATGCTGGGGAGGTATGAGGGGAAACAAAGGTCTAATGCAATTTTAACCACTTTAGTAGCAATGAAGTGCATAAAGTAAGGTACACGCTATGTAAAATGGAAAAAACCCTTTTTATCTGAACTATTACCTTCTGTTTTAAAACAGAGCTTGAGAAATAACAAATATTTAGTTAAACCTTAGTCAAGACAGCATATTTTCTCTTTAAAGTAGTTTCCATACCTGAAGACATGTATGCAGGTTAGATGTAAAGGAAAGTCTGTGTTTTAGTAGTGTCAGCATATTTGAAATAATTTGGGTAATCTTTTCTTAGGTATATTTTGTCAAAAGAGCTTCTGTTCCATGGTCTGAAAACACCATCAATTACAAAATTCCCTGAAGAAACTGAGCTCAAGTATAACATAATATCAGTGACTGGGAGGTTGTAGGCATTTTAATATTAATTTGAAAAGACTGTCAGTGAGGCAGTGGAAGGTCAAGTTCTCAAATGAGACAATGTGGTTGATGAGTAAAAATCACCTATTCCAGATGATATTGAGAGCTGGCATAAGAAACCTCTTAAACAGCAGCTTTCAGTGCCTGTGACCTCCTCATCCTCCTGCCATCAAAGAGCTGGTCCTTACTCAGAGTGACCTGCACAGTCCTGGCCCTGTCCTTTACCACCTGCTCCCTCGCGGGGCAAGGCAAGACTGTTTATGTTGATACTGAGACACGGAATCTTCTTGCTTGCTGTCTGAGGGGAGAACCAACAAATCATTGCTGCCAAGGCTTTCTCTAAAGCAGTGGACGATGCTTGTGAAGCGGTAGGGAATATCCTCCACGTTCTCCATGTGAGCAGGGCTGCACTGCCTTGGGAAGTGCTGGGATTTCCCTCTTAGCACTGACTGGTAAGGGAAGAAAAAAACACAAAGGAAGCAGCAGTCACATAACCTTCCAGAATTATCCTGACATAGTGCAGTTTACTAATCACTCCTTAGAACTTTGTGTATAGACAGAAAGTAGGTCAGAAATCCTTAAAGAGCATGTTCTTTCCTTCTTCCCAAATCACTTCAATCAAGACTCCCTTTCTGTAGTGACCAGCCAACAACAGTTATTGGATGGGCTGTCTCTCAGTTTAAGAAAAAAATTCTGTCTTTCCCTCCTGGCTCTCTCAGCTCTGACATTACTTTGCCATGGCATAAAATCTTCCATTTTCTGCTGGGCAAATAAAGCAAATTCTCCAACTTCCATCAGAACATGTGCATGAATGCTGGCATATCTAATATTTGACACATTTGTTATAAACAAAGTAGCAGATGTTACCTTACCCACGTATATTAGTTCATTTGAGAGCTTATTTATTTCATTTTAATTTTTAATGTTAACTCTTATGTGCATTTTTGTTGCCAGCAGCGAAGCCAATATGGTTTTAGAGCTAATGCTTTATGCTCCATATTATTTTGCCTTATATATTGAGTGTGGTTTTATTTTCCTAAGGCAGTGGGGCTGCTTTTTCATTAATTCAGAACAAAATAGTGTCCTAAGGTTCAGAAAAAGGAGCAGAAGAAAGTTAGGAACAGGGAGCTCAACTAGATAACCTCTTGAGGTCCCAGCCTGAATTATCCTATGGTCTATCTGAGGTGGCTTACAAACAGTAGTGCCACAGGGAGACTGAGTTAATGATTCACTTCTGCATCAAAGTTTGATTCAAGTCATCCATGAAATGTGTTCACTGGGCTTGGCCTGAAGGCACAGCTTTGATCCTGCAAGCCTCTCTGCTGAGGTTGTCATCCACAGAGCTTCCCCAAATGCAACTGGTTCCCCTTCTGCACCTCCAGCAATCCAGACATCAAACCGGGGGGGTTGCTGTGCTCATTGCACTCAGGGCTTCTCTCTGACCTTAAGCTGGTTCTTGAGGAATTAACTGTTAGTGTGTTGTCAGGACACCTCACCCAGAGTTGTGCTGTGCCCCAGAACAATTCCTCGGTCTCTGGCCTTGGAAATCCAGTGATTTCCACAGTCTGTTGTACCTGAGAGGAGGTCACTGTTTAAATAACCTGCTTTGGAGAGCAGTGCACATGTGGTAATAAAAACTCTGGTTCTAGTTGATGAGACCTAACTCTGACATCTAAATTACAAGGTCTGGCTGTATTTTATCTTTGAAATATTTTTGTGAGTCATCCACTCGGTCTCTGGCCTTGGAAATCCAGTGATTTCCACAGTCTGTTGTACCTGAGAGGAGGTCACTGTTTAAATAACCTGCTTTGGAGAGCAGTGCACACGTGGTAATAAAAACTCTGGTTCTAGTTGATGAGACCTAACTCTGACATCTAAATTACAAGGTCTGGCTGTATTTTATCTTTGAAATATTTTTGTGAGTCATCCATTTATACTGTTATTGCCAGGAAAAAAAATCTGTTAGGAACAAATTAGTAAATAGTAAAAGATCTACAGAAATTAATCCTTCAACAGGTTAAAAAGAAACCAAACACTGTATTTGTACTTTGCACAGTAAAACAGTCATTTTTCTCCATGAAGTAAATAGTTTTCAAAACATAAAATGGATTCTGCTTTTTAAGCAGGGCAAGTGAATACTGGTTTGGCTGCAGTGGTTGAACTCATAGCTTGATTGCCACCCTCCCTCCTGTCTGTCTGTGGGTTGGGTGTGCATACACACACGTATTTGTGATGTTTTCATACTTTCAGAATCTCTTTTGAGATTCATTTGAAACTGAGATTGGAGACAGTGACTATATCTTTCTACATAAGCAGGGTGCCCTTTTAGCTGGAGTTAAATGGAGTTAACTATATGATGATCAGAGTCTGCTTTCTTTGCTCAACAGCAAGAAAACTGACCTGACACACAGAAGGAATTTTGTTGTACTGCAGAGAGTTCAATCACTGTGGGAATCACTTGACTACATATCTATGTTTAGTCAAAAGTGAAATCTTGATTAAAACTAATCACAGGGAAACAAAACTGAAGTAAACTGACAATTGCAAAGTAGAGAAAGGATATAAATCTTCTGGGATCTCTTGCACCTGTAAATACACAAAATACAGCTGTTACTCTTGCAACTCACTGTGTAGTCTGACTTCAGAGACAAGCTACGATCAGATATTGGGTACAACAGGGAAATTCCAGGGTTCGAGCTTTGTGAAATGCCACACAAAGTTACCATGGAAATGAGTTTGTGCATGACTTCTCAAAACAAAAATATTTAATTATTTCAGGAGTGTAGCTGATGATTCTTCTCCAGGAGGTGCACTTCTGCATCAGCATCAGGGACAGAAAAAGCCATTACCGTTGGTATTTTTTAATTCACCTTTGATTGATTTAGACAGCTCTTAACCAAACTATTTTGTAACATGACAATATTCTATCATTCTCTGCACTGAAATTCATATTCAGCCAAAAAATATTGTATGAAGACACAGGAGAATGTCTGTACTTCCAACTTGAAACTTGAAAACTGTTTTCTTTAATAGTTAGAAGTGGAAATTCTCTGAAATTCTTTGACTAAAATGGGAAATATGGGTAATATAAAGCTGCATTTTGAATCTGTAGCCAGAGAACTAGAAAAACCGTAACTGCTAATCTATTCCACAGTATCTGCAACAAAAAAAAATATCTACTCCTTTTCATTCTTTTTGTAAAACACAGAATGAAAAGCCTTCTTCTACATACCTGTGAATAATAAAAGGTGTCCAACAACTTTTAGAAACTATCAACAGTTTTTGTATGATAACTCTAACTACTTATTACCAATCTTTTCCCAGGAACAGACTGTATTTTTTTTTTCCTCATTTCCTAATTTTGAAAACAGGCCTACAATTTCATATACCATTTTGCATTAGAGTGTATAATTCATCCTATTAATGCTCTCTTCATTCTTTTAATTACAGTTTTAAATTTTTATCTATATTCTAATTTCCATGGAATTAGACATGCTAATCCATCCTTTAATAATATGTTTACATTTTGCTCCTTTCAGGATGGGAGTATATTTAGGTGCATTTTAATTTATCTTTCAGTTCTGCATTTCCTGAAATTTGCATTGCAGATGGATATCTTTTTGAATAAATGCATAGATATGTACCTATATAGATATGTATCATAACAGGCATACTGAGGATCAATGAAACCTCAGTGTAGTTGTGCAGATCCTTAGGCATTATTTCTTTCAGAATTAATTATTGCTGCTGTCACTGCAGGGTAATAAAAAATACTAAATGGATGTCTTAGGAGCTATTGGTATTGTAGTCACTCCTGGAGCTACTGGAATGTATTCCCTTGAATCGGGTATGGGAATGCCCCCTGTGCCAGTGCCACGCTCACCTGTTCAATTTTGCCAATATTGCAGGAATTTCTTTAGAAGCTCCTTAGCCCTGTTTTTTTGTGTACATTTCTGTCCTGGGAGTGGTGTAGCAAGTCAACAAAGGGTGATTATTAACAGCTGCATGTAGAAAAACCTGCTGTCTTCCAGCCATCTGAACCCTCCTTGGCATTAATCCCTTTAGTAGGAATTATGAAGCCAAAAAGGAAGACATATATCAAACACATCCCTTAAAGAGCCAGAACACAGGAGCTTCCACAGTAGGTGTCCTCTGTGGCTGTAGCTGTCATCGGGTACAAGAAACCTGTTGTGAGCCATGGAGTATTCAGCTCTCAGGACAATACTGCTTTCTGTCCTGACACCAATCATTTTGTATCTGGAAGTATCTGGGCTTGTATCCCTTTATCTTCTGTTTAGTTGGCATGCCTTGTTAGAAACCACGTGTCAACTGCATGACTGTTTCGGTCTCCCAGGGGAGTTGTGCTGGTATGTTCTAGCTTTTTGTTTTCTCATTAATTGCTGTATAAATACCAATATGTAAGGTATTAAAACCCAATTCAGCGAAGTATTTCAGTACCTTCTTACATAGACATTTACATACATGTGAATAGTCATGCTCATTTCAGCCAGATTGCCTATGGTACCAAAGTGAAAATGCCTGAAAGCCCCTTTTGTGCTAAGGCTGATGTTTGGGATGCAGACACGTTGTGATGGATGCTGCTGCTGCTGCAGCTCCTGGCACTGCGGCACCGTCCCTCGTGCCACAGGTCACCGTGCCTGTGCGGGAGCTGACAGAGCAGGACGTGTGTGCACATCTCACCTTTCTCTGCTGACAGGTTGGCATCTCCTGTTAAGCTGCTGTTGTGAGTGACCTCTGTGGGGAGGTCGAGCTTGACAGCTTGGGGCAGTAACGTCTTCAGCTGCAAAATTCCTCCAAGGATATGTCAGTACTTAGAGAACTAGTAGGGAAAAATATGAGTGATCAAAGAGCTGTGGATAGAGGGCTGTTGTGAAAGGAATGACTTTTCATCTTTCTCAGGCCCTCCTTTTTGACACCCAGCACAGCAACAGACATTTGCAATTAGAAGGTGCCCTGTAGCCTTTGCTTAGGCTGAAGAAGTGTGTTGTGCTAAATCTGGGCTTCAGGATCTAGCCCAAGGAAGCGTGCCAGGACATTAAGTTGCTAGTTAGTATGACTAAAGTGTGGGATTCAATTAGTCCCTAAGAACGGAATGTTTTATTTCTCTTTTGAATTTGCACTGGTGATCTGCAGTCCCACTTTTAATTTAAAGCTTTGCTTCACTATATTACTTTTCTGAACTTTGCATGCTTGTGCAGTGAGAGGCTTTTGCATGTTTTTCTTTGTTTTGTTTTTACAGAAAAAATGTGGTAAGAATGGGTGGGGGCTGTTGTTCTCTTCCACAAAGGAGTAGGCAGCAAGACAGCTCTCAGTAAGACATGGTACTACAGGCTCTTAAAGACCCATTATAGAATACTTCAGGAGCCAAAGACTCCACCTTCTCCTCAAGCCTCACTAATTGTATGGGATCAGGCTCATGAGGCTGACAGACAGATCATGATGGACAGACTCCCCATTGGCCACTGACACAGAGAGCTATTGGGAGGGTAAAGTTCATTAACAGTGAGGTAAAATCTGAAATGCCTTTGAGAAAAATAAGTAAATCATAGAGAAATGACAATCATGGAATCACAGAATGGTTTGGGTTGGAAGGTACCTTAAAGATCATCTCCTTCCAACTCCCTGCCATGAGCAGCGACACCTTCACTGAGGGTGCACTCGGTCCCACTGTCCATGTCACCAACACCAAATGCTGAACAGCTCCAGTCCCAGTCCTGACCCCTGGGGGACATTACTTGTCACTGTTCTCTGCTTGGACATTGAGCTGTTGTCCATAACTCTGAGTGAGACCATCCTGCCAATACCTTATCCAGGTCAGCCATCAAATCCATGTCTCTCCACTTTAGAGACAAGGCTGTCCACCAGTGCTGTAACCACATTGCAGAAAACATAAACATATTACCCATAAACTATTCCCATTTTTATGTCTGCTGTGCACTTTTCTAGCAGTTTTAGGAGCCATGAAATGCTCTAGGGTTTGATTACAACATTATGGTCATACACACATCACCTCACACTCTGGTGCACCTGCCTGCCTGTCAGAGGTATGTTTTGTTTTCCAAGGGGGAATACGTTAATATCTCAGACTATCTCACTTTGCTTTTAAAATTATTACCTAAATCTAGTTTCCTGTTCCTCCTTTATATTGTTCTATCTTTGATCGCATCTATATCTGGGGAAAAGAAGGAATAGGAAAGATAGCGATTTAATTAGTGCTGATGGCCGGAGGGTATAACTGTCATCACCACAATGAATGGCTGCTTTCCACTGGTGGCAGCAGAACTAGCAAAATTATATCACACAATTTATCTACCTGTTATTACACTCTGAGAATTCCCATGTGTGTTGATCACCTACTTACCAGGTGATTGATTAGTCTGCTGCAAGAGTGCTGAGCCTTTTCACAAATGTTTTCTGTTTTTTCATTTGCAGCCCTTCCATTTTGTCACATCTTGTTTCCTCTGACTTGGGCTCTGGAGAGATCTGTACAACCTGCCTATGCAGATTAGTTTTGCTACTAATGCACCAGTCTCCTGTAACTGATCTGTCCTTCCATTCTGACTAAACTGCTGGATTGTTTTCAGTGAATTAAAAAGCAGCTCTGCTGTTATTTTCTCTTCAATAGGGGTGTAAATTTCTAATTTCCTGTTTATTAAAAAAACCTGTCCATTCATTATTTGTGCTTATGAAGGTGGAGCAACTTCATATGCAGAACGTAATTAGCACATGGAATTGTTTTGATCTAGTTTTTTCCAGGTAAACTCTTCACTAATAGAAGGTTTCTACCGGTGAGAAACCTCTTTTAGGCTCTTGGCATCA
Organism: Scytalopus superciliaris; assembly: GCA_013400415.1. Classification (NCBI taxonomy): domain Eukaryota; kingdom Metazoa; phylum Chordata; class Aves; order Passeriformes; family Rhinocryptidae; genus Scytalopus; species Scytalopus superciliaris. The sequence continues at coordinate 189,554 of VXBX01000995.1, forward strand.
AAGCCTAACTAAGTGAATTTCATTATTCAGCGAGGTTTTCAGTGCAGTGCAAATAATTTGAAATACCTTTCCCAAACATCACTTTTTATGCTAATTTTGCTTGAGGTTATTTTGGGGGGCGGGGATGGGATGTTATGAAATGCAAAATATTTCATGAATAAACTAAATAACTGAAGCATAGAACTTCTCCCTTGGTTTGAGGGCTTTGTAGAAAAGTAACACACTGAAAAAATCCTCTTTTGGCTGCACATTGAGATACAGAGACACAAATGCAAAATATCTGTCATTTGAGTGGCTGCAAACGTCTAAGAAAAGGTTTCTTGCAGAAATCTGTCGTCTGTTCCTGGTATGTTGAGGTGGTTGCATTAGTCACTCAGAGCAGCTCTTGCCACTGCTCGTCTGCCCACTGTGCCCTGTTCCAGCCTTCACAAGGCTGGGGAGCAGGAGCCCTTTCTCAGCAGGGTTCTGGACTGGCTTCGGCTTCACTCCATGCACACTGATAATGTCAGACCCATTGTTCTGAAAGCTGGTTACATATTCTATCCATTACTGGTAATTAAACAAATCTGATGCAGTAATGCTTTGAAAACCCAATTGCATTTTCAACTGCTGTATTATAATGCTCTATTTACTTTTCCTCTAATCTTACATTTCTCTGACTACTAGAGCACTGCATTCCATATTCTCTTTGTTCCACCTCATTTCTACATAGTGAAATAATCTTCTTTGTGTTGCTCTTGCTTTGCTGAAAGTTGATATGAAGCCAGGTCCTTTCAAACTGTTACATTCCTATAATAAAATAAAGAAAGATAAAAACACAAAGTCCTGCTCTGGGCTAGTGTTTTTGGATGTGTAGAACATATTGGAACATCAACCACGTATCTACCATTTAACAATCGTCTTAATTTAATTTCACTTGACCTAAGGAGGTGACAGCATTAATCTTCCCTATTGATTAACTAGATGGAAAACACTTCTTCACGTAATAGTAAGGTGAGATTTATATCCAGAGAATAAGTATTGGTGTGTTTCATTTGCTTCCAAATTGAACTGATAAGGTATGTATTATATAGACTGAAATTGGAAGTTAATTCTCATTAATAGTCATTCTTGCTCAGACCATTAACAAAGACTCCAGGCAACTTATAGTTTGGTGGGTTTTAACTTTCATTTCCACAGGTAAAACAAACAGTTTCCACCCAACGTGCATACATTTTTTATATATAAATATATATATATATATACAGACACAAAATACATATGCCCACTTTGTGTGCTCTTAAGACTTTGTTCAGATTTGTTTTTACTGATAACTGTAGAAAAGATACAGCTATCAGATTTCTTCTGAGTCTAGGTTATTATTCTCTCATTCTCTGTTGCATCTTCCTCATAGAGGACCAGGCATCTCCAGGGGTAAATGTGTATCTCTGCATGTGTAACTTTCAAACCCCGAATTTGGAATTAAAGGGATCACCTGAGAGAGCTTCAATAAACAATTTGCAGAATGCTCTCCCCATAATACAGAAGTCTCCTGTAACATGCAAATTAGCAAATGCAATTGAAACAAAAAAAAGTCTTTGAAATGAAAAGAGTAAGAATTATAATCCTTAACTGATCCATTATCACTCTCCCCCTTCTGTTTAAGCCTCTTTGCTGCAATAATTAAAACTGCAGTTGCTTAGTCACTGATAAACATACATCCCATGTTCATTCCATTATTTTCCTGCGGGCCCTCGAAGTACCTTTTGACCATGATACAGCTTGGCCAGTGATTGACAAGTGTCCTGATAGCTCGTTTCACAGCTTTTTTGCATCTTAGGGGCTGAATTGCTGGAGGCACAAGCTGTGCAGGGAGAAAATCAAGCCTTATCAGTGCTTCCCAAATTCTTGTTTAGGTTTTTCCTCTTGAGCTTCTGCCTGCCTCTACTGATTTAATTAATGCCTCCATGTCCCTAGGTTACATACCTGCTGACTTTAAATCTGTTGCCATTTATCCTTTATTAAAGTAACATTCTATGCCTGATGACTTGGCTGACAGCTATAAAACTACTGCCAAACTCCCATTCCCATCAGAGATCCTTGGAAACGAGGACATTAAAGATTTGGGGGTTATTTTATTTTTAATGAAAAGGGATAAAATTTATCTTAAAGTCTGACATCCTGAAGCTCTTTAGAAGCCAATTAACTTACATTTCATTGACTCGGGCATTGTTATTTCTCCTTTCATTCATGTCAGAGTTGCTTTGGAAAAGAAACTCTTCTAAGAGCCACTTGACTCTGGTTGTAGTGATGCAGTTCAGGAAGGTACCCAATGGAACTAACTGGCAATACCTTTAGCCTTAAACTTGTTTCTCTGGCTCTGCCTGCCTTGCTTTGAAGTTTAAACCAACATCTGTTCTCAGATAACTCCCTGTCCAGGGCATGGCCATAGGTCAGAGTAAAAGGGGACTGGCAGCAAAATCAAGAGGAATGCGTTGCTATCTCTAAGAGGTTCCTGACATTGGGGAAGATCCATTGTGCAGCCTCCCTTGTGAAAGGGAAGGATCATGTTTCCTTTTGAATTTTAAAACAATGATGTACACTATTTCTCATTAGCTTTATATCTAATTCCTCAACACTGCTGCCTGCTCCGCTTTGACTAGAATGGGATTTTTGGTCTTTTTCTGGTCACAGATTAGATTGTCTAAGAGCAGTAGACCTCTGCATAATGGATTTAGAGCTATTGATGAGAGACTCACTTCTCTTAATTAACTTTCCTGAGGTGATAGAAGCAGCCCATAGATCCTTAGATGTCTGCAGATCATGGGAGGAAAAGTTCTGGACCAGGATCCTATGGGGCTAGCAGGAGTGGCTTATGGTACAGTGTGTCCCCTATATGGCTTTCTTCAGTAATTCTGTGTTAGTGTTTCTGCACTCCTCCTTATTTATCTGTTTTGTAACCTTAAGCTTTAATTAAATTACCCATTAAAATGGACACATTTTCATTTACTAAGCATCAAATGTAAGGATAGCACATGAATAAATTGATATAAAAATTCTATAAAGAACAGCTAATCTTATGTGCACAACTTCATCTCAGCCTAATACAACTGATCTTTCAAAATACTCAGAGGGCATCAAATTAAATTAGCAGGAGGTAGATGCAAGGGGGCTCATTCTTCATAAAATACAAAGTGTTACAGGATGACTTTCTGCCAGTGTTGAGGGTCCGAAAAATTTACATGTGTAAAAAGTGACTGGAAAACATAATGAAAGGAAAAGAATCCAGTGAGAGTTATTAATTAGAAAGATGTCATACTTGGCTCAGAAGGTCCTGAACTACAAACTGCTGGAAGCCCTGCTCCTAATTCTGAGCTTTTCTACTCCTTGAGAGAGATAAAAGTCAGGGTGATCCTGCATTATTCTTAATTTCCTATTTAAGTGCTTCTTCCCCTTGACCTGTCTTTCTGTTGGACAGCTTCAGGATTATCTCCTTGGTCAAACATTTGCTATCTATAATGCTTTAACAATAGATATTATTCTAGGTGTATTCATTCAAATGTTACTGCTCTGATGGCACAGGTGTTTCTGTTGAAATTTCTATGCCTGATTTGATTTAATCTTTTTAACAATGTTTGTCCAAGATTTAACATTCGAGTGAATAAAATTAAAATTAACTTCAGCATTTGAAAACTAAGTTTTGGAATCCCATCTGCCACAAAATTTGTTTTAAACACAGCAAGTTTTGAAAGTATTGAAATGCCAAAATTATGACTTTTTCTCAGTAAGATTGGCGTCAATTCCTCTCTTTTTTTTTTTTTTACTGATCTTAGATGTTTTTGAGCTCCAATTGTAGTTGTGTTTATAAGTAGCTTTTATATTTTTGGAAGATGACACTATGCAAATCTGCTGTGATCAAAATTGTAGCATGTAGAGTCTGAAATACACTGAATAATTCCTGCAAGTATTGATATAGAAAGTGTTTGGCTTCCTTTTCCCTCACTGTATTTGAACATGTTGTGAAACAGGATTTCAGAAATTTCCAAATAAGTATCTTTGTTATTACAGAAGGGGAGGGCATGTCTAGGTTTGAATAACTCAAAATGTCATTCCAGTTGACATCTAACACTGTGAGTGAATCCTCAGTTTTCCATACAAATAAACAAGCAGCAAGTATAACTGGAGTTAAAGAAGTAGAAATACAAATACAAAGCCCAGTATGTATTTTACTGTAAATGAAAACTTTTGGAATCCTTTTATTCTTTTCAAAAGTTTGCTTGTGTTTCAAGAGGTTGGAGGAAGGCTGGATGGAGCTGCTTTTGTCTCCCTGAAATGAGTACCCTGCTTAAGTACGAAGCACCCACATGGAGACAGTTTAGATGTTAATATTGTTTTGTCAGGAGCTCTAGTCAGTTGTACATTTATCAGGAAAACAGCTGTAGCAAAATGTTGCCTCGATGTCAAAACAAAACATTTGTGGGGAAATGCCATTTAAGAATAATTTTTCAACTTGGATGGGTTCTTTTTTTAAATTTCAGATTCATCAATCTCAATTAAAGAGTGAAATGAACATCCAATTGTTTTCATGTGATAACTTTTCATTTTTAGATTTAGAAAATTTAAATTAAAATCTTTAAAAGTTTAAATGCCTGGAGCAGAAATAATTCAAAATTATTTAATAAGCCTTCTAATATATTGAATCAAAAGTAATCACGTTTCACAAAGCAAATGTCAGTGTCTGCCTTCTTTAAAAATCTGTATTCAGTTCTTTCCCTGGTGGAGGAGAGGGGAGAGCAGAGGGAAAATTGTGTCAGCTCAGTTGGTCTCTGTAGAAATTTCGCTGTGGTGTGGGCTGGCAAGAAAGCCAACACATCCACTGTTCTGTGCCTGCTGCTGCAAACTCCAATTGGGTGTTCTTGGGATGGAGTAAGATTTTCCTGCTCCTGCCCCTTAGTCTTTGCTGCTGTCTTTTGGTATCAGCGCTGTCCTAATGGCCATTCTGCAGGAAGCCAGCGTGGATCAGCCCAGACAAATCCAAACTCCATCTGCTCCTTACAGAGATGCCTGTTTGGAAGGAGACAATCTATCTTCTTCTTGTTTGTTTTCACTGACAGGACTTTGCTGCCTCTGCTCCTGGCTGCTCTGTTGGCTTTGCCATGTCAGGCCTCCCATGCTCCCTGTGCTGGCTGCCAGAGCACAGGTTGCCTTCTCATGTCAAGGTGCTTCAGGCCAGATCTTCTTGTTCTCAGGGTGTCGTGACAGTCTCTGTGCTGGCTCATGCCTGCCTTGAGCATGCAGTGGGTCTGGTCCCAGTCTGACATGGCAATGCAGTTCAGGTGGATCACTTCACATATTGGTCTCTTTGCGTTTTCGGCTGCTGATTTTTGGAAGGGTTTAGGCATAATCCTCTTGCTCCAGTTTGCCACCAGGGAATTACACATTGAACATTGCTGCTCACTTGGGTTCACTCCAAATCACGGCAACACACTGACAATGGCAGATTAAATTCCCTTCTGTTCCTTGTTACAGTTTTCAGTTAATAATCAACACGCTGAAGATGTGGCAGGCCTGGCTGATGCCTCTTAGCACCAGTGACCTGGGTATTAGATTTCCCTTGGCACAAAGGGATATGGATTTGTGAGGGTTCTGCAATCATTTATCTTCCTAAAAATCACTGGTTTTCCTGATACAGTTTGAAGCAATTTCAAGACTCTATTTAAAAGAGGCTTAGGGTTCCACTGGCAATAATGCTGGGTGTCAAGGCTGAGGCACATTGGCAGAATGGAATTGGGAAACTCTTTTCTTTCTGCATTGTACTTCATTCTGGCTACTGTTATAGATCTATTGCTTTAATAATCACTCGTATTCACACACACAATAAAAGGAAATGTATCTAACTTGATCATTTTCATTTTAGGCTTTTGGTTTCTAGCTTCAGATGCTTCTTTTATCTTCTCTTTGTCTCTTCATTTATATTCAGGGAAACCTCATTCAAATCCAGCAAGCAATTACACTGTGGTTTAACCATGAATAATATTGCTGTTTACACACATTTAAGATAGCCTATTTCTTGACAGGGAATGATATTATGTAGATTGATACTGTCTATTTTTTTTAATGCTGTCTGACTTGCTATCCATCTTTCTAGACATTTATGAAATATCTGTCTTCATTGCAGCCTTCCATTAAAGCTGGAGATCATGTGTTATCCAATCATGTGTATTCTGCTCCTGCTTTCAGAAGCAAAGCTGGAGTGCATAAAGTCACTTATGGAAAACCAAGGTATGGTGAGAGAAAATCCTCACCAGGACAAGGGAGGGTAAAAGTCATGTTTTAATGTTCATCCTTCAATACACCTCCCAACATTCTACTAATAAAGACCATGACATGGGTTTACCAAATTGAAGAAAATGATTCTCATACATGCAGCAAAAGTAGGGCAAAACAGTATCAAAGAAAGCTGTGACAGCAGATAGAAAATTAGCGGTCAAAACTTCTATGAAGTTCTAGACTATGTATGATTACTTTTTTTCAGATACACCTTCTCAGTCACATCTGGAGTTTGTGTTATTTAAGCCAAAATATTTCACATTTTGATGATAAAATACATGCGAGGAAAGAGTGCATCCTAGGAAACAGGATGCTTTTGTTTTAATCTTTAAGAAGAGGCTTTGAAGGATAAAATTAAAATAATCACAGCTACTTGTAATTTGAGTTTCCTGATGTGGGCCTCATTTGCTAATGGTGAACTCACTGAGAAAAGAATTACCATGCTTGGGTTTTTCCTGTGAGGTATTTGCAATTAGATTTTTAAACAGTTTTTCTACTCCAGCAATAAAAATGTATACTGGCGTGCTTTGTAAGTATGACTTTGGGCTATCATTTTTACATGCACATCTGTACTGTTGATACAAATTCAGCTTGCACTTATTTTATAGTGCTTTTTCTCTGTAGTGGGTTAATACCACTAGCCTGGGTCGGTGGAGTTTCCTGGAAGAGGAAAGAAAGAAGGCTCTTTTGTCAGTCTCCGCAGCAGGGGCTCTGGCGTGGGCAGCAGCCCAGAGCCCAGGACGGGTCAAAAAGCAACACTTGCAGAGTGACCCCTCGGAGGGTTCCCCCAGCCCCATGGCAGTTCTGTCACTGCAGGCACCCCAGTGCTTATGGGGGTCACCTCTAACAATTCACTCACGTGCCTCATAACCTTGGTTTGGGAAACAGAACGACAAAGACTGTAGGTCACCTTCGTTCATCCTGTCCTTTGTGGGGTGATGGCAACATGTCCTCAGTTATAATTTAGAGCTGCGTTTAAATTACAGACACAGCAGTGCAAATGTTTCCTGACTTTCTGTTGCATCCCTGTAACCTTTCTCAGAGGAGTCTCTGCTCGAGTGGGTGAGTCCACCCTCTGTGCTGCCCAAAGAATGGCTGGTCACACTGAGTTACTCAGTTATGCTTGGAATACATCTTTTGTTTGTGGCGTTTGTTTTTGTGTAATTTCTGCACGCCAGATCTGTAGATTTTCATGTTTTTGACATTGTTGCAATCTGACTAATTTATTCTCGAATCCTCCTCTTTCCATAATTTTCTTTTCTTCTGGGAAAGCCCACTGATTTAACTAATGAATCTAGTACTGATTTCTGAACAGCTGCTAATAATAAGAAAATTGTCTTGATGGTTATTCTCGAGCCTGGAGAATGAGCATGCAAGCAAGTTGTTGGTTTTTTGGCTTTTTTTTCTTCACTTTCCAGGATGTTTGGCTCGTTTGGAGAGCTCTCATGTCAAATCCCTTTTATCTGTAATTACAAAGCGTTATGATTTCATCTTGGTGCCAAGGGACTGCAAATGTGCCTGCAGGGAATAGTGAAAGCCCATATATTTATCTTAAGGCCAACTTTTGGTCAAAGTGACATCATTGCCTGACTTCTCAGTGAATTTGTCTGTTTGGGGCTTAACCCTGTGCGTGCTTCCCAGGACTGCCTAGAGTTTGTCTGTGAACTCTACTGGGAGCGACTGGGAAAGTATTTCCTTCCTTACCTTTCTCTCTTTAATAGTGTGGGCTACCTTATTTGTCCCAGGGAATTAACAGTCAAATTGCAGGTAGGTTATTTTTTATCCCCACTCTTTGCCTGAACTAATACCACAGAAAATGAGCTGATTCATCCTAAATGATGGAGTCCATTCCAGAGCAGGAAATGAAATCTGTGTTTTTTCAAAGCCCAGTCTTGCTGCTTGGTTCAAAGCCCTTCCTACCTCTCCTCTGTACTCCTCTGCCCTTTCAAATGCTTTCATGGAATTCAGAGTCATGATTTATTCAGACTGTAGCTCTAAGATGACTTGTAGAGGCAGGTTCTTTCCTTACCTCTGAGATCACGTCATCTGTGTGGGATGTTATATTGGAGATCAGGATTTTGACCTTTAAAGACTGTGGCTGGCTGCCAGGTAAGGACATGGAATGAAAGAGCTACTGTTAAATGTATGAATGAAGTTGATACTGGTAATGTATAATACGACAGTTAAAATAGTTTGTGCCTCAGGATTCTTTGTTCCCAGACAGTCTGCAGTGTCTGAATATATGTGCTTTTAGCTGCTGTGTAAATCTGCCTGGGCAACATTATGCACTGATTTGCAATTGCAGTGTAACAACACTGAATTTTGGGGAAACATCAGTTACCTTTATGCTACTAATTGCAGCTTTCATCTGCTGCTAACTGATGAGAGAAAGGTGAGGAAAAACTCATTCCCAGGGGAATAGACTTTCTGTCCCATCTTCGCTTTAGGCCTGGAAATGAAAATAATAGAAGAGCTCTAATGGCCTTTGAATGGCCCATCTTTCTTCAAGAAGGGTTCAAGAGTATCTAATCATTCTTGACAGAATCAGTTCAATGTTTCTTTAAAATCATTTAGCAATGGAAACTCCACAGCCTCTGTATGTAATGCATTTCATTGCTTGTCATTCCACGCCATTCAAAAGGGTTTTCTTCTAATACTTGACTAAATTCTGCTTACACCAACAAGAGCTTTTCCTGTTCCTAGTGGTGTCCATTATTTCCCTCTTTTCAAAAACTCTTTACGTAGATATAATTTCGTCTAAAACGTGATTTATTGTCAGTTACTGATTATTTTGTGTCTTCTTATAAAGAAAAAACAACACACAAACAAAACCAAGCCTCTGTGTTTTTTAAATATCAAGGGACCAGTGTCAACCCCAATGTTTGTATATGTCACTCCTCACCTGCACTGCCAGTGGTGTAAGCAGAGAAGCTGAAGGCTCTCGGAATAACCCAGCCTGGAAAGGACCTTGAAAGGCCATTTGATCCAACCCTACAACGGAAAGGAAGCCTTGATGACACAATCCAGCACCCACCCTGTTCACTCAGGTCTTGAAAATCCAGTGGTGGGGACTCTGTCTCACCCCTGGCAAGTTTGTTACAGGGATTGATTGTTCTCACTGTAAAAACCCTGTTTCTTTCATTGAGATGAAACCCCTCCAGTGCTCCTTGCAGCCTGCTGCGCCTTGTCTTCTCCGTGTGGCTCCTCGTGAAAACAGAGCTTCCCTTTCAACCACCTTTGAAAGTACTGGGATAATACAACAAGATTTCCTATGAGCCTTCCCTTCTCCACGGAGAAGAGACCTAACTCTTGCAGTATTCTAGACACGAGCTGTTTGATCCTCTCTTCAGCAGGTCTGTTACTAAATAGGTAATCTGTACACAATGCCTCTCTTCAGTTATCTGTTCTCTAGCATAAAAAAAATAGGGTTTTGTTGTTGTTTTCCTCACAGTTTTTGTCTGCACCTTTGCTTATTCATACTGATTGCTTAAGTAATAACTGATTACAATAACCTCATTGATTTTTTTTTCTTCACTGCCACTCTCCCCCTGACCCTTGTATGTCTCCAAGCATGATGGCCAAGGCTTGGCACAGAATTTCAGCTATGGCTTTATTACAGCTGAGCAGAGTGGCAAGACTGCTTTATGTGATTTTACTATTTGACCTGTCTGATTTTCTTGACTCATAGTCACTTTGTGTAGCGTTCTAATTGCAAGCCCTGTGTTTTGCAGTTCTGCTGCCTGAGCTGTTATTCTGAAGCTTGTATGTCTGTGCTCCTATTGCTGTGTTTACTGTGTGTGTGGTACTGTGCAGTAGTCCTCAGCACACGGCCCTGGTTAGGTCATATCGCCGTGCTACGTATGTGGTGAACACTTTCTGGTTCTTGCATTGCTTTCCTTTTTTCAACCTGACATGAGTTACCTGTAAATTGAATACTTTTCCTTACTGACACAGACAATAAAATACAAATGTATTTTCACAGTTAGAAGTAAACTTTGGAAGAATGTTGTGTGATTGCTCTTTGTGGTTTAGGCTTACTGATAACTCTGCTCTTCCATTATGGTCAGACTTCACAGTAGGCTAATTTAATGCACATTTCCCGAATTTATTGTGAAGATAACACAAATCAGAATAAGAAATCTTGATAAAGTATATGATATCTACTACTGCTTGCCACCTTTCAGATTGGAGACCTTGCCTTTAGAAATGAGACATTTTAAGATGTCAGTGAGTGAATTCAGGACAGAAATCTGCACCTCTATCAGGATGCTCAGGAGAAATTTTCTCTGCTTACCAACAAAGCACCAGAAGTGCTTTCCCAGCTAGCACTCCAGTTGGTCTGAAGTTTTGGATGAGAACCTATGAAGCAGCTTTCTGGCAATTCTTCCTCCTGTTGATGAAAGAATGCGATGGAAACAGATGAGAGCAGAGGGCTCTTTTCTCTATCACAGCTTCAAGCCTTACATGCAGGAAAATACACAGAGGAATTAGGATACTGTGTGTATGTGAAATAGTCTCCCAAGGGAAACAGGCATGTCATGCAGTTTCAGAGAATGTACAGCTTGAAAATGGTAGAAAACATGATATGGAATCGTATGCTAGGAGATAAGATGCTTTTTATTCCCATCTGCGCTTCGAGGGTTGAATTGGCAGCAAATTCAAAAACCTTTACTAGGCAACAGAAAAGATCAAGGATATAGTATATGCATAGCAGGGCTCTGGCAGCAGGAAGTGTATGACCCAACTGGATAATAGAAGGTCTAGGACTTGATGTAGAGCAGGCACTTTCCAAATGCTTTGTGGTTTTGCTTTTTTTTAAGATATGCTAATGAGTTTTTGCAGGGTTTTTTGGACAATAGTTTTTGACCTCTAGTTAAAACGCCTCTGAATAGAGTTCTCCAAGAAAAGCCCCAACACTATTATTTTTCTGGCATTCATTATTGGGTAACATATGGATATGTCCCTCTGCGGAGGTTGTGTTGTCTGTCTCAGCTGCTATTCCACATTGATAAAAATACTGGTTCTCTTCTCACTTGTATATATTAACAGCTTGGGTGTAAGTGAACATATATGCCACAGGTTCTGGAGACTTATGATCTCCAAGAGAGAAAAAATACCTCTGTTTATTATGGTGTCTCTCATGTGGTTCCCTTGTGCAGCTGACAAAGGGGAAATTAGCAGATGGTGTAAAACTTCTCTAGTTATTAACAGGCAGCACTACTGAGTCTAGATGTTTTTTCTCACTGCAGCCTAGTCAGTTTTGAAGTCTTGTAACCTTTCTCTCAATCCAGTGGATATTTTTGATAATCTGTTTTTCCCCCTGCTTTCTGGTTGTTGACAGGAATATGGTCATCCTGTTAGCAAACCCAAAATCTACCAGCCAAAGAGAAACACCCAGCCAAACTCCAAAGGCAGTGCAGAGGGGAAAGGGGAAAACATGACATCTTTATGAAGTAATGTCCTCTGCCTGCTGAGACACATTTTAATGCAAGCTTGCTTCTGTCAGTGTTGGTAACCTGCTCTTTGGGGAGTGTTCTGCAATGCTGGCAGTGGTAGCAGGAGGTGTGGCACACCAGGCTGCCTTGCCCATGTTTGTACCTTTTTGGTTTGGTGGTTTTATTTTGGTTTTTTTTGATTCTTTGTTTATTTGTTTTTTCTCATATATATGAGGTGCAATACATATTCCTCCCATTTTCGTATTAGACCATATAAAAGTGTTTGTGAGGCTATTGATTACCATAATATTTTGCACAGAATAGCTCTGCAGATCTGTAGCTCATCTTTTTCTGAACCTGTGACCCCTCCTCAAAGGTCACTGTTGAAGAGTGAACAAATGTAATAGAACATCTTGGAAATCATTACTGAAAAGTCAACTTCATCTTTCCCTGAAGCTGACTAAATGCATTGGCTACACTTCAACCTCTGTAGTATTCCTGAGCAAGTATTATTATACTGTGGTTGTATCTGTAATATTATAGATATGAGGAATGGAATTTGAGCTGGAAAAAACCTTGGTATTATCCCTTTACTGAAGTATATCATCCCCTCTCTTCTACCTGTTCACTCACAGACACATATCTGTCATATACAGGCACAATCTTTTAGAAAATATAAATGTATTCCCTTCCTATTATGAAAAGAAATGTGTTTAAAACGGCAGAATAGCTTTTATAGTGTTTATAGAAACTTTTCAAAATGTAATTTTTATATTACTAACCTATCAATGAAGTTACCCCGAAGGTAACCAAACTGTATTATCAGTATGTTTGGTGGTGATAAAGAGGCATTTTCTGCTAGTATTCTTTCAGTACTGCTGTGTCTGAAGAATGGTATCTCATCTAATAAAATCAGTTAATAATAAAATACACTGTACACAGTGAAGTACCAGCCTGAGGAATACCAGTATTTAGGGTGACAGTCATTTTGTGAAGAAACATGAAAAATATCCTAATAGGAAAGCAGCCAAGCATTAACTAAGAGTCGAAGCTAAAGAGTGTTTATGACAGGAGTTTTGAAGAAGCTAGGAGCAAATCACAAGGGAATTGGAACTGGGCCTCAAATATTTTGTTGTTGTTTGAAGAAAGTGATAAGATTTATACCTGCACTTCGACTTGGTGCAGACTTGAGTATGCTGATGTCTGGAGTGTCTTTCACCAGGACCTTGAAGGTGCACATCGCAGCCAAGCAGCAGCCTGAGAGCGGAGTGCTCTCTGCTCGTCATGAGCCATGTCAGAGCTATGAGACAACAGGTAGATGAGATGCTGGCAGGATAATTGTGTTTTGCTACAAGGCAACGTTGCAGCCATTATTTTGTTGAGCTGCAGTCTCAGCTGTGACTCAATCTAGATCTGTGCAGTCCTGTGGTGTATCTGCTGCCTTCCCTTTTCTATACTGTTTAGTTGGTATCAGATTGAGAAAAATCACTTGTAGTGGAGTCTGAAAGTCCTGCATATCAAAGAGTGTGTGTTGTCTGTGGGTTTTGGTCTTCCCCACGCTGACAAGTCTGCACTAACTCAGCAGTGCAGGATCAGGGCCTTTGCTGGTAGAGTCGTGCTGTACAACCTTGTGCCACTTGCTGTGTTCAATAGGGCACCTTTGTTATCAGCACTCTTAGCCTTGTGCCTTTTAGATTCAGCTTTTAGAACAGAAAAAAACCCCCAACCCACAAACTCATAAATCACTGTTAGTAAAAACCAGAACAGTTTTCTCTGCAAAGGCAGACCTGTGCAGAGTCTTGTGCATAATAGCACACACATGCTGTCTCTGCCTTAATGAATCCTGTCAAGTTACTCTCTATCATCCTTAATATTATCATTCCCCAAGCAGTAATGGTAAAAGACATTACAGCCTTAAAGGACATTTTTCATCTCTAAAGTTTAGACTGTCTCTTCTTTAGAATGTCACATTCTTTAGTATTTCATTTTCAAAAGCAGTAAAGTAAATTAGGGATACAGTTTCTGTCTTCAAAACTCATGTAAGGCCCCTAAAATGTAGTAAGACTATTGGGTGGATTTTCCAAATCAGTCTTACCCTTTGATGGTGCTGCAAACACAAATGTTTTGGGGAATTAGGCTGCAAAGCTCCAGTGCCTGATGTAAAATGTGTCTGGGTACACAGAGAGAGGGCATTTTCCCTAGCACTACTGCATTGGTAGGGAAGGTGAGAGCCCAGGGTGTGAGGGGCTGCTCCAGAGGACTGAAGGAGTTCACTGGAGAACATCAATTTTAAAAATACCACCCAGTTCTGGCCTCTTCTAATGTGTGATGGAAAGTAGCCACCGAACCGTGGGGTATGGCAAAACCAGGACTGGTGCTACAGAAATCCAGTCTGTATTTATGTCTCTAGATTGCATTTTTCATTCCTAGTATATATGAGGGAGTCCAGAAGCTGTCTCTGTGCTCAGCAGTCAGTGCAGTCTCCTGCAGAGTGTGCATGAAAGATCCCAGCTGAATGATAACACTGTCTTGAAAAGAGACAGAAAAGCAGCCATCCTTGAGCTCCCTCCTTACCTCTGGAAGGACAAAGTAAAGCCTGGTTTCTTTCACGTGTAGCAGGGGAAAAAAAGCACAGTTAATCATGGAAGGGACGTTAAAGATCATTTAGTTCCAACTCCCCTGCCAAGTTTTTGCAATGTTTCTTTTGCCTAAAGATATAGTAAGTAGCAGGTAAAGTGCTCTTTCCCCTGGGGATCAATTACTTCAGGGAATATATTCACTGAAATTGGCCAAAATCTCTCAAATAACTACCACGATCAAAATGTTAGTGTAAGCCCAAATACCAGAGTGTGAAAATGAGCCAACAGCTGCACACAGTAAAAATAATGTGCCTCTGCTTAGGGAGTGTTAGTGGCACACCTGCTGCTCAGGAGGACTTGTTCCCTTGATAAAATAATGCTGCCAGTGACCACTGAAAGGTTTGTGATTATCACCCTTTCTCACTTGTAGTTTGTGGCTGAACCTCAGATTAAACAGCAACAGCACTGCCTGATATTCTCCCTTGATTAGAAATCATCACTTTTAATAACCTATTGTTCTCCTAGCCTTGTTTATTGTGAGGGATGCACACAAGGCTTGGTGTGCAGGTTCAGAAGATGAACTCTGCCAGCTCAACATCAACCTCTATTAATGAGCAGCAATACCTCTTACAATTTAAATGCAGGCAAAGTTGCCAAGCGAAGGCAGCTAGTGTTGACTTAAATAGACAAGGTGCAACTGTGTGTGTGTTGGTATTGTTAAAGCCCTGGATAGACAAAAATTGAATTTTAGCTTTACTTAAAAAAAAAACAAAACAAAACCAAACCACAAAAAACCAAACCAAACCCAATAAACCAACCAAACAAAAAAACCCAGAAACCCACAGCCCTTTGCAAAATGATTTTGGTTTAGAATGCAAAATTGGCCTCAAGTTCCCTGCAGAGAAAGAGAGGTACAGAGCCTCTTCATGCATCTGTGAGGGACCACACTTACTACAGCTCTGCTCCATGCACTTGGGTACAAGTAACATCTCATTCTTTTCTGCTATGTTTGATTATGATAGATTTGGGGTTTAAATCTATCTCAGCCTCAGGTAAGCCTAAATCTATAGCTCCTCTTCCCAGAAAGGAACCCTAAGCTCTGAAGGTGAAGAATGAAAAGAAACTCGAGAAAACACCTTGCTCTTGAAGCAACACCATTACCTTGCTAGAAGAGCAGTTGTGGCATGAGAAGGGCCAGCCCTGGCCTGTTCAGGCATTATTTCTTTGGCAGATTCTGACATAGGAGGCATCCTCAGAACTAGGATCAGAATTTATTTTCTTCCAGTGTCAAAAAGTGTTGTCATTGGTGACAAACACCTCTGTCTTATGCTTTGCTAGCATGATAGGGCCCAGGCAGTTGGATGACTTGTGTCAAATTGTTCATGGTGCATCTTCTGCACCAGTGTTTGCTGGAGCCATGAGCTGCATTTGTCTGGCAGCAGCTTTTGTGCAGACATGGGCTGTAACCCGTATCCTGACTGGCTCCTGACTTTCATTAGTGCGGCTGGATGGGGGTAAGGCCTGGTTCAGTGCTCATGTTCCAGGTTAAGTTGGCACGTGTGGGGACACATCTTACTTGCAGGCTGAGCAAAAGCTGAGTCTGGAAATCTCTAAAGCATGATGCAAGAATTTCAGGTATTGTTTTTACAGACACTTTTCACATTAGAGCTGCATGGGTTTTCCATTCATAAAATAACAATGTTCACTTTTTAGTAATGTGCAACTTGTCCTATTATCACATTTTCAGCAGTGAATGATATATGAGATTATATGGTGTAATACAATAATGTTTCCTGTCATAACTGTTTTTAGAAAAATAAAATTATCTATGCCAAATAGAAAGATGATATAATTGCAGTGAAGACTATATTTGTCACTGGAAGTCCTTCATGTATTCAAGTATAGAGACCAGGATTAAATGAAGTGCAGAGGATTGTGTACAAAAGGGATTTGTGAACTAGGGTTATTTATTTAGTATCCAAAATTCAATAACCATTCTATAAGAGCAGAGCAAAGCATGAATCTTTTCCTGGATCTATTAAAATCTAAAGTCTGAATCGTGGAAACACCTCGTAGTGTGAAATCTCATGAGACCTGATCCTCTATTTATATAAGCCACCACGTCCTCAGTTCTTGTAAGCTGAGGATCATGCTGTGAAGATTTAGTCATGAGAACAGATGTTTCCAGGGTAAAGGGCTCTAAACCAGATAGCCTTAGAACTCTCAGACTCCATATCTCTGTGTATGGAGCATCAGCATTTCGTGACAGAGCACTTCTCTGTTCGTAGTGCGGTGCGTCTGTGTTAGTATCAAAGAGCCTTATGAAAGAAATGCTTATGGGAGCCCAGTGCAGTTCCTGCTCGTGGTGACAGAGGGGTCAGGCAAACATAAGAGAAAAAGTCATGCAAAAACACAGAATCAGTTTCAAGAGTGGTTTTGTTGGAGGGGTTTTTTTTCCATGTGTCTGGAAGAACAAAACCCTATGCAGAGACATTTCTACTAGTTGTCCTTTTTGCCATCTGTGATTCCAGTCAGGAATTTGCTGATAGAAACAACACATTCATTAGATGGGTTGGTGGAGCTGTAACAATGTCTACTGTAGATTAAACTTGTATTCCTCTGGGCTCCCCAGGTTTCCCTGTGGGTTGCAGGGCTGCCTGGAATTTTCCTGGCAGTGTGACCGCACTCTGTCCATCTATCTTGAGCCCTCTGGCTGATTAGGGCAGTTTCTGTAGCTGTACCCAAGGCAGGAAAATGATTCTGTAACCAGAAATGTGGCTTTTATGAACTATTTCCTGGCATCCATAAAGGTATATATTGAAAAGGAGATTTTTCTACTGTTTAAAATGGCTAAACCTGGAGACTTTTGAACAGATGTTTTCCCTCTGATAATGTGTCATGGATTCTTAGGAGTCATAAACTGTCTAAGAAATTCACACTAGGTTGTACACTAAGGGACTTCTGAAGCTGGGCATCCTGATTCCCTGTTTTTTCTTCTGAACTTTTTTCAGTATCATTTTAGCAAAGCAAAGAGAAGAGGCTGCCCAAACCCTCCACTGAGGTTCCGTTCCCTGTCAGATTTCTGACCCATTATCAGTACTAAAAGCCTGTAAAGGACTTCCTGTTCCAGTAGAACCTCAACAGGAAGTTTTATGAACCATCAACAGTGCCATCTTGGTACAAAGATGTTGTGTACAGGTTCATCTGTAGTGAACATATAAGCATTTTGAAGCAATATACATCAGTGTTTCATTTTGCAAAACTCTCATATATTCATGAGGATCTGGATCTGGCTCCGGGCTTGCTTACCTTTTGTTTTTGTTCCTCAAAACTGGAGGTAACTGATCAAGTGACACAAGGGGTGTGTGGTGCTTGGAGGCTCATAAGGCACATGAGGCTTTGCAAGGCTCACATGCCTTGTGTATATTACATCACATTACATTGCACATAGCAGGCATTCATAGAGTCATACAATGGTTAGGGCTGGAAGGGACCTTAAACATCATCGAGCTCCTCTGTAATGCATATAACATGCAGCTGCTTCCCAAAGAACCTCTTGTTCACAATGGCAGAGGCAAACCATCATTTGTGCTGAGGTGAACCTGCAGGGAGAGGCTCCAGAACCTCAGTTAATACTCAAAAATTGGCCCAATGATATAAGTTTAGCAATGAGCCAGCAAGTTGGATTCACTTAGAATCAGTTTTATTGCCAGGTAAGAAATTCATATTAATATAGTGAATACATATGTTTACAAATAAACATTCTTAAAAAACAAACAAACATTTTATTGTAGGAAGTATTATTGGTATCATAAACTCTGTAGTTAACAAGTATTAACACGGGTTTACTTACAGAACATACAGTTACTAAAATATTTCCACATAAAATATGCTCAAGTTACACGAAACCTGTGTGAATTAGAGTGCAGCTGTAATGTGTATCTAAAGCATATGGATTAACAGCAACATTCCATAAAGGGTCAAATTAAGTCAGCCAGTTGTGAAGGCAATAAAGATTAAAGGAATAAAAGTAAGATAGTGGAGAATCTGGGTTGTGTGCAAAGTATTTCTCTTGTGGGGTTTGTCCACTTCTGATAGTCTTAAAACACAGGATCATAAAATTTAGCAGCACACTTATGGAGAGATACCGGTGCTCTCAGGATGCAAATCAACCTTGATATAGCTAAAAAAATGGTATCTCCCTTTAACCAGATTTCAAATTCTTAGCCCTTGCATCCTTGACTAAGAAGAAGCACTGACAGTCAGTTGAGTACAGTAAGAAATGCCACTTCCAATTTGTCTTACAACATAACAGTTCTCACTCCTCCCTGCATGCTCTTCCAAAACTAGTCTCCTGAAGAGTTGACAGCTGGTGAGAATGCAACTGTAGTAAGACAGCTAGTTAGGATTTAGCCAAATGACTTGTTTTGGGGGAAGGGCAGGAATTTAAGTGAAAGACTGAATGCGTTGCCTGCCATCCCCTCCCAACTCTGCTTGTCTCTTTGTGGAGGTGCCGAAGCTTTTACAGGCCCAGGACTGTGAGTTTACTGCCAGTACCCAATTCAAAGGTGGTTTCACTCATACAAACAAGCCATCCTGCTCATCAGAACCACAGTCAAGACCATGAGTCCAATTGTTTATTTAGTTTAAACCCAGATCTCTTTGACATTTGAGGCAAGACCATCAGACGCTTCCACCAAATAGTCCACCAAGAAGGAACGCCACTATAGAAAGCCAAACGATAAAGACAATATACCATATAACATTTAGTTGAACTACAAAGAACTACCATGGCTAAAAGCAAATACAAAATGAGAGACTAGGGGGGAAAAGTTTAAATTGGGAAATGAAGGGGCTAACTAAATAGTCTTGACTGTGCAACCATTGCATGGAGATGTAGTCCAGTTTCCCTTGGGGACAAACAGGGGAGGCTGAGCAGGACAGAACCCTTGTCATCCTTAGCAAAACATGAGGAAATAGCTTAAAGGAACAGAGGGGTCACTTTGAAGAACGAGACTGTCATTGAACAATAGTAATACAGTAAAGGCACCACCCACGCTTAATTTCAGTCTGAAGCAGTTGAAGATAGGCAAAACATTTAGGTGAAGAAAAAATCCTGACAGTCTGCAAAGTGAGAATTGTTACCATCTGCCTGAAAACAGGAGGACTGAGAGGGAATATTCTGATGCCCTTATTCCCCCAGCAGCTTTCTGTGTCATGTGATACGTCTCTTCTTATTTCGGAGGGTCCCAAAATTTCAAATCAAACGAAGTAAATGGAAATAAAATCTTCTGCTTTGTTATCATCCTGCAGAATTCTCTACCAGCCAGAAAGGTCCCATATGCTCTTAATTGTAACAGTCTTCATAAATTCCTTGTGAAAGTGTCTTTGTCCCTTATTGTATATATATTTTTTGCGTTCTCTATAGGATGGTGTGAGAGTACAATAATAGATGTTGGGGATTGTACCAAGATGTTTGCTCTCGGTTTTTCACAGGTCTAGTGATTATTGATAGGTTTTATACAAAATTCCTCTCTGAAATAATATATTACAGTATATTGTTCTCTCTCTCTTCCTCTGTCTCAAGGCAGGAACATAGTGTAAATGTTTAAGCAGACATAAAGTTTCTATAGATTGTGCTACTTCTCATCATGGATTTTAGTTTCAAGTAAAAAAATTTAGTCACAAGGATTTCTGTTCCATTGTGAAATAGAAATGGAGTTTATAATTCAACCTTCAGTGTGTATTGCTGAATGGTATTAACCCACTCTTCGGCCTACAGTTGGCTGGATAACAAGAGTGTCCAGTTGGAAGTTCCTTCCTTCTGTTTCCTTTTTTTTTTTCCTTTTTTACAAAAAGGAAAGAAAACAAACTCAAACAGTTACTTCTGTCTTGCTGTTGGTTATGAAGTACGGCTGTGGGCCCAAGTAGTGCTGGCTCCGGGTGGTCAGCGGGTCACTTAACGTCGGGTCTCCCATGCCGTGCTTGCCCTTGTTTGTGTACGCTTGCCGCCTCAGGGACTGGTCGGTGGGATCCCAGGTCTTGTAGTGGGAATTGTAACCCAAGGGGTGTGTGTGTATCTTGCCCATCCTGGATTTCTGCCCGTTCTGCCTGGTGAGCCCGCTGTCGATGGTGTAGGCTCTCTCCTCGTCCAGGCGCACCGGGTGCAGGGGCAGGCTCCCCTTGGCCGCCAGTTCTGCCAGGTGCCGGCGCTTGGTGTAGAAGTCATCGTTGACTTTGTCAGCTGTCGGGATTTAAAGGGGGGAGGGACAGAAAAAAAAGATCAGTTGGACACAAGAAGAACATTAAACAGTTTACAGTAGGTCATGCACAGTTCCATCTGCAGATCAGAACAGTTATGGGTCCATCAGTAGGAGAAATTCAGGCCACCTTCTGGCCCTTACTTTCTCTCTGTACCATATTTTTGGATGCCATTATTAAGGCTTTTTATATATGCAGACAAAAAAACCCTGTTGCCCTGTAGCAAAAGACTGTCCCTGCCCCAAAACACGCAAGTCATGCTGATATTTACATTATGGGAAGAGGTCTTACAGGAAATTCAGTGAGTGTACAGAAGGACACAGGGTTTCTCAGAAATACTGCGGCATCTTGAGTCGCACATCCCTTTAAATGCAAAGGGTCATGTGGGTGTTTAACCAAGCCAGGTTTAAGGTCTGGTAGTGTGTGATGAGGTGGACCCTTTTTTGTTGAATAATGCCCTAGGGCAAAATTAAGAATAGGATCCATTCTTCTAAGCTCACTATTGCTTTATGGGGCTGAAAATACTCTGGGTTGTTGAAGGTTGGTTATTTACCCTGTAATTTTACAGACCATGAAAATCCTAAATTCCAGGTTCTGACATCATTTTCTGGGGTCAGTTCCACTAAAAAATACAGGAACAGCCCTGCCAACAAGTCCTGCATTGCAGTTCTCAAACCCGGATTTTGCCCTCTGCAGTTTCCAAGACAAGTGTCTTCCAGTGCACACGCTTGCTCAAGTTCAATTGTTGTTACTGCTGCCATTTATTTGGCCTTTGCTTGAAAGTACAAACCCTGCTCAGGAAGCTTAAGGCATTCTGCAGCTGCCGAGCAACTCACTTCAATGCTGGGACCGAGTTTCAGGGGTCTAAGGGAAGATAACTGAATTTCATTTCTTTTTAAGATCTTGCCTTTTATGTAAAGAGTGTTTATTTTCACCCTTGGAAAATCTAGATGTTTAAGATAGTTCCAAATGTGTGGATCGACTGGCACGGTGGTGTGTTAATCAGCAGTGGTGTGCTCTGAATATATGACTGTGTCAGCCTGGATTTGACTTCTGCTGTGCCCTGGTAGGTCCATCCGTTTTCCTTGAAGCCATGCCATGTAAGGCTTCTCTGCAGAAGCCTTGTACGTGTAGCTGTCTGCACAGCTCAGCTCCTCTTGCCTGCATGAGTAGGTTTTTAATTCGCTGCACTGTTTTTTGTTTAGCTTCCCTCTTTTTTTCCTCTCCCCAGTATTCCTAGGAGGCTTTTGTTGCACTTTGAATTTTCCTCCTTCTCTCTAGTTCTGAACTGGATCTTTATGCAAGGCAGGGAAATTCCCAGGAGCACCATATTAATCAAGATCAGACTTCAGTTGTGCATCCTTCTTGTCCTGGCCCCTCAACAGGGAGGAATATTACCAAAAGCAGTTGCTATTTATCATCTCATGTCAATTTTTGTGTAATGACTGTGCAACTGGACTTTGCTCTTAAATCCTTAATGTCATCATTAAAGAGGTGTTTCTTCTTCAATAAGCTGAAATTGCTCTTGGCTCTGCTGTAAAACTGGGCTTTGTGTGTTTTACCCATCTCCATCTGTTTCCTTTTTTAATGATCAAGTGAATGCTTTTCTATGGCATACAGGTGTCTTCTGCTTTAAACAAATCACAGAATGTACATAATGGCCTGGTCTAATTTCAGCCCATGATGTGTAATTGCAACTGCTGATAGACCTGTAATGTGTTACAAACAGAGTCTTGACGTTCTGCTTTGATTTTGGGGAGAGTTTTTTTTTATTTGGAGATCTGTAATCTGAATAATTAAGAAGTTGCAAGAGCTGTTTCCAGTTCTAGATGTGGCTTGTCCTTTTAATTTGTTAATGTTCACTGAATGCCACAGAAGTATTATATACAAGTTGAATAAAAATGGGAGGGAAATGCATTTGCATTGCTAATTTCTCATTAATCTGTTATCAGTAATTGAGAAAAATGGTTGCAGAAAAGACATTGTGAATATTCACACAAGTATTTATTTTTATAATTTTTTACATCAAAGGCACTGCTTGCAAGCTGGTTAGGGGAGCAAATTTCTATATCATATGACTTAGACCTTGTCTATGTATGAAAAGTCATGCTAGCTTATATAATTTAAATTCAGCACAGTTAATTATGTCCAGCTTTTAATATAGATACATTTGTATGCCTGCTTCTCATTTAAATAGTTTAATTTGCATACAAAAATTAAAAACTAAGCTAATCTCACATAAGAATAGAGTAAATTTGTAAGTTTGTAGTTTTAGTTTTATCTTAGTTACATTCAGCAATTTGCCTTACATAGCCAAGATCTTTTATCAGTTACAAGGAAACAGTGAATTCTGTGTAGAGAAATAGCAGCAGTGATGCACTTATGTAAATAATGACCC
The DNA here is from genome assembly GCA_013400415.1 of Scytalopus superciliaris. Classification (NCBI taxonomy): domain Eukaryota; kingdom Metazoa; phylum Chordata; class Aves; order Passeriformes; family Rhinocryptidae; genus Scytalopus; species Scytalopus superciliaris. The sequence continues at coordinate 212,536 of VXBX01000995.1, forward strand.
AAAATTGCAGGTATTTGCTTTGCCTGGTTTTTCCCGCTGTTTTTCTCTTTTGCATGGCTAAATGAAAAGGGTCACTACAAATCTTGAATTTTCTTCTGCTTCAGAGTACAAGTTCACCAGGATGTGGGTCTGGGTGGGGACCATCCAGCAGAAACCAGGATGCATCTCACTGGGTAGGGAATACAGGTTTGAATCCCACTCGGAGCAGTTGCACAACCACGAGCTTACAATCCAGAAGGCAGATCACTCCACTCCTCACTCTTACGTGAATCCAGCAATGTCTTAGGGAGAGTGACATGATTTATTTTGATCTTGAATTTGCTAGTACTGGTGTCGAGTGTCTCCGAGTGGCACCCTTGCCCGCTTCCCTGAATTTTGATTTTGAAAGGAGATGGTTACCATGCTGCTTGGGATAACAAGATCATGGAAATGCCTGGGAAAACCACAGTGGCTTTAGGATCCTTTAGATGAAGTGATCAGAAAGAGAGAGACTTTTTGTGATATGTTTTTCTTCAAGTTTCACCGTTCTGCCTAAATCTGTCACTAACTGAGACAAGCTTTATTCTTTTGCTCATTGATAGTTGGCCATGACCGAACTTGGAAGTTCACATATTTCTTCATAATCCACAGTTATACAGAGAAAGCACATAGACCAGTGAGTCTCTTACAGAGTAAATGCCATGGATGAAAACATGTTTTCTTGAATATCAGTGGCAAACCCCCTTGTGGCTGCCACAGGGCCAGAATTTCTCAGTGTGCTTATCTGAATGATCTTGCTGTGGGAGGCCCTAAAGCCATGCAATGTTGTTCTGTTCCCTAAATGAAGTAATCTTCAAGGTCACTGTGTAACCACTTGTGCCACAGAGGCATGTGGACATGCTTTAGGTTGTGCAGTGCTTGCTTTTTCCTGTAAAATAGTGCAGGTTTTTTAACTCCTCATTGACAATGCTCTTATCTTGGTGGGTCCATCAGATGGCTCTGAATGCTTGCACCACGTCCTACAGCTGTGGGAGAAGTATAGAATCTTAAAAGGCAATTCTGTCCTACAGCCTTTGTGAAAGTAGGCACCTAGGAGTGGGAAGAAGTCTCTGAAGTGAGAGAGAAGAGAATCCACAAAGGAGTGAGCCCTTATAAAGGCTCTAAAGGCATTAAAAAACCAAAACACAAACACAAACTTCTGTGAGAGCTTACAGTCACAGTCAGAAGATACAAAAATACATAGGGAACACTGTCTCTCGATAGATGGTTCAAAAATTGTTTGTTATCTGAACATATTTTAAGAAATACTTTGAGAAATGCAGAGCTTTATTCCAGTCAGAGAGAGACTGCATTTCAAGTTAAGGGCTAGAGATGCAGAAAGCAAGCTAATGGGAAGTGCTGGGGGACAGGATAGCAATGAAATTGCTACAATGACACACCAGGTAACAGCTCAAATCCACTAACTACCTGTTTGTGGATGTTTCTGTGTAACAGTAAGCCTATGCAATATTTAACAGTTTATAACAAGGCTTTGGTTCTACAGCCCTGAGACTGCTGAGAGGTGGGTGTAGTCACCTGAAGCTATGGGAACCTTAAATTTCTCTAAGTAATGAAAGTGAAAACTCAAGGAAAGACAAAAAGGTAATGAATCCTGACTCAAAGACAACGTGAGAATTTTGCCCAGGGAAATACTAGGATGCTGCCTTTGGTGGTGCTGTTTATCCTGTCTCAGTGTGTGATTGCTTATTCATTTGCCTTTCCAAGCTGGCATCTAAGACAATATGTTCAAAGGCTTCCAAGATATAAACTAACTCTATGTGAGAGTTCCTGCAGGATTTCATCTGAAAATCAAAGAAGTATCATTTGTACATGAGCACAAGTTTATTCTTGGCTGAGGGGAAAAAAACAACAAGGACAGGGTTCCTTTTGGCTGTCCCCAGGTATGAATGGAATCCAGTAAGTTCACAGAAAAGTGTGTTCCATACAGTAAACAAATAAATAGTGACCTGTTATTTGCATTAAAGGGTTCACCAACTGTCATGGACCATAGACGAATTTGGTTTGCATAATATGAAGTCTGTTAGAAGGCAGAATACATCTAAATGTTTCAGGCAGGCATAATTCTGTGTGTGTCATGCCAGCAGTGGGCAGGATGGTGTGAGAGCTCTGTCTGGGGCCATGAGGAAGGAGCGTAGGGCCAGCTCAGGGCTGGCCACCAGTTGTTCTTGTCTCACAGGCACTGGGGTGTTGCATACCAGGTGGGGCTATTCTAAACCCTACTAAATTATAAGAAAAGGCAAGGGTCCTATACAATCATATTTGCAGCCCTCCTTCTCTGTTCTTCTGTCGAGTTCTGAAAATTCAGAATTCAGTCTGTGGCCTGCAATGCATTGATTCCTATCCTAAATATTTGTCTTTCTTCCCCCAAGAGTTCTAACACAGTTTTTCCTTTATTTAAGACATTCTGAAAATTCAGACAATATTTTATGTCTTTGGATTTTTTTCCTATGATTTTTATTCCCTATTACTGACAGAGGTAAAGAAAAATACTTAATGCATAGAACTCACCATAAATTACTTTCATAAATTTTGTAGAACCTACAAAAATTCTGTGTTATTTCTCTCCTGGCCCCCTTTGCCACTTCATTTATTTACTCATTTCTTACAGTGATCTGGAGAGAGACCAAGCACGAAAAGACATTCCATATCAACCTTTTCTTCTGCAGGCATTGTTTGAAAAGAGCTTGTCCACCTCCAGACACAAGACTACATTTGTTTTCCCAGTAAAATAAAATTCTTTCAAGATATGAGACATGGAAAAAGATAAATATGTAGGCCCAAACATTTCTTTTCTTCTATTGATTATTTTCATGACAGTTTCTGAAAGGGCTGAAGAGACCAAAATATTTCTGGGATTTGAGATGCATTAGAAATGGCTTAGAATTGGAATGTAATTAGACTTGGTAAGTAAAGCCTCCAGTCTCTCAGCACTGTTCTCTTTAACAACTACAGCAAAATCTGCTGCTTGGCTGGGAACAGAGACAGATTTTGATGAACTCCTCAGGCATCCTCTGTGGCTCCTCATATCCAGGGTTACTGTTCCCTGGCATGCAGGAGTAGCCACATGTCTGTGGGCAGAACCCCCTTCTGACAAAGTGCCAAAAAGCACAGGACTGCAAAGTTGCAGAGTCTAATTTTATTTTTCCTTTTTCCAAACATTTATTTACTGTGTAGGTTTAGGCAGGTTTCTCCTTGGATATATAAAACAGATTTTCCAGTTGGTCTTTGTATACTTGACTGCATTGATTTACATAGTATTAAATTGCAGTATTTATGATTCAGTTTTGCAAAGTGCTGCAGTGACATTGTGATTGGGGTTTGATCGAAACACTCCAGACACACACCCATTCACCAGACACAGGGACCAGTGGCACGCAGAATACCTGAGTCTAACCAGTATTAAAAAACAGAGTTTCTTCTGACTAACCAAAATCAATGGGTTCTGTCAACCTGGAAGCAAATGGTGGCTCCATCATGTCAAATTAACATTAGAATTGGAAATGCTTTCAGGAAACCCAGAACCTCTTGTGTGCAGATAGACAAAGATCACACTACTTTGTTGTATCCTCGAGTGCTTTAACATTTCAAATTCAAGCATCAAATGGTAAACTTGTGGTTCAGTTTCATGCAATGAATGATTAACTTGAGAAGGAAATAAGACTGCCAGTTCTGTTCTTGATCCAAGGGATGAAATTGTAAAAGAAGTCTAAGAGAATTATGTATTCAAATCTGTGATTTTCTTGAAAATGCAGCCAGTGGCTGTCCTGTAACTGTAAATCTGTTTTTTCATTATTTTTTTTCCTAAAGGCCTCTAAGCTCATGGATTTTTGTGGCATCTACAATGGCAAATACATATGAAAAGTTCTACTGTGAAATATTTATTTAATTTTATCTCAGTTAAGCATATTTATCAGTTTGAGTTTTACTGGAAACCTTATAATGGTAAGAAAACTTGCCTTTTGGAATAGGAACTATCTAAGGAGCTATGCTGTCATGCTTAACTTCTGAATAAAGCATGACTGCAGCATAAACTGATTATGGGGGAGGAGGGTTTGGCTTGCTTTCTAACAGTGCTGTCCAAAGCCAAAGAGGTTAACACTTAGGAGATTTGCTTAAAAGGCTTCTTCCACTTCTTCCTTGGCGAATCTCGCTCCCTTTCTCACTGCCTGGTTTTTAAAGCTTCTCAAGCCAATCAGTCGGGGTAGCCCTGGTGGTGTCCGAAGTTTGCGGCAGCGCCTTCACACCTCAGCAAGGGCGTGAGACAGTTTGTCCCCCTCTGGGTCGGTGGGCACCTTCACTTTGGGGCAGAGCTCCCTCACAGCTGCGGGAGCAAACGGGTGTTTGGTTTTCCTCACGGTGTCAATTCATCTTCCTTAATGTTGGCTGAAAAGCTGTTACATTCCTGGCCACGTTTATTTGTAATAACTGTTCTTAGCACGAACTTAATTTCTTTCCCCCCCACCCCCCACAGCTGTTGGCATTCTTCTGTGTGCTGAATTTCATTTTCAGTTTTAATACTTTTTATTAGATGTTTTTGTTTCTTTTAGCATTCTGCTGGTTGTAACTCTTCCATGGATATCTTAATCAGCCACAAATCACCTACAAATACTAGTTGTGATGACACAGAGAGCTGCATGAGAACACAGACCCAATTCAGGTCTCTGGATCTGTAATTAAGATGTGTTTTTAGTGTTGAAATGAACCTGCATTTCGCTGTCTTTCAACTGGCATCATACTAGATTTACACTATTATTTCTGAATATGATCTGAGGCCTAAAGGCTTTTTGGATTGTACTGGTTAAATGAAATGAAAAAAAAAAAAAAAAAAAGCCTCAGTGATATAATAGCGCTTTTTTGTATAATTTACTTTTATTTGATCTGTTTCTTAACTGCTATAATTTTAAATAATTTTTAGCAATTGTTCTGGGTTGAAGTGAAGTCCACACGCAAAGATTTTCAGGTTTTGAATAATTTGGTGAGAATCCAAAAAAAAAAAAAAAGGTATTATTAAGTTACTTAACTAAACTTGACTTGCAACAAAGTAATCTTCATAACTGCTGAAAATTACCCAGCCTGAATGTTCCCATCACAAACACTGGAAATGCAACAGATTGGACTGAAATAGTTTAAAGCTCTGTTGTCCTCATGGAGGCAGATCCTGATGTAGTTGAACAAATAATATTTTCATACAAAAATAACCCAAATATGAAGCAGTAGAACTATGGCAAATAAAGTATGAGTATAGGAATTTAAGTCTGTTTCTGAGTGTGCTTCTCAACCCCAAAATTCCTAAATTAAGCACATTGATTGTAGTGGGATTTCAGAATTGTGTTCTCTGTTATTCTTTAGTCAGTTCTTGGGAAAATTTAAATCAAAGCCCTTCCTTAAAAATCTACTCTGCCTTTTTACTTTTTGAGTTTTCAAAAGAAAAAAGCCCTGAATCAATCATTATAACCTAATTTTATATTTGAGCATTTGCATCATAAAAGACTACTTAATAAATAAAAGTCTTCAGTTTAGAGTAACTTTGATTTAATTACAAGACTTATTTTTCCCCAGAAATCATTCAAAGTTGACACTTTGAAATCATTTAGAGCCTCAGTTCTACGTGCTGAGTTTGGATCACAGCAAGTATTTAAAAACGGTGAGGAACTCCAGACAGAGTTTCAAAACCTCTGTTAATTTTTCCCAAAACAGCTCTGGGGGCGAATTCTACCATCGGTAAAGTTGTAAGTTTTGGCCATTTGGCACCTCTGGGAAGCCCTGGCAGAAATCACATGTTGAATATATATAAATCACATGTATGAATATATTGCCATGAATCACCCCCAGAGCTACCAGTCTGGAAGGCAACTGGGGGGTGTGTTCGGAGCAAGCCCTGCAGGGCGGAGGCTCCACGAGGGAACCCTACAAGTCACACTTGGGTGTAAATCCCGACTTCAGTTGGGATCTTGCAGTGTTGCTGTTTATCTGCAAGTGTTCACAACTGTTTTCGTATCCTTATGATCAACCTCTACTCTTAAATAATTGATACAAAATTTGCATTGCAGAATGAGAAGTAGGTTTATGTATAGATGCATGTTTATATTGCAAAACAAAGCAGTTACAGAGAGGGACGTTTAAGAAGAGGGGTGGGCAAGTGAAAACTGCTTAACATTGTTAGACTTTGTCTTTGCATGAGCTGAGCCTTGTTTTTTATTGGTTCACTTTTATTGCCTAAGCATAAAGTTTCACTCACTCATGTCTTCACATCACTTAATGTGTAAAAAGATCTCATGCATAATTCATCAACACTTCATAGAAATAGGTTGGAATAATCCATGCCTCATTTAGATTTACTTGTTTTCTTCCTGTGGCCGTCACTGATCCCAATAGATGGAAATAAGCCTGGTTACTGTGGGCTTGTTACCTCCAAAAACTGTGGCCTTCAAAGGCAAAAGGCTAGTGAAAGTCAGTAAAAACCTTCACTCTCGAGTGGCCAGCTGGGCTTACAGGGCTGTTGTTTTAGATCTGTCCATTTTGTTTTATAAAAAGGAGGGAGCAACTCTTTATTTCATTTCGATTCACTATCACATAATAAGGATTTTTAAAATCAGCTGGTTTCCAGAGAACCAACCTAATTTTTAGTGGAAGGGTGTGAGTTCTTTATGGTGTGTGGCTGACGGATTGTGAAGCTGAACTTTTATGAATCATCAGTGATGATTTAAATTTCACTATATTAAATCACATGCTGATAACAAGAAAAAATGGCTGTTTTTCTGTTGTAGGGAAACCACTATAAGGAGTGTGGGTGGAAAGAATATCAATTTCAAGAACAAGAGCTAGAAGGCACAGATTTAAATTTGCAATTTTGGCATGAAAAATAGGTAAAGAATTCAATACATTCTTATGAATGTTCTTCAGCCACCATAAAAACAGGTAGTGGACCAAATTCAGACACAAAAAAATCACTAGGTGTGAGGCCAATGCAGAAAAATAAAAAATCTGAGATCAACATAAACTAAATGGACCTGAAGTTCAGGTTTTCTTTCCTTTGCAGGTTCACTGTGTTGCTAAAGTCTAAGACATTAGACAATGTGGATGGCAATGTTTAAGGGCAGCTTATTTTGGTGTTAAAACTGCTTTTTTTTAAAAGAAGGGCTATTTGCAGTTTCCTTCCAGCAGCCCAGATGTAGCTTCTGCCAAGACCAACATATCCCCAAAGTTACCTTTCCACAGGTCCAGCTGTTTGCCAGAGGATGGCCTGGGCAACGGCTGCTGGGGTGTCTGATTACCTACAGCAGAATTCCCCAGCCTGAGAAAGAGTATCCCAGTTTTCACAGTAAAATAAGGGTTTTTTTAAAAGGCTGAAAAAGAATGTCAGCAAAGCAGATGATTTTTGCTCAAGATGCTCAAGCTTTGCACAAATAACATATTTATAATGAAAATATGGGTACCTCTCTGGAAGAAGAAATGAGTGTGCTGGATGAGAAAATAGGAAAATATTTTGATCAGGACTCATCAGGCATTTTTTATTTACCTATGACAAAGTGCCTGTGGGTATCAAAGCCAATTGGGTAAATATCAGAGATAACAGTTAAATTATTCAGTGGAAGCAAGAAAAGCTCTTGAAATTTAATGTGAATTCACTGGACAGGATTTGAAGTTTGGTGGGTCTCGGCAGGGGACGTGCATGAAACAAATGATGCCCCACCTCATCTGGCAGGGGGGTTGGCAAAGGGAGGGCTGCTTGGCTTTTCTCCTGTGCTGAAGCAGAAGCAAGGATTAAAATATGAAAGACCTTCTTAACAAATGATCACTCAAAAGCTTCAAATTCTCCAGCCACACTGGGCTAAGTAAATAACAATAATAAAAAGACACTAAGCTTTTATGTCATTCTTCCCGGAGACAGATCTGTAGTTGCAGTGTGGGATTGGGCAGATCGCCTAGTCCAGCATTATTCATGACACGGAACATACTCCTAGATATGTGAAATCATTAAGTGGATCACCCTCTGGATATTACAAACGATGCATTAATCTGTACCTCCTGTCAGTTTTCTGTGGTGTTAAATCCAGGGAGCTGCTCCCATGTCCCAGACACTTTTTTGATCCATCTTTGTTGTAACTGCTTATGGAAGTAATAACTGAAAATTTCTTTACTCCTTGAAATGAAAGCAGAATTCCTTTTTAAGCCTTCCAAAGAAACATGAATATTTACCTTTCAGTGTAACAGTGTGATTGGTATAGGAAAGTAAAATAACACAAACATATTGCGTCCAATAATTCTGCAGTTCTACTTTTTCTGAAAGTGAACTGTATCAACCCCTGTGAATGCATGGGCAGGTCTGTTGGTCTTCTATTTTTCCAAATACAGTGTTTCTTTCCAGCCCTGAGCCCAATGAAATACAGGGAATGGTCCAGAATCTCATCTTGTGATGAGATAGGTATCGGATTCTTAGGAGGTCATTGTGAAGTCACTTCTATTCTCAAAAGATAGATCTTGTCTCAGCACGGAGTTCCTGTCATTTCTATGGGAATTGAAGGTCTGAAGCTTAAGAAAAGGCACCAACAAATTTCCCATCAGACAGGAGGATGATTCAGACAGCCCAGAGTTAACTTCATGGTGAGCTACCCCTTTGGACCCTTCTGTGTGTGCAGAGGACACACAGAGGGGCAGTCCCTCCCATCCCTCGCCGTTCTGAGGAAGGTGTTGCCCTGTGCATTGGCACACTCGAGGCCACGCTGTTTTCTGCAGGGACCCAACCAGGAGATATTTATTCTCTGAGCTTCATGTTTGCAGAATCTCACTTTGCAGTTTTGCAACTGCAAGCAGAGCTGAGCAGTCTAATGTTTCCTTTGGGATCAAAGAACTGTGCAGCTTCAAGAAATGCTGGGAGCTGTAGACTCAGAGATGTGATGGTGGGTCTGCTGCCAATTATATCCTCCTTCTGGCTTCACTATATCCAATCAATTAGATCTGATTTAATCCCACAGGAGACTAACAACTCCCAGCATCAGGGAATGCTTTCTGGGTCTGTGTTTCAGGGAGCAATTTTGTCCAGTGTTTTGGGTTGGTTTTTTCAAAGTCATGTCCAGTCAATTCCTCAAAGGTTTATGTGTGTGTGAGAGAGAGAGAGAGAAGGGAAGAAGAAAGTTTATGAAAGAAATATAAAATCATGTTAAACTGTAGAAATACTTGTATTCACAGCTTTTACTTGTATGTCTGTGCACCCCTCCAGGAGCTGAGTGATCATTTCCCCAGGGTTTTAGAAGTTTGGTTTGGGGTATTTTTTTCATTTCTGCAAGAAGCTCTAAAGATTTAAATTTAGTGCTTTGCTTATCCTGAAAGTCAAAATTACGGCAAGAAAATTAATTGTTCCTGAGCCAGGCTCGCAGACAGTGTGACTGAATAAATCCCACTAATACCTCAGGACAGCAAGGCCAGTTCGAGCTTGAGGAAACTTTTATTAAGCATCAGGATGGGCTACAACTCTTACAGCTTAGCAGAGTGGAATTTGAAGTTGGATTGTTCATGCTTTCCAAACAAATGTCCAAATGATGTGCATAAAAATTTGTGATGAGCTACCTTTGTATGTCCTGGGACTTGAATTTCATGAAGGTGTTCAGCTACAAGATCTCCATCCACTTGTAGCTTTAGGCATGTCAGTATTGCTTAAGTGAGCAATAACCATCTAAGCATGGAGTAAAAACATGGTTGATGACCTGGAAACAAGAATAATTTATGCAGAAAAACCTCTTTCTGCACTTTTCACATAAATAATCAAAAAACGCAAAAGCACGGATGGAAATGAGGATCATGTTGTCTCAGGTGACCAAAAAAATCGAAATATCTAAACACTGGGTGTTTATTGCCAGACAACATTCACTTTTGCTGGGACTGCTGTTGGAGTTTCTTAACCCTTTTCGCTCAGATACTCTCTCAGATTCTTTGGTAGGAAAATGTGGCCCTGTTGAAAGAGATTCTATGGCTCAAAAATGGAAGAATAGTGGATGAACAGAGTGCACTTATCAATCAGTCAGATCAGTCAGTCAGATAGGAGAGACACTGGGAGACAGACTTCTTATCTGTCCACTCAGGAAATGTGTGGACTGCTTCATTTCCAAGGGGTCCTTTGCCTTCTGCTGACTCTTCCCTGGTGGTGTATGTGCCAAGGGAGAAGGAGAGTAAAGTTCTAGTGCAGTGAGGGAAACAGTGATCAGATCTCAGCCCACTAGTACCTTGTTGTGCTCCAAGCACTCAGCTGAGAGTATGAAAGAGGCAGAGAATGTCCTCACATCATTCAGAGATGTAAATGCCAGCAGACAGTGAGGAGAAAAGGGGAATTTGGTCAGCAGCCATGGTCAGTACTTTAGGAATTCTGGAGGCTGCAACAAATAAAGAAATTCTTAACAAGAAATGAGGAAAACATTCTCTTCCATTGAGTGTGCAAAGGTTTGGCTGTGCAGTTTGAGCTTGTTCACATAAAAATATTTAACTTTCTCAATAAAATACATCCATGCTGGCCTTTTCAACTCTCTTCTCCCCAGCTGTGCTGAATCAGACACTGTGCACTGCACACTTTGTGTTCACACATTCCTGAACAGTCCAACTCCAAATGCACTCTGCTCAGCTGTGTTGTTTGGAGTTTTGGGTGCAGGGTTGAAACAGCTTCCTAAGGGTCAGCTTGACCTCACCACCAAAGTGTGGGTCATTCTTACTCAGAATCACAGTGCAAATCAATAGCAAGGGTGCTGTTGTCTCTTGTTTTCACAAGCACTCGAATCTTTACTGAATTTAATGGAGGTCCAGAACATGATCAAAAGTGGGATTACTGTGGCTCGCTCCTTTTCCATGAAGTGAATTTTCACAGCTGTCAGTCACTGAGGAATGAGTAGCTCACTTCTAAAATTACCCAAATTTTTAGGACATCTGTAGTTCAGAAAAAAGCAGCTGTGTAGAAATTAATTTAAAACTGCCTCTGGTAAAGCTTCACTTTTTCAGTTATCTAAACTTCTTACCACTTATGGCCACATTCTGATGAGTGATATTAATATACCATAGCTACAGTTGCTACAAAGCAGTAGCAGTGCTTCCTCCTCCACCCCCAGCCCCCATTAAAGAAAAGGATTAAGGACAGTGGACTACACCCAAACAATGGGATCATGCAGAGTAAGGGACACTTAAATGAATATGGTTTGCCTCAAATGTATGGAGGAATATAGAACACATCCCTTATTACATTTCTGTTGGGACAAATGAATACATCCTCAAGCCACTGTCAAGGAATGCAAAGGGAAGTGGACTACACACACTCATTAACCTGCTCTGGGGATCCATAAATACGACTCTGAATGTCAGCAGATGAAAAATGCCTTCTCCCTGTGACACAAATCCCAGGTCAGGGTGAACTCTGTCTGCGTCTGCTCAAAAAACGTCGTCAGGTTAAATTTGTATTGGTGGGCTTGATGTAGGCCAGGTCCTGTTTCCTGTCAGAGCTCTCAAAAGGCCAGTCTCAGCTCTGCTGTGTGCAGTCAGGATTGCCTGGGGTCAGCGTGTCACACACCTAGGCCTGGCTGGCCTCATGGACAAAGCCCTTCGTGAGCGTGGGATGTGCTCAAGAGATGCTCTTGGGAGGAATGAAAGTCCTCCCTTGAAAGCCTTGAGAGTACTGAAAATGGGTGAAAACTGAGTGTTTAACTCTTGTTCCATAGACACAAGCAGAAGGTGTGAATGTATAACAGCTTCAAAACCTCTACTGTTTTCTGCTGAAAAGTTTGGAAAACAATGCAGCACTTTTGTACTTGGAAAATTCACCTGCATCTAAAACTCGGCTAGTGGGGTCTGAGACCAGGAGATCTATGGGGGAAAAAGGAGAGAGGGGATAGGAAGGATAGGGGAAGAGCATGGAAGATGGTGTAATCCTCCTGGAAGAAAATGTCCCTGAAAGTTATGTTTAATTTAGTTTAAGGTTCTGAGAGGCATTATACAACTTTTGAAGCTGAAGTGCACAATCTTTCAAGGTTGATTTAACTGTATGGTTATAATCTAGCTGTTTTAAAAACCTGTACTCAGACACACAAGAAATATCTAGGTTCTAATTTAGTAATTTTTTAAAAAGGTACATTCAGTGACTCTTGGGCAGATGAGAGAAGTTTCTTAGTGTTTCATCTCATTTTATTATACTTAAGTAGCTTTTAGCTTTGATGATTGGCTTGACCTAAATTGACATCTGAAAAAGAAGCCTGATATCAGTGCATAAATCTGTGATAATCACCACATCATTACACAGCACCACCTTTTGAAGAGGGAATTGTAAAGCTACTCAGTATTCAAAATTCAGCAGAAAGCAATTAACCCTTGTTTTTATAAATCCATTTTAAAAAGGCCACTTGCAAGAAACAGAACCAACAAGCTAAAGCAAAACTGAACTGCTTGAGCTGGGACTTTGATGTACATTTTGTCAGAGGTCTGCTAGCCTGAAATGCAGATAAAGCAAAGTCAGCTTGTGATGAAAAGTTTTTCTGGCATGATGAATAGTAGATTCTTAAATCAGAATGTTCTCAGCTGTTCTGCTGTTTTTCTGAGATAAATATCTCTCTCTGGAAATAGGCAGTGTGACATTGCTCTAAATTTATGGGGAAATGATGTTAACATCCATATGTGTGAGCTAAGCAAGGGTTAGTGTGAAGCTATGAATAGACCCCCCCAGTTCTTAATGTCTTATTGTCTAGAATGGCCTGAAATATAAAGTGGTAAAGGTTTTCTGTCTTCACAGGGTGGGAATGAGGTATTTACAGCCCCTGAAAACTGTTCTCAACTTACACATCCAATAAGAACATTATTTTGAATTTTTTACCCACTATTGTCCCTTTTCTTCCCCACAAGTGTTTCTTTGAGGGTGTTCTCCCATCAGCTTAAAAGATATTAACCAGTCACAGAAAAGAGGCACCATTGGGATCTTTATTAGGAGCTTTATCATAATCATAAGGCCTCAGAATATTCCTCCAGTGAGCTACTAATGCACATCCTACAGAAAACACGAGAGCTCTTACTTTGGAAGTGTACAAATGCCTTCTCTTTGGAAGTATTTAGCAGGTATCTAAATCATATGCTTAAATTTGAAGCATACCTGATGTTTTTCTCTCATTTGTGCAGATAGCTATGGAAAATACACACCACAGTGCATACATAGGCATATTATAGAATGTCTCAAGTTGGAAGGGACCCCCAGGGATCATCAAGTCCAGATCCAGGACATAAAGAACTGATGCTGTACGTGCAACATGGGTGAACCTTGCTGGAAAATGGTTTGCAGTGGGCATGGTGTGGTTTTGTGTGCATTTAGGAGCACAAGTGCATATGGCCACCAGTTCTAGTCACCTAGTTAATTTTCATTACCTATGACAGCCTGTATTAAACTCTATCGTGGGATATTCTATATGAAATCGTATCATGCAGCAGTCCAGATGAGCAAGACTTTGTTTTTAACTTTGAAGCAGAATGTCAGCTGCCAACAGCAAATGCAACACGCCGCTCTAAAGGAGAAGTCATGCATCGCGTCGCTCACTTACCGACTGCCTTCAGAGAGGCGTACTTGTTAAGCTCTTTGCCTGGGGGCTGTTGCTCATATGGGTTTGTGATCTGTCCCAGGCTGGGATATGAATGTTGATGTGCCATCTGAGGAAGGAGGGGAGATGTTGGCATGACATTATTCATCTGTGGTGGATCTGTGTTAAAGAAAATCAACAAGCATTAAGAAAAAAGCAAATTAGTCTTAAGGTTTTGACATCGTTATTGAGTACAGATTAGGCAGGATGTGCCCTGGGATTTAATGCAACAAAACAGTATTTACTACAAAGTGGGAGTTTGAGTACAGCAAACCTGTACTTCAAACAGTTAATGGCATGATTAAAGGCTGACAAGTGATTGTAGCAACACATGGTAACTTTTGTATAAAAAGGTCTTTAAAGGAATAAATAGGTTTTCAAAACAACTGAACACCAACACAAATAGTGAATTTGCTGCAGCATTAGGATAGAAACCAAAACATGCAGCTTGTTCCAGGCTGGTTGAATACAGGGCGATATTCAACTCTGTGCAGTTAAATAGCCAGGCTCATTCAAACTGGCTCAGGAGGCAGCTGCATGCAGGCAGTCACCCTGCTTTCAGTCCCACAACCAGCCTGGTTATTTGCACAGCATTATGTTGTGTTCTGCAGACATGCCCCACAGTGCAGTATGTGCTTTTTTGGTTCATGACTATCATTAGGTGATTTCTTCAAAGCAAACACTTTGTCCTTATGTTTTCTCCTTTTCCCTGACAGTGGGTATCACAATATCATATCAAGATAACATTTTCTGTAGCAGACATACATAAAACCCAAAGCTAATTACTGCTTACATACAGTTTTATACCAGAACTCACCCCGTACCCATTCCAGAGTTGATCTGTTCCTTTATGCCAGAGAATATAGCCTGTATACTTTTCTTTCTAAGATATAACATAATTTATTGTTTTTAATGTTCAGTTCCAACTTCTAAAACATTTGTTAGAACTATATGCTGCACTCCATTTACAAACCTAAATTTCAACAGGTTTCAACATGGTCAGTATCTTTTTCGCTGAGTCTTTCTCCAGGCTGTGGATTTTGAGATATTTGGAGCTGAATGGCAATCCTAGAACCTTGTCATGGCTTCTGCAATCACAGACAAGCACATTTTTCTCCTGCAATGAAACCGTGGTGTTGGATTGGTGACAGCAACTCCCTCAGCATCAAGCACAGGGTAGAGATCATGTAGAGAGAAAGCCGGTCTGTTATGGGAAAGGTGGTTTATTGTGATGGATGGAGTGGACCATCCTCCAAGTGCCTGCAGGATCTGGCAGGAACCAAATAGCCCTGCAGTTTGCCAGGATGTGAAGGGAGTCGAGCCACTTGGCTTTGCCCAGCTCATTAATAAGCAGGAGCTCTGGAGTCAGTGAACAGATTTACTGCTGGGAGAGAAACGAAAACGAAGGTGATTTTGAAGTTTCTTTGCTGTCGCTGCTGCCTCGTGCAGCCTCTGCTGCTCAGGCTGAGCCTGCCGTGCCCCTGCAGAGCTCTGTAAGTCGCACACACAGACCCAGGTTGTGAGGGCACTCTGCAGCAACTGGAGAAAAATGTTACAAGTGCTATCACCTAATAATAGTATGATTCTTCTTGCTGGTACTGGTTGCTAATAGGGAACAGTTGGGTTGTGGGTAATAGAGCTGAATGAGAAATTATTTTCCCATACCAAAAGAATTTTACAGTAAATGTGTTTTTTTTTTCTTTTACCAAAGAAGTTAAACCTGAAGTGGGGCTCTTTTTCTTACAAAATCTTGTAATCAGATCAGGAGAAATGTTCTATACATATAAAAGATAAGTTGGGTCAGTTTTTAAAAAAGAAATGTTATTTTGGATTCAAAACAAGAAACTTTTCTGTTCAGAATTCACCAGAAAGTATTGGAACGTTATTTGAATCTTTTTTGATCATTTCACTTCGAAAGGTTATGTTTGCTAAGTGAACTCTTTCACAGAAACACACGTTATTTTAAGGAATTGCTGTTTTGTAATAAATAAAAACTCTCAGTATGTTTCTGTTCAGCTCTAGTACTGGCATGTCTGATGCAACTAAGTGGAAGGACTCTTCTCTTGGAGCAGGAATTCATGAAACCCTATACCATTCCCATTCCATCTCTAGAGTACAGCTGAGGAGAGCCTCTTGCTCTAATGGTTTGAACCAATGAATAGCTGACTGTTCTTTCCAAACCATGCCCATCTTCCAAATATCTCTCTTTTCTGGTTGCATCTGTGAGCACACCTGAGCAGGACTGCCAGCACAACTGTATGTCAGTACAGGGCAGCACTGAAGCTACTGGCACAGGTGGCACCTTTAACTGGAAGGAAAGTGTCAGCCTTTCATCACTACAGTCACTGATTTTTTCCTAAGCAGAGCTGAATCAGCACTTTATAGGTGCTACTATTATGAAGTTCCCTTGTGGCAATTCTTATTACTGAATCTGTCAAAACATCGTGATTTTCCTGTGGTGGAAGTATTGCGAGCACGATTATTTCTACACTCACTGCTGAGGTGACTTCCAGCTGTGAACACTTGTAAAAACAATGCAAATAAGGTGTAGTTAATAGGACTGTTTTTGTGTTTCTGTCTTAGACCTATCAGTTTTACTCAGTCATCCCTTTAAACTTAGCAAAGCTAGTTACCCCAGAACTGTGCTGGGGAAGATGACTGAGGCGAACTTGGGCTTTGTCCAGGTGTTCAGTGCAGACTGTAGTTACTGAGTTGCTGGGTTACTGATGGTGCTGGGCTTTGCTTCTTTAGGGGGTTATAAAGAAATATATTTTCAATTTGTAGATCATCTTTGGCTTCTCTTTTGTCTCGTTAAAATCCCAGAACTCTTCTGAAATGTACATTTTAAGTGAATTAAAGGCAGTCATTCTTTGACTGCCACACTGACTACACTCACACCCAGATGCTTACACAAGGCTAAGTGATCACATGGAAGACACAGTGCAAATTACTCATTCAACTGGCCATTTGCACAAAGCAAATTAAGCAAAAGGCCAAACTTTGGCAAAGTGCATTTAACCATATTGAAGAACAATTCCTGTTTATAAAGAGGCTCCCACTGGAATGGACTCTTAGGACCTGCAAGAAAAATCTCAGCTTGGTATGTACATCTGTCTAAATCTGAACTGAACTAAAGTTTAGTTTAACTGGCCGTTACTGGGGAATGTTGCATTTGTTCACAAGCTCACTGAACTGTGTGATCTGATTCCTTATCTTTGGGTTTCTAGAAATAAGGGAGTAAATGGGACCCTTATGTTGTTTTCTCCACACATAGTTAATATAATAATGATGATAAATTCACCTATATTTGGATGCTAGTTAGGAAATACTCGTAATGGAAGTGGCAGTGGTGTGGTGCAAATCCTGCAGCAGTCAGGGCAGTGTCAGTGTAACCACTGCAGGAGCCCAGGAAGTCCTGAGCAACTGGGAGGTTTGAAGCAGCACTGCCCTACCTTGGGGCAATCCACATTTATATCCAAAAAAGGTATTGGCCCTGGCAGTGTTGTCTTATGGTTGTAAATAGTGCTTCAGTCTCAGCAATACTGAACAGGGATTCTCTCAGGAAATAAGGGATTCACCTGCAACTACTTCACAAGATGTTGATGTGAAATTTGAAATGTTTCCTTTTTTCCTCAAATTGGAAAAAGTAGTGTTATATTTTAGGGAACAACTAATCAATTGGATTCTTCAAAATATTTTGTGATACAAGGGATTGGTTTCAACTGGAAGAAAGTCTAACCAGGAAAATCCCTACCAGCTACTCCAATGACCTCTAGTGCCAAGTTAAATCCCTTATTATTCTGTGACTGGTGTCTGGCTTCAGTGAACAGGGACAACTTTAACCCGAAAGCTGTGGCTTTGCTCATCCATTATTTTTGGCAATGTGACACTGGCATTGTCCATCACAGTATTCCACATAACCAGCTGCACTGTGCCACTGCCAACTTAGTATTTATTTTTAAAAGGCAGAGAATATGAACATCACAAAGAGTCAAAAAACTGTTTGTGCCGCAGCTTGTAGCATGAATAATCAGACCTGATTAGCAATGGTGATATTGTAAAAATCCTGCAGTATTCCCAACCCATCTTTCTGCTGAAGCAAGGAAATGCAGTGCCAGCCTGCCTCCTAACCTTCCAACACTGTGAGGAGTCATTGTGGACAAAGTGTTAGGGCTTTGCTCTCTGCCTTCCTACTACCAGCCCGAAAGAAAGAGTTTGATAACCATGCTGGAGCTCACCAGGCACAGGTTCAATGTCTGCTGGGCAGAACATGAGAGAGACAGGGAGAAAAAGAAAAATGAACAAGTTCTTGAAATGCTCAAGTGTGCTTTTGACTGTAATTCCCTTAAGATGTGTAGATACAGGAAAGCTGGTAGGAGACACATGGACAAGCAAAAAAGAACTGGAAGGAAGCTGCACCAAACCCAGTTTATAGCTAGAGAAAGTGGGGTTTACATCCTGTCCCCCAACAGTGAGCCTTTGGAAATGGCTAAGGCATTGGCTTCTGGTCACAGCCCTAGTAGTTTATGAAGATTAATCATTACATTATCTGTTTATTATCTAGACCTATATCTCAGCCTGTGCAATTTAAACTTGTATGCAGATATTACAGTTAACTGCTCACTGCATTTTTCAAGTGAAAATGCATTTCTCAGAGTGTTTCCATCCCCTCCCCCCAATGGTAAATTTTGGAGTTATGTAAATGTGCATCATGGTGACAGTAATGCAATTGGTTGCCGTAATTGTTCTGTACTCTATTCAATTAAGACGTTGTTATATCTGATTTATGCACTTCATTCAGTAACCAAGGAATGGTCATGTAAGCAATTATTAAATAAAAATGAGAACCCAGTGTGAAACACCTGACACCAACCATAGTCCCATGTATGAAAGTGGTAAGACAAGGCAAAAGCCTCAAATTGACTGTTTTGATTTCTGCCTTGTCTGCAGAATATATTGTGTGATCAATCTTGTCAAGAAGCTGCCAGGGCTATGGGAGAGCCACAGGGTTGGAAGAAGGGATGTGAGAGAACTGCTGGCAATAACAAGCTTGTTACTGCTTGAGTGCCAAGAGCCTGCCATGGGCATCCCTTAAGCTCAGCCACCATCCTCCTCTTCCTCAGCCATGGGAGAGTGAAACCTCTTCTGCAGATTGGCCTGGGGATTCATTCCTTTCTGTACAGTGAAGTCAATGATTCAGTGCTGGGAGACAGGGAAAATGAACAAACTCCATAGGCAGAGAATGGAATCTATTAGTGACTGAGGGGTTGCAGGCACAAGGAAAAGAACAAGTGAGACAGGCAATGCAGTAACAAAACAGGAGAGGAAGGGGGAAGGGCAGGAAAGCAGAATGAGATTTTGCTATAAAAGCCACCTGCAGACACATGTATAAAAGAAATGAGAACAAGACAGACAAAAGAAGTCTGGGAAGTCAAGGGGGAAAAAATTCAGAGCAAAATATAATAATAGCTGAGCATTTTCAGATACTCAAGAGAAAAAGATATGCCCTGAACTAGCTGAAATTGAAAGTAACAGCTATGAAAACAGGATAGATCTGAGTGATTAGAGAATAACAGTGTAAAATTGCTCCCCTCCCATCCATAACTGCACTGCCACCAACAAGCATATTTGCCTCTTTGTTCTTAAGCATATTATACTTAATTATAAGACCAGCTCATCATTGCAAACCCATACTCATGTTCCTACAAGCCTCACCAACTGCAGGTGCAATTCCTAAAAAACTCCAGATATGAGGAAGCCTGTGGGATTTTAACAACTTGACTGTGCCTATAGACTAATTCCTTTCACACCAGTTCCTTCCTGGATAATAGGGCTGTTCTCCATTCATGGGCCTGAGCCTCCTGTTGGGCTGAAACTCAAATCCTTGGCCTATATTCTTGCTCTTGCCTCTCTGTAGGTTGCCCCAAAGCAATTGAACTCACCTGTACTGAGTTTTTGTGTTTATGCATTTTCTCACACCTGTATCACTTGGGGGGGTTGTGTGTTTTTAATTGTAATGCCCTTGTTGTCATCTTTATTTATGTTCTTTACCCCTTCCTTCAGATTTGTATTAAAAGCTGTGTTTTCAAAGGGTATTCTTATTTACACCCAGCACATACAGGGGTATGTCCTGCAAAAGGTGGTACATCAAAATCAGGCTGCACACCTGTTAGATAAGGCAAAATAACCTCTGCAAGCTGTATGCTTGTACCCTGCTCTAGGGGTTGTGCCCCAAAACTTAAAACTTGAACCCTTTTGTTTGTGTTTACTTTTAAAAATACCCATGTCCTTGTTCTCTACATAGGGGGAAAATGGTATTTCAGCTCTTGTTAAATGAATGGCATTCTGCTGCCACATTTTCCACAGTCTAGTACAAGTCCTAAACTGAAAAGTATTCCTATCATCTAATCTTAATCTCTCTGCCTTGCAATTTGACTGATTTTGTATTTTTGCAAGAACAGATGCTTGCCATCCAACTTCTGTACCATTCATTATTTTATATGCCTTTTTTACAACTTTTCAAATACTTGTCTCTATTCTGAAATAATAATTTCACTCCCTTCAATCTTTCTTCATCTGATAGTCTTTCCAAACTTTGATCGTTGCTGCTGCCATTTCTCAACACCTGTAACCTTGCAATGCAGCTTGTGGGGTGAGGTTCTGCCCTCACTAACACATGGAGCTGTGTTACTCTGCATATAAAGCTGTTGTAACCCTATAAGTCTTTGTCCCTTATGATCTGCAGACATTTTTGTTTTCTCCTCAGTGATGCGTAAGTTATGTGAGTATTGCCCCTACATGTGATAGCTCTGAGACAATACATATTTTTCATGGCAATTTATGCTAGTCAGTGATCTGTTCTGTCTCTGCACCAAACATTCTTGTAACACAGACAACCTACCCATCTAATCACAATCACAAAAAAGATCTGAGATGAGTGGGATGGCATTTCATCCAGTAAAAAAAACCACATTTCTGTTTAATGGAAGTGACAGTCTACAGTGTAAATGCTTGTCATCAAACATACTGTCTTATGCCTTCCCCTGTCCTAGGAAGGAACTGTAGGAGTTAGTCCCATGCTCCGTGCTGGGATTCTCCGTGGTGCCAGTGTACTGATGTCTAAGGCTGGGTATTTTCTGTTCCCTTCCTACACGATTAACCTCTTGCTCTGTTGCTGTCTCCCACGGTAAAGGTTGTGTGGTCTTTTACACATAGATAACATCACTGGATTTCTGAGGACAAGCTTTCCTCACTATGGAAAAATGCTGGATGCAGGAACATCTTCAGTCACAGACTCCAGAGGTGCTAAACTGCACTGCCACACTGAGGGCTGTGCTGACACCGTGGAGCACAGGAGAGCGAACATATCCCTGCTGGGAGTGGTTATGGCTCAGCAGGTTTGCAGTGCTGAGTGACACCAGAATTCCTGTTGCTTCAGGTTGAAAATTGGCAAGAGATAGGAAAGCAGAGAAACTCTTAGCACCTTGCTGATCTAATTTGAAACACCAATAAGCAAGGTTATTGCGGATTCAGTCTTCCTAAGAAAGCGTTAGGGGAGGGAGATTCACAGGCTGATGTGCAGAGATGTGGACACAGGACAGAAGGCCAAGCAGCCAGGTCACCAAATGCACAGTGCTCTGCCCTCAGTGCATGTCTTAGGAGGAACTGATTTTCCTCTGGCAGGAGAGGTAAACTGCAGGGACATATCAGTGAGCTGTGCAGTCACAGTGCTGCTGTTGCTCCAAAATGCCCTGTGCTTGGTTTTAAACTGCAAAATTCCCAGGTTTCCTTCTAGTGCAGTGGAATTCTGTGCTGCTGTCTGATGAAGGCAATGCTATCTGTATATACTCTAAACCAGATGGTCTCTTCATTCTGAATACTTTTATCTATGAAGTGAAGATGAGGACAGCACTAATTTTATGACACCAATCCTCCCCCTTCCACCCTTTTTATTTTCTATCTCCATCCTTCAGGCCCTTACCTATGTGAAAGTCAGAAACTGCATTTGTTTGAATAAGGATTTGGGGGTGCTGGGGGGTGGAGGGAGGGGAGTGGGGTTGAAACATAAAAAAAGGAAAATTAGTAGTAACGTGGCCAAAGAGGTGTGAGGCTCCACTGCTGTCTAAGTCCAGCCAGGAAAGGACACAGAGTGTTCCTGTAAATGTGCGTTTTTCCTACTGAGTGTGCTGCTACCACTTTATGTTTAAATCTATGAGAATTATATATATACACATATATATATGACTCTTATGCCTGTGAGCTCTTCTGAACTCTGTGTGACAGGTAGCAAATGGGGAAAGATACAACTCTGTGGATCAGTTAAATTCCAGACTTGTAGACTGAAGCTTCTAGATGAAGTCTCTGGTGCTGTGCTGAATTCTCTGTGGTCACAGTGATTTAGGAGATGGGGCCTCCATCATGTTTCAGGTTTGGGCTCCTTGTTTCTGGTTAGACTCCAAGTGTGTAGGAGCAGAGTTCTGTGAAATCAGTTGGCTGTTTTACTGCCATCCGAGGAGGGTGGGAGTGGAATATCACTGGCCTTGTGACTAAACTGGCTGGAAGCCTCTCTCTTCTGCTTTTCATTTCCCTTGGGCTCCATGCTGTGCCATCACACTCACATTCTTGCAGTATTTTCTGGGCTCCTGCTCTGCAAAAGAACTACAGTTGGAGGTTGGTTTTCCACGTAGACTTTCAGTATGTGACACCGGATCTCCTTTTATGAAGGTTATTTTTGTGTCCTCTGGAGGTTTGCTTTTCCATCATAATTACTCACAACCTGACAGACTTATAATCCTCTGATAGGATTTGTGACATTGTAATCTTCTCCACAGCAACCCATTGTGGCTTCACAAACAGAGGATTATAACCTCTAAGAAGGCAATAAGCAGATGAACTCTTGAGATACCAAGACCCTGCTTTCGTATCAGTTTCCAGGGCTTGAGTTGTGGGAGGGCAGGGAGTGGTGCTGTGTTCTCACTCCTGCCCACATTTCTGGTTTTCTTCATCTTCTTTTGCCTCAAGTAAGAGAGTTGAGACATTAATTAAACCCACCAGTTATACACACTTTGAGCACTGCAAATATCCTTAGCTATGCAAATTAAGAAAAGATAAATTAAGCAAATTTGACTTACACAACAGATTTTTTTTACCCTAGAAGAATGTTCTTTACACTTTCCCAAAAGGTATCAGTTGTTTTACAAATCAAACACTTCTGTACCTTTCCACAAAAATAAAAAAAATCTAAGATGTACAAGCCAGCTCAGATCCATTGTTTTGACTGCTTTGTCTTTCAATGAAATTACTTTCTTTCCAACAATTAATATACTTTTACATAAAGGAAATGTGCCTGTCATTGCAATATTTATTCTAAATATTTGTATGCTTAGTTTATTGTTTTCTGTTACTGTAATGTTTGCATACATTAAAAATTCTCTTTCTTCAGGCATTCCATTAGTTTGTCTATTGGCTATCCCTATACTATCTACTAACAGTTTAGAAGGAAAAAACTAGTCAGTATAAAATTATAGAAGCAAAGACATTACCAACTTCATGCCTTTGTTATTTACCGTTATGCCTAAGCAGTAGGTTGGCAATCCCTTGCCTTCAGCTTGTGGGGAACAAATTGCTGCAGGACTCTGTGTGTTGTTGGAGGGCAAAGGCAATTACAAGTAAGATTTAGGGCAGAGAGAGAGTTAAAGTTGGAAGGAAGTTGTGCAGCATTGTTTCCCTTCAGCCAGCAAAGGCTGAGGACAATTTCACTAGTGAATCATCCATTTAATGTGGGATTTGAGAAATATTTTACTTAAATATATGTCTCACCTGAAGCACATCCCAGTGGCATATTCTGTCCTTATATACCTGAGCCAGCAGTGGAGATGAGACTGTTTTTTACTTTCTGGTATAATCTAGTGCATTCTTTTGGAGTCTCTCCAGAGATGAGAATATATCAATGTCATACAGTTAAGCTGTAATAGCCAGTTATGGATCTCTTATTTCCCAATCCACATGTGCAATGCTTGTTAATGTCAGTTTGTTGGTTTGTGTTAAGCAATCAAGAGTTCAGGGAAAGAACTCAGAAGGTCGATGGAGAATTCGAGTTCTGTTCTCAGAGAAATAGTCATAATTTGCTATCTTTTAGAACAGCAGAGAACAAAATATATTGATTATGAAGTAGGATGCATGTTATCTTGCTGCATAGACTGCCAGAAAACACAACTGCCTGGTTTTTCAGCAGATGACCTCATGCCATCCTGCTCTCAGGAGTGCTCTTGAGAAATGTTAGTCATGTCTGTAAAAAGCCTTCAGCGAGGGGCCTCCCAGCCTGCCTGCGCAGTGTGCCCAGTTCTCATGCTATTCCAGGGGCATCCTCGCTGCTGCAGAACTTGGCCTGTGTTCTGTTTTACAGCTTCTTCAAGGCAGCAGGTGAAGTGCATTAGTTCTCTTATCCTCCATGGAGATGGAGAGAGAGGATGGCTGTTCCCTGTGCTGCAGCACTTTATGTATTTTGAAGTCTGCACTACAGAATGAGTGTTTTAATTCTCCTCATGCAGAATGATTAGAGGTTTCAGAAATCCAGCCTTTCTGAACAATCTTTCTTGAGGTTTGGCATCTCATCTCTTCTCATGTGTCTCACATCTTGCAGGATCTCTGCTTAATTATGCACCCCAGCATACCATTTCTTCTCTGGCATCAGCAGAGTGTTGTTGATCCATTGCTGCCTTCAGTCCCCTGAAGCTCAGAAATCCTTTCATGTCAGCCTGCTCCTTACAATGGTTGTTCTTCAACTTAGAACCTTGTGTTTCATTTAATAGGGATGCACCTTGTTTTTTCATACCACATTTCCAGCTTTTTAAGATCTTTGGAATCCTAATTCTGTCCTTCAAAATCTTTGAAACACCTTCCAGCTTGGTGTTGTTTCCAAATTTAGTAAGTATATGTACGGTGTCCCATTGTCCTCCCCATTGATTGCACACTATTGGAGACAGAATAAATCACTGCAGAAACCTGTTCACTGTATCCATCCTTTTCCAAAAAATAGGAATAGTTTGGGATTATTCTCTGAATACAGTTTTCAAACCATTTTGCATCAACCTTTTAGAAACAGCTTCTGAAATCATATTAAGAATCAAGATTTGTTGTATCTCCAGCATTCCTTCATACAAAGGGCCTCTTACACTGAATGAAAGGGAATTGCTCAGGTTTAGCTCCATTTGTTCCCAACAAATCTGCATTAGTGGTTATTCATGACCATGTTGATTTCTATTCCTTTCTCCTTTCCTTTCCCCTGTCCCTTAATTCATGAATTAAATTAATACTAAATGATTTTGTGTTCTCTTTTAAGGGTTGAGTGCACACCTTTGAGAGTTTTACAGAATTTCACCCATTGGGTGAATTCTTGGAGACAATGGCACTTAGAGAACTTGAGTCCTTTCTCCAAGTGGGCAGGATGAATCCTTCTGGGCCATCAAGTACAAACATGTGATAATTTTTCCAAGTGCTCTTCAAACCATTCCTTCTTGTCCTCAGGTGTGACCCCTCCTCCCTATTCTGAGAGTGGGTTTTGTTAGTTTCTTGAAACTATTGCCTTTTTTTTTAGTGAATACTGAAGTCCTGTCTTCGAAAAGGGACAATTTCATTCCTTGAAGGAATGTTAGCTTCTAATAACTATAAATAAATAAAAAGTAGTATTTTGGAGTCCTGTGTAGGGTTCTCTTTCAATCAACACCAAGCCTTATCTAAGTGGGAATTTATATAAGCCACAGTAATTTGGATTGGCCCTTTATGTAAAATAATAGCTTAACACTTAGCTGCTTAGCTATGATGTGTTCCACATTGTTATTTCAATAATTTTTAGATTCAAATTATTTCCTATTTGCATAATGTTGCTTTATTCAAATATATGCACAAGAGTTTCAGGGGAAAATAATTAGGCGAGACAGCATCAGACAAATAGCTCCTTTTGAGCAAGAAAGTGCTGTCTTTGGTGGGGGGGATGGTATATTCTTAATGTCCCTCTTATATTTAGCCCATCTCATTTGCTCTGGCCCACTGAAGTGAATCTTCCAATGCATTAATGCAAGCAAAGCAGAGTCTGTGTATCACAGAGGGGTAAATACAAAGCTGATCAGCATCCCACTGGTTTTCTCTGGAGTAAATCCCTCTGAGCCCTGCAGCCTCAGCACGTGGATATCGTGGCACCTTGCAGGTGGGTGGGCTGGCTGAAAGTTCCATACCCTTGCTTACTGAGCCTGGCATTCTCACCAGGAGGAAACCACACCTAATGCCACTGGGATTTGAGCAGAGGCAGCACTGTGGGGTACAGGGCTCCCCAGCCTCCTCCCTCACAGCACTGCTGCAATGCACGGCACGGCTGCGGGTTCCGACTCTCGCCCTGTGCTCCACACTGGCCACAGACCAGTTCCTTGGGTGTAACTTTCTCATTACTCACAAATATTTCCTACTGTAGCCACTGATGACATTTCAGCAAGAGGTGAAATAACTCTGTTTCATGCTTAGGCACTAGAGACAAGAAGAAATAGAAAATGAAAAACTGTCTTTTAAAATATACTTTCCTTTTCACACTTAAGATTGTGAATTTCAGGACATATCCTGAGAAACAGGGGAAGACTACCTGTCCATTTTCACCCCTGGAATTATCATCCAGCTATTTACTATGGGAAGGATGTAATTATTTTTTTTTTAATTTGTTTTGTATTGCAGTTTTTTAAGGAAATCAATATCATATTGACAGATACCATTTAATTCTAGTGTTCTAAATAGTCTTAAGGATCATTCAAAGTATAGTAAGTGACTTTATACTTCCATTATTTGATCCTCTCTACTGATGATGTACATACCCACCCACTGATGGAAGTGCCAAATACATATGAGAGTGGAGGAAAGGAAGGACAGAAAAAAAAAGTCTTTCCATAGCTTAGGCACAGAACATCCTGTATCAACAGGAACTTTATTTTCCTTTTTAACATTTCAGTAATGTTCCCATTTGATTTTGAACCTTTGGACTTAAAAGACAACTGTGATAGCTGCTGTCTCAACCCCCACGTTATTTTAAGAACGTCTTCTGTGTAATTCCTGGGATCAATAACGTGCCTGCACATACACTGACGTGCAGCACAACCATGACCCAGTTCTATTTTTGCATTTCAACGGCCTTTTGTAGAGTGGCACCTCTACTGTTAAAGAACAATGATGAACATATGTTTCAATAAATGAGAATATCTTACTGCTTTGGAGAAGCAAATTTCAATGGCTTTGGAAAGGCTCCAGCCACCTGAACAGAGGTTGAAACTCTCCATCCAATTACAATCTTTTTGCCAAAATGCAATTTTCTTCTAAATACTGAAAGCAGTTATCAAAATAACTGCAGTAGGCTCAGCACAGCCACATCCCTCTGGCAACGAGGTTTAATGGACTACATTATCTTAGGCAAGTTGCTTAGTCAAGAGTACTCTTTAAGATACACAACTAACATGAGGGGAAAGCTGGGAAAAGTCTTCATCTGTCCAGGGGTGGCAATCAGAATGGATTAGTCCTGTAAGGCTGAGCACGTGAGCCTGTGTGAGCTGCTCTGAGCTCTGCATGGACTGCACCTCTCAGGGGTNAGCATTGCAGCTGGCACTCTTTTGCTGGATCAGTGGCCCAAGGGTGTGTGTTCCTGGTTTGTGCTCCACCCTCTCTCCTCCTGCCATGCCACAGATGAGCCCGAGACCTGCAGTTCTTACTGCCACAGGATTGTACTGTTGTCAGGCTTTTCTCACAGACTTTTTTATTGCTTATTTCTGGTCTACATTATCCTAAGTTAGATCTTTATTCTGTGTTTTCTGCTCCCTATAATCTGTACAGGGAATTACTTGTGTGGTGTCTTCAGCCGTGTTTTCCCTTAAGTTTATAGCTCTGTGCTACATTTCCCTGAAATACATCTGCACCACAGGTGTCTGTGCTGTCTCAGAGAGGCAGGAATAGGATACAGATCCATGAGAGTATCTCCAACCTAACATTTTCCTCTCCACTTGAGAGTGAGTCTGCAGCAAAGGAAGTGACCTCCATAACCTACTTCTTGGACAGTTTCTTTTCTTTGGTATTTAAAAGTATTCATTCATGAAGTCTCTCAAGTATAAGATTATTCCTCTTATGGTCTCTATTTGCTTACTGTTCTATTAATTCTTCTTGCTTACTCATTACAAACTGGTGCACTGTATAGCTTATAAGCTGAAGCAAAAGTACAAAAATGTAGATCTGATATTTTTAAAACTATCTTATTTAGTGTGATGTTTTGATCAGTGCTCAGGCTAAGCCTTTGCTTTGCTCTTGGTGAAACTGAAACTTCTCCAGAATGGCAGAATCAGAGAAACTTAGAACATTTCTGAAGCTCTTTCTCAATGTACTTTATGAACACCTCCTTTAGTGGAGTTAGGCCAATGTCTGGAAATTGAATTTCAGTAATTCAGCAGGTTCTCTGTAGTGATACCTCAGTGCAGTTCCATTTACAAATGCCCTGCTGATGAACCAGATTCACAGTACCTTTTACATCCTCAGCAGAGTGAAGGTGTCAGTGTTTATTTGTGCCCTAAACTCACACAGGAGCCCTGGCCCTCACCCACATCTCACCCCATTCACCTCTTCTGACCTTCCTGATGAGACCAGCTTATTAGTTTTGCTCTCAGAGCAGTGTTTTATAATGTCACCAGGAAGTGACTGAGATCAACAACTCTTTTCACAAAACCTACTGAATAAAAATGAGTTGTTAAATTAATTCTCAGTCCCTTGTGAATGAACATGAGTTGCTTTTGCACTGAAGCCTTGGAGGTGGAGTGGTTATTATTCCATGACAGTCCCCTGAGCTCTGGTTCTGTCTTTCCTTAAACCAGAGGAACTTTATTTTGAGTCTGGTACATAACCACTCTGGTCTCTCTATCCATGTAGAATTATCTTTCCTAAATGAAGCAATGCACTAATGACTGACATTTGTGTCTTGGGGATTTTTCGTTGTTTATTTAGTTTATTTAGTTACAATCCAAACAATCTTACGGTCCCTTACCTTTCAGTGGGGTAGGCTGGATGGGTTTACAGAATGTGAGAAACCTTTCAAAACTGGACCTTTTCCCTCTGGATAAATTGATACTCAAACAGAAATACAGAGTGTTGAGCTTCAGTAATTTGTTGCAGTGTCATTACACCAAATTTAAGTTCCTTTAAGAACCATGATTAGCTGATACAAGATGATGAATGGGGGACTGGGACAGTTTATTTAGCAATTATGCTAATTAACAGTGCTGTTGAACCCAAGTGCATCTTGGCATGAGAACAACACCCAGGACAGATTTTGAATGTCTGCCCAATGCTACCTGCCTACAGTAAAATGTGTCAGAAGGCAAGCAGAAGAGAAGGCAATTTATACCCCTCTATAACAAAACCTTCTTTGTCATGTCTGTCTCCTTATTAGCCAAACTCTTCTCACCTACTGGTCTTTCACAGCACAGTTCTTTGTCTCAAAACCAAAGTACAGGCCCAAAAGGAAAAGTAAAATTGATGCTTCTATTCTCAGACATTTCTACTTATAACCCATTACTCTGCATACATTATTTGTAATGAATTGCAGAATGCCTCTTTAGCTTTCTCAGAATGTCTTCCAAGAACAAGCCTTTGTGGACTCCTGCCAGGCACACACACGTATGATTTGTATGCTCTCCTTTCCTTCCATTGTTGGTAGCAGAGCTGTTTTGGCAGCAGCCTTCCCACACTTGCTTCAGTGGTGTCTTGCTCTCCAACTCACAGAAGTCAAGGTCTCAACCTTCGCTGCCTTGTGTCAAACACAGGCAGGTGCTCAGGGCCCCTGTTTTCTGTGAACTCTCCTTTATGACAGCTTAGACTGCCAGCCCCTGGGCACTGAAATTCTGGGCACCACATTAACAACAGGAGCCGGGAGCGGGGTCGGGTTTCCATCCCTGGGACTGTTTCCTGCCTGAGAGGCTTTTTGCTCACGAGCAAGAGCCTTCCTGCTCAGCTGACTGAAGCAATGAACTCTTTCCATGCTACACACTCTGTTATGAAAACTTCCCCATGCCGTTTTACTCTTATTTATTTGTTCCTGATGTGTTAAGAATTTGCCAGGCAGAAAAAGGCACAGTCTCTGCCCCAAGGGGAGCCTGCTGGAAGCTCGGATATTTGCATGCCTGTGAAGTTCCTCTGTGACCAAAGGCTGTGTCCTTGTATTAATTCTGTCAGAACTATTGCTTCTCACAGTGTGTTACTGTAAATAATCTCTGTTTACAATAATGGATCATTACTCAAACTTCCCACAGAAACTCAATATGCTGTAAGTGTTTTTCCCTTTGTCTTTATTGTAATTTACCTCCAACGGTAATCAATGCTACCTCGGGAAAATTTGCTCTGTATTATACACTTAAGCCAGAAATACCAGGGTTGATAGTTCCTTTCCAGTATAATTAAAGATAAATCATATAGCAATCAGTTATCCTTCCTTTCTGTATTAAATTATGGATTTTTGGACCATGTTCTAATCCTTTATGTAGCATTTCTATGATGTATTAAACAACTTTCATGTTTCACCCAAGGGTGATTCTTGCTGATGTGATGCCTTTGCTAGATTGATATGCCTCTCTTTCTCTCTCTTTCCCTCCCTTTCCAAGGAGAAAACAAGTAGACATTTAGTTAAACAGAGTTCCTGACTACACCACAATGACCTTGTGTGCTCATGGTGAAGTCACCAAGAGGCTTGCAGTGTTAGCAGTACATCTAGTGTATGTTTTGGAAACATTTCATAGACTTCCGCCAGTGTTTTTTGCATTTTCCACTGCAGAACTGTTAAAATACAACCATGTTGTATGTCTAGACAGACTCCATGGCAGCTGGAGTTTGCTCTGGCCTGGCAGAGTGGATTCGTGTATAGCTGCAAATATAAATATTAGTATGAGGGAGTTTAGTAGGAACATTTTAGTTTTCAATGGGAAGAAATGGTTAAAATGTATATGATGATATCCTACAGCATTGCTTTATCAAATAGTTGGAAACAAAAATCAAGTTAAACAAAACTTTATAAGCCAGGAAACAGAAATAATATCTGCAGGAAAGAGAGGTCAGCCAGTGTGTTGCAGCACACCCAGCACAGAGCTTTTTCACATCCAGTACAGCCCACACACAATGTAATTTTGTAGCCAGAGACTCAGATGTCTGTATTAGAATTTGTGATCTTAATGCACAGAAAGCATATGGACAAGTAACCCCCTCTTTGATTTCAGCAGCAAGATCTGTTTGATTAAATTCCATATCTGGCAGAATCACTTATATCCCCAGAGAACCACTAATGTTTTGTTATATCCTCTAGTGCTTAGGGAAATTCACATCAAAAAGCCCCAAGTAAATGAAAAAAACTTTGAAACAGAGTTTGCCTTTCATTAAACACCCATTGTCCTTGCAATTTAGAGTGAGCAACTGAGTAGAGAGCATTATTTGCACAGAAACAGGATAGGGCATCAGAACAGCTTTTCTTCTGAATGTCTGATTTATGTTGGGGTTAATAAATGCTTATTAATCCTAACTTCTTTCAGAAAATTCTAGGAGAAAAGAGATTATTTCCTCATATGCTGTATGAATTTTGTTGCATGTTATGGATATTAATGATGCAATGGCCATGCAGAACATGGGAACTAGAAGGGTGTGCAGCCTCTCTTCATATTTTTATGAGTTTTATTTGAATGTTTGCAACTCAGGTGTGTTTCCAGGCTGCAGCAACATTCTGTGGTTTGCCTGTGATCAGCATAAGATGGAGAAAGCTGTACAACTCTGAGATCATTGTCCCAGGGATAAATACCCTCAGAATGGTTCCTTCTGTGTCAGCAGTTATTGCCTTTATTGAAATAGATTGCAGGATCTTTCACTCTTCAGATTGGAGACAGACCCAGAAGGCAGATAAATATGTTCTTAACTGCCAATTATGAATCTGTTTGGCCTTGGCAGGACTAAAAAAATATAATAGGACTTTTCTGTCTCTTCTCTTTGAAATTCAATAAGAAAAGAAGAAAGATTTTTCTATTATGTTTGATTTTATTTTTTTTTCTCATGGGTGGATGAGCACCCTTTGCTTAGCTATTTCTTTTCACAAAATAATAGAGGCTCAAAGGGCATTTCTGTAATTTATTATACATGCATCAGTCCACTTGACTAGAGATTGGTGGAAGAACCTGACCTTTATTACAATAAAGTGAATATAAGTGAGGAACAAATCTGATGTTGTGGGCACTCTCTCTTGTAGCTGTATATGGGAATGTATTTGTTTTAGAATGATAACTATTGTCAGCTCCTGGTAAGGCTTCCTGAGAGAATAATCCTTGTTCATACTGACACTTGTTTATCTGTGCATTTAAAACAAAGGCTTGAGAGATTTTGCTTTTAGGTGAAGACAGTAACACTTCAGTGTGCCCAGAGGAGGGCAACAAAGCTGGCAGAAGGGCTGGGAGGCATGTCCTGTGGGAAAAGGAGAAGGTCTTTGGGCTTGTCTGGTTTGGAGGAAAGAAGGCTGGTATCCAGTGGCAGGATGTGTGGGAATGCTTCAAACCTACACCAGGGAAGGTTTAGAAAGGACGCTAGGGAATATTTCTTTACCAAGTGTGTGGTTAAACACTGGAACAAACTTCCTGGAGGGGTGGGCAATGTCCCAATGTCAGTGTTTGAGAGGCAAAAAAAGACAAAGCCTTTAACATGCTTTAACTGAAGTGTCAGGCAGCTGCACTGGATGATCACTGCACTTCCCTCCCAACAGTCTGGTCTGGTCTGTTCTTTTAAGCCCAACGTTAAGAAAGAGACAATGACTTAAACAACTGTTTTTCAGAAGAATTTTTTTTGCAAGTAAACTACACATTCTGTGCTTCAGGATACTAAAACATGAGGCTTTTCTGGGAGCAGAGGTGAAAACAGGTGCTGTGGTTTGTAAGCAGTGAGCTATTCTGCCAGCAGCAAGTTTGCTGGCTCTTTGTGTATTGATACCAGTTTGCTGGGGGATCTGCACTGCTCAGCCTCTGATGTCATTTTGGGTACAACACAGGAACACAAACAGTATAAAAGGTGTGAGGGGGAAGCACTACTTTGTATTTTAAACCTGAATCTGAAAAATCTCAGCTCTGTGCAGGAGCACATGTGAGTTAGAAGGGCCTCCGTGTGCAGATACCCCAGCAGGACAGCTGAGCCTGCCAGAGCCCAGCACTGGTTTTTCTAAAGCCAACCAGCCTGCTTCCAGCTAGATCAGGTACTGCACATACTCATCTCATGCCTGCAGACACATTACTCAAGTGAAGTCCTAAACCAGCTGAGGACAAGGGTCAGGATCAGGCTTTCACCATAATATTTTATTTTCCTCGTGGGACCTATTTGATAAAAGCACTGGAGCACAATGTATTAAACATCTAAAGTCATCCCACACAATGGCACTCTGCAGGCACCTAAATTCTTTCCTGGCTAAAGAGCACACATCCTGAGTCTAATCCCTGGTGGGGGATCATTTTCAGTGTGTGCAGTGGGGTTTGGAGAAAACCCCAGGTTTTAGCAATATGGTTACAGGAACTGCTGTTTTCAGGATTCAGCCCTTTGCAGTTCAGCCTTCAACCACGCAAACTGATTGTGCAGGGAAACAGCCAAGATTTGCATGAGGCACTGGAAAACATGTTATAAAATTTTAATAGATCCTCCTCCAAATAGCTTTATTTCATACCTATTTTTATGTAGAGTTCAATTAAGGAATATCAGAGCCAATATCAACAGCAGAAAATTATATAGCTGTTCACAGCCACAAGAAACAGTACCTGGTAATAATCTAAATCATTATATCACTTTTGTGTGTTATTGGTGTGATTGCTTCCAAAAAGAGAATGGAGAGAGATGTGCCAAACCTCTAAACTTTGGGCAATTATTGTAGGTTAGCAGCAGTTCCATGTGAACCAGGACAACCACCCACTCCTCCATTTGTAACTGTGCGATACTAAATGAGCTTCAATCTGTTGATATATTGTAGTCAGTGATTGTATGTGTGTCTGCTTCATAGAAAATCTCTGGATTTACAGTGTAATGCTATAATCATAGAATGAAGTATATAAAAAAAAATAAAAAATAAAGCCACCACAAAACCATAGAAAGAATTAAAAACACATATCCTGGAAAGATTAAGGTAAGCCAAGTGGTTGCTTGGGAAGGTCAGCCACCCTCTCAAGAACAAGCCAGTTGAATCCTTGATTCATGGTATGATTTTTTAATTTTTTTGTTTTAAAGCATCAAAGCTGGAAGCATTAATAAAATGCAATCATTCTAAGTAAATACCAAGAACTATAATTTATGATTTGTTAAATTATGAATTCACTTTTATTCCCTAAACCACCTGAAGCTAAAGGAGTCTGTGTGAAGGCTTGAAGCCCTGTAGTAAAACTTAAGGCCGTGGCTCCACTCTAATGAGTCTCAAATGAATAGTTCTGATTTCAGCTCAAAGTACAACTAGAACAGAGTCTTGAATGCCAATTAAATACAAGTACCATAACCCTTACATAAGGAAAATATCGAGTCTTAATTCTAGCTATGTAAAATTATATCAAATTCAGTTGTGAGCTCATGTTTTCCTGTACTAGGATCAGTGAGAAGAAAAACAAGCAGAAATAAATGTCTGTGGGCAATTCAGTTATAATTGCTGCTGGCATTAATGACATTTATTATTCATGTGTTTTTTCCCCACTCCTCAATAGCATAGCATCGTTAGTATTTTTTTGTTCTTCAAGAAGTATAAAATGAGGGCTAAAAATTTACATATTGTAAGTTCATGTAAATATAATGTTTTTGTCTTGTCCCAAGTCTTCAGAAACAGACTATTTCACAAGAGTCTCAGGGAATGCTGTTGTTTATCTCTCGGTTGTTCTGAGTGTGAAATCCATTGGGCACTAATCCCAAGCACATGAAGGCCCATGGCATCAGGGCTGTGCCCAGCAATGCGATGCTCTCAGAGGAGTGGATTTGCAAAGGAGTCTGATGGAGACAGACATCCAGCTTTCGTGGAATGTGTGCTTTGGAGCCTCAGCTAAAGCTGGTCAGAAAGGCTTTGACTGGAGAGCCCTGATTTGCAAAGATCAAAGCATTACCCAGGGGCAGTTTGGTTTTAACCAAAAGCCAACGAAAAAAGCACGTTTGGAAAGTTCCATGAGGCTCTGCCAGTTCATCTGCCAAGCTCGTCTGTTCCCGGCCCAGTGAGCTGCTGGGGGAGCGAGAGCTCCGAGCTGCTCCCCAACTCCCTCAGCTTCTGCTGCACATCTGAGGAACTGCTGGGGAGAAGGTTCCAGCCTTGGCAGCTCTCCTGGGGTGCCAAGGTGGCACTGGGATCTGGCCTTTCCAGCTTGCAGCTCCTCAGCAGTTGGCTGACCAACTCCACAGCTGTGTCCTGTCCATGAGGGGCAGGACAGTCGCTGCTGGACTGGCCTTTTGCAGAGTGCCAAAATCCTTAGTTTTCATCCAAACCAGTAGCGAACCAAATTCTGAAATTGCAAAACCCTTCCAAGCACAAAGCATAATCTACTCTCATTGCTTTGTTACTCCTAGTTGTAATTATGGTAGTGCTTTTTCCTGGTAGTAACAACAAAAGGATGCATATTTATTTGTTACTGAGCAATAATATACATCCAGAATTTCTCTGTCTGGCAACTACTGTCTACAAAACAAACCCAAAGTGTAAAACATCTTCTCCTGGAAAATGCATAAGCAGAAAAAAAAACCAAAAACATGTAAACAAAGTTGCAAAATCTCTTGAAAATCTAGTTACAGTGGAAAAGCATCCTTCAGCAACCTAGGTTTTAATAGGAGATAACTCAGCATTCTGCTGACCTTTACAAGTTTAGCCTTTATATAGGAATGAACTGTTTGAAAAATTTCTCTAATTCAGTTGTCACAAAGACACCAAATTTGTGGTTGATCTGTTCCATGAGCAAAGGCCTCATTTTGATTTTTTACAAGCACTAGGCTTGGTCTTACACTGTGTCCCACAGCTCTCAGCCCCCTGGTCACATCTATTTCCTCACAAACAAAAGGTTGCTTGATAAAAAAACTTTGTATATGACTAAGATAATGAGGATGCTAATGAAAAAGCAATCTTGGCAATTATTGCTGCTTACACATTCAAAGCCAGACCCTGTCTCATTTCCAGGAATCCCACTGTGCCAAGCTGGTTGATGAAGGAGGAACAGGCTTACTGCTCATGTGCACACAGGCATGCATATATACATGAGTGAGAGGAATATCTTTGATCTATTTGCTTATAAGCACCAACAGTGTCGACTGCTGCTTGCTACAGTCAAGAGTATGAGACATACTAAGAAAACATTTATTACCTATAGAGCTCAATAGCAAGAGCAACCCAGACTCCAGCTGTAGCTGGTCATTATGTAATGCCACTTGCTCACAGATTTGGACTCCTTTCCAATCAAATTGAGCTCCTAATTCATGGCAGCTAGCAGGAGTAAATATATTGAATTGTGACAGAGGAAGGAAGCATGAGGAGTGACAGACTGTCTGATAACTGTAAGCCCTCAGACCAGCCAGGCCTCTTCCAAGCAGAGAATGACAAAGATAAATATTAAAGAAACTAAATACTTCAAATCAAATTTTACTACTTGAAAATGTGTGGGAGGGCATGTAAGGACCCTGTTGTTACTAGAAACAAACAATGACAGTAATCGTCAAGAAAAAGTGTAGTGAAGAATATTCTAAACGAGAAACTGACTTTCTGAATCGAGTTTTCTAGTCCTACTTATCCTCGGTTCTTTCCAAAGAACGCTCATGTAGGTGAGACAGTCCTTTGTTTGTATAAAACCCTGTTTCCATATTTCATTAAAGACAGAGGCATAGCTGGATCCTTAAAGTTCATTACTTTCCTAGAGCTAATGTAGCACTGCTTTTGTGGTGGCCACACTGCAGTGGTAGCACAGGCTGTTTGCAGCTGGACCGCACTGCAGGTGTTTGCTCTGGAACAACGTGCTGTCCTGAATCCTGGTGTTACACCTGGAGATGGGTCACGCTGAGACAGGGAGGAGTGACACTGAAACCCAAATGCTGCACTTTGCCAGCAGCTCAGGCAAAGTTCATCTCTGTCCTCCTGTTCTTTAGTGTAAAAACACATCAATTATGCACTGGGGTGAGGTTTTCTCCTGTGAACAGAGTGAACTCAGACACTGTATAAATGTTCTCAGCATATTGTGACTGGCATCCCTGAACCAGAGCAGCTTTTCTGCCACAGGCCATTGGGAGTCCTTTCCAGCCACATGGTGGGCTCATGTGTATCTGTGTTTGGATGGATGGTTGGGTGTGAACTCGGCCCTTGTGGCACGGAGCAGCCCATGGAAAAGCCCACGAGGGCTGGGATGAACCAGCAGGTGGATGTGTTGTATTTTGGAAGAACTCTGCTTCCCCAGACTCCCCCAGGTGCCTCCCAGCCCTGGTCTACGTGACTGCAGAGCCACTGGATCCTTGTCCCACCATGAGTGCAGCAGTGGCAGAGGGGCCCGAGTGATGC
This sequence comes from Scytalopus superciliaris, assembly GCA_013400415.1. Lineage (NCBI taxonomy): Eukaryota > Metazoa > Chordata > Aves > Passeriformes > Rhinocryptidae > Scytalopus > Scytalopus superciliaris. The sequence continues at coordinate 249,736 of VXBX01000995.1, forward strand.
TCGGCGTGGCTCGTGGCTCACCCAGCGTGCCGGGGGTGATTCAGGCTGCTGGAGCCAATGGTCACAGTGATGCAAAGACTGGGTGGCTGAGTGGGCAGGGAGCCAGCTGGGCTCTTTCTTCAGCTGGCATACACAGGAAAGTGAGCGTGAGAGCTGTTGTGAGGGAGTCAGAAGCGCAGTAACAAGTATTGTGCCTGTTGCAGTGACGTGGAACTACATTTTGCCCAATTCCCTTCCTTGCCTTCCCTTTAAAGGGAATACCCAGGGAAGGATGGCAGCTCAGAGAGCCGTGCAGCCCCAGTGCAGCCCCCCCGGCGCTGGTGCAGAGGGGCCACAGGAGGGCTTTGGGGAAGCCCCAGAGGAGACGCTGCCTGGGCCTTTTCGGGCTCCGTGGTGGAACCCCGAGCCCTCTGTCCCTGCCTGGCTGCCCTGCCCCAGTGGCTGCCGTGGGCACGGAAGGAAAAGCAGCCTCTCCGTGCCCGCTGGGGCCCTGGGAATGCCCAGAAAGAGAGAAAGGCTCCTGGTTTGTCAGACATCATCAGTTTTGTCCCTACAAATAGCTGACAGGAGGCAGGGAAGAATTGCATTTATTTCTTCCTCATGCTGTATATTTGAAGTTGCATTGTATAGAGGCTGATGAAAAATAACTCTCTACTTCTTTTTTTCTTTTTTTCCAATTAGTTTCTTTCTCCCCTTAGTTGCAGGTTTTTACACCCAGAATTGCAAAAGTTCAACTCTTCATGGAATGACATTTCAAAAAAAAAAAAAAGAATATAAATGTTTCTGAGCATAAACCAAAGCCTTTCTAATTAATACCTCAGAGAAATATTTTTATTTAATGGTTTCTTAATGCTAGTGTACTAATATTACAGTGAAATACGTTAAATTCCCTGCTGCTTTGACTTGACTGATGACAAGAAAGGAAATATATTGTCACGTACTGTAATCATCCTAACTAAAATGTAATTCTTTTCCCATATTTACATAGTGTGCATTAGTTAGTCTGCATACCCCCTAATTGCACTGATGTTTATAGCCAGTTGTTTAACAAGTTTATCATACTCATGCTTTCATCCCAGGGATTTGTCTTTATACCCAGACTCTCCAAAAATGTAGTGGGAAATTAGGTATTACTGCACCAAAGACATTGTGGTATTTCTATTAAGTATTAGTCTGGTTTACAGGCAGTTTTAGACTTAAATGAATAGCTCTTTCCATTCAAATAAAATGAGGGAGCAGTTCTGTCTCTTTTTAACATATCCCTTTCTGATCCAAGTTGAAATGGTGCAGCTTGCTGTCCCAGGCCTCCACTGCACTCAGATGTAGGAGTTTGATTGATTTCTTAGTAACTGTACGTAGAAAGCAAGAAGATGAATTACCGTAGGGAAAACAACTCGAGCTGCCAGCTCCGAGCTGGAGAGGAGTCACCAGGGCAGCAGAGAGTATCTTCCAAGTGTTTTAGGAAAGGGAGCGGGAGAAAAAGATCAGTAGCTGATTAATCATGTTGCTAGTATTTTCAGGGACATAGGCTAATGGAGAACCAAATGTTAGGAAAATATGTTTCGAGGGAAGGCAACAGAAAAATCAGAGGAATGCACCCACTGCCAGTGTTGTGTAGAGAGTCAGAAGGAAATAAATAAAGAAAAGCAGATGAGAGGACAACTTGTGAAGGATTAAATGAAAACCACACAAATAATATTTTTTCAAAGGTCACAGCAATAAAGGAACAAGAAAATGAACAAGAAAATGAAAAATGAAAAAAATAACACCCTGGCGTTGTGTTTTCTTGTGAATAGCTATGGTAGGTGTTGGGGGCTTGCTTGTAAATGACAAAATGGCAGAGTGACTCGTGCCCTCAAATCATCATGTGTAAATTGAATAAACACTGACAATCTGCTCTGACAATGGAGTTTCTGTCTTTGACAGTGGAACTGCCTAAGCCATTACTTGTCAGCTAACTTCCAGAGGCATTTCCTTCAGGCTGGTCTCCCCTGTTGCAGAAATGTGAGCTGGGAGTTTTGAAGGCAGCAAAATAGCACCAAATGCAGGCAGAAGTGGCAGCCAGACATAGGGAAGAGACCCTTCAGCACGTCACATACAGGAAAACTACCCCACTGGCACTGTCAGCACTGCAGTCTGTTGCAGTGCAATAGCTGAAAATCGCTAATGCTCTGTCTGTCATAGTTCCATTTGAAAGATTTAATGAACTTCATGGTCCTGCTGAAGAACAGAAGGGATTTTTTTGTTGTCAGGATGATTTATTAGCAATTGTAGCCATTAACATTTTTTAAATGTTCAGTAATTCCTTCAATACACCTTGTAAATTAACCTTAATAAATATGTGGTAGGAATCAGCTTACCCTAGTAATGGATATTTAATAGCATACAATAGATATAATTTACCAAGATAACTTCTCAGCATAGTTTAACTCCTAATCAGCCCCAGGGACAGAGCTAACCCTACAGACAGCTATTTGTTTTTAAAAAGTGTACTGTGAGAAAACAGGCACGAATTTGTTTTTGCAGATTTCCATCAGGCTAAGTTACTTGTATGAGAACAGCCAGCAAATGCAAACAGAGGAGGATAAACATATTTTCACTTTGATCGGGTGCATTTATCATCTCCACAAGTACAACTTTGAATTTTTTTTTCCTTTCATGCAATTTAAAAACATATCATTACTTAATTTTACTGTGTGGGCAGACTTGGACTAATGTGAATTAGAGGAGACAAGTTTCCCAGCAATTCTGTTTCTCTAATAGAGTTACAGTGGTCTAGACCAACTTTTAGTGGAAAACTCACATGAGACTGACATGTGATGACGTACCAGAGTCTGAAAGGAAGCTGTGATTTCAGAGAGAGAGAGATTCCTTCAGGTATCTTGGCCTCCTGCCCAAAATACCTTCAAATCTGCTGATATTTGAACTTCACTTCCCAAAAATCTCTCTTGATGATTCTGGGAAGCTTATCCAGGGTAACCTCCACAGTAAACTGGAGGCCTCCAGGAGAGAGAATCTATTCAGAAGGATGAATTGCTCGGGGTAGTGCAGGTACTGAAGAAATTGTTCTAAGCTTATATTCAGAAGTTTCTTTCTAAGCACACTTGTTTCAACTTACTTAACTCATTTAAACAGTCTATTGCAAAGCCTTTGTTCCTAGTGACATTTTAGTTCTTACTGAAGAAACAGACATCATGTAATTACATCACTGCTAATAATTATTAGACCTCTCACTTTTCCTGTCATTGCTACCATTTTTGGGCATGCTGTTTTAGCAACAGTGACACCTCTGAAGAGAAGAAGCTTTGAATGAAGTGCATAGCAGCCAAATTCAGCTTTTAGGTGTTACTGTCTTTTTCTAGGTTTACCAGGCCAAAATGTTTCAATTAATTTTATGTATAAAACTAACTATGCAAAACCACGTAACCAATAAGCAAAGTAATAATTTCTGTCAAGTTGCTTTATTTTTGTTTCATTCTATTTCTAGCTCCTTTAGTTATCTAAGTTCATGCGTCTTCCATGTTAGTACTCCTGTATTTTGAAGCTGCATTTCCATTGTGATGATTTTACTTTCAATCTTCCTCCCTTTCTCTGTCCCTCACTCTCCCCTCCCCTTCCCTTTTTCCTTTGATTATTTTCCTGGCCATACTTTCCCAGCTGTGCACAACCATTCAATTTCTGAACTGTCCGTTCCATTTAAAAATACATAAATGGCAGCGCATTCACTTTTGCCTTTTCTCAGCCTCATGTCAGTGAGATTCTCTTTTTGTTGCAATTACCGAGGAGTGCACAATAAAGTTTTCAGCCTCACAAATCACTGGTTGTTGCTTTGGTACAGCTCCATGTGATTTAGAGTCAGACCAGAAAGCATGAAGGAAAGCATTCCTTCTGCCAGCTCATTTCAAGGTTCAGGGGAACTGCCTCACCCTTAGAGAACACAGGGATACATTCAAACAGTATGAGGTACGTTTTCAAAACGGTGCTTAGGAATTACACATCTCATTAGCAAATAATTGAGGTTCACTGGCACAACTCATTTGCTGCTTGAAAATGTTCCCCCGTAACACCTGGATTTTGCTGAAGTTAAAAGAGGACAAATGATGTTAAGAGAGCACTTTGCTTTTCAGTGAAAGCTCATATATGTGCCTGCAAGTTTTACCCAGCTTTAGTCCTTGGGTAAATGCTCTGCCTGCCCTGTCTCTGCCACCACTGCACATGGAGTTGATTGGGTTCCTTCTCTTTGAGCAGCAAGGTGTGTTGGGGAAAAGTGTGGCTCTCCTGCCCCATACTCACCTGTGCCTGAAGCAACACAAAAAGGTTTGGCCATTTTTATTGCACGGCCTGAAGAATTAGGGAAAGTTTGGGGCTTGGAGGAGAGAGGGGGCTTTCTACTGCAAAAACTGAAAAACAAAGTCCTGGGAATTTATTCCAGGAAAGAAACATTCTTTAATATTAAAAAGGCTCACTGGATAGTGCTCTGTCCCAAAGCTCTTTTTGCGTGTCTGAGCTCCAGCTGTTACTGAGGTTCCTCTAAAGCAATCAGAGTCAGATCCTCCCATCTCTACTATCAGGTACACTTCTGTTGATGTCTACAGTTACTTCACATTAACCAGGATGCTGCAGAGCAGGATTTGGCTTGTAATGAGTTAAATGGAATGACATTTCCATTTTCTACCTGAGACTGCAAGGGAAGCCTGGACTCTTCCAACACAACCTGCTTGGTGCTCACACAGAGTGGGCTCAACTCACAGGCAGCAGCCCAAGGGATCTCGGATTCCATTCTCACACTCCTTCTGGACCATGCTCCTCTCCTTTTGGCACAGCTAGGTACCAATTCCCAAGTACAGCTTGCCCAGGTTCTTTGTCAGTGCTGGTATCTCTTGTATCACCCGAGAGAAATCACTTATGCGTGTTGCTGTGGAGTGTTGGCTTCAACAGGGATGAGTTTCGAAGCTGGTGTCATCGTAAAGGAAAAAATAGCAGCCTTGAGTCTTGATACTATATACAGAAATATTGCAGAATGACGAAAAAGATGTGCTAAACAAGAGGGTTTAATTTTTCTTGGTAGGATGAGTGACTATATGGGGGAGGTGTTCTGTGAGATTTTCCATTGGGAAAGGCTCTTAGGCTCATATCATTATACTTTTATACATCACTTGGTCCTAGCCAAGCTGCAAAGATATATTCTTTGGAATTCCATGGGTGTGTTCCAGGACAGTGTTCCTTTATCTCAGATCAGTGGTGATCTTGGTTATGGAACTGAATATGTCAATGTGTGACCTAACACATGATGTGTAAAACCTGCATTTTTTTTCTAAATTTAGCTTTAATGATAATTAATATAATGACAATAGGTTAAATCTCAGAGTAGTCCATCTAAGGAGGAGCTTTATGTGGAATACTAAATCCTTGAAAGATAAGAAAGCCCTGCATCTATGTACAGGATCATGACCTGATACAATAATGTAGTTCTTAGTAAGATAACCTTGTTTTCTCTGTTGCTTGTAGCTTTGAAATGCTGCTGTCTAAACATAATAACATGTTGTTAAAGGGAGTTTATACCTATAAATGTGTATATATATTTAAATCCTTAATCTGTATTCTCCAGGGAAAGAATTATTATTTCTGTGTACCTTTCCCTCAGTGAGGATATACAGCCCTTACACTCCTTCCAAATGAGTTGATAGGTATGGGTAGACTTGATTCAGCAAGCCAAGAAAAGCATCAAAAAGGTGAAGTACAACATCTATAAAGGGACATGGTGAACTGAGATTAACTGAGATTAACTTCCCCTCTATGTATAAACTGACACACAGCAGCAAAGCATCCCGTGGGGCTTGCCATGTGTGTAAGTGGGGCAGCTGTCCCCAAGCATAAACAAATACCAAACTGTTCTATGTGAAAGATGCATTTCAGAAACACTGAAATTCACTCTATAACTGCTCTTCTATATCAGTGTTTGATGTTTTTTGGCAACAGTAGGTATTGAAATTTATACAATATCTTTATTAGAGATTTCTTAGAATGCCTTCAAGTGAGCACCTCGGCAGAGACAGGGAGCTATTGGATACCTAACATCTCTCTCCACTAGTATAACTCTCTCTTCCTTATTGACCTGATCCATCATCTGTTAGGGATAGGATGGACTCTGAGGGGACAGAGAACTTACAAAAAAGTCCTGAAAAGGCAACTATCTTTTCAGCTTCAAACTTAGTTCTTTTTTTATTTTCCTAAGCACTGAATAAGATTAAGCATTAAACAATATGCTACCTTTTCTTAAATAAAAACTAAACCCTTTTGGCTGTCAGAAAAGGGGAGAGTGAGAAGTGTAGGTTTTATGTGTGTGTTTATTCACAGACAAAGACTGCAGAGGGGAAGGATGATGGCAACATGCTGAAAACAAACCAGATTTTAAAAGAGTTCAACTGTTGGATTCATTTTGGAACAAGCAGTTTAAAAACTTTCCAGGGTGTATCTCCTCTTAATGCTTCCACTGATTTCTCCTAAATTTGGTTTCTTTGTAAACTGTTTACCTAATTTTTCCTTGCTATATGTCAAAAGGAAAGCTCTGTCAAAAATCCATGTATTGTAACAGTTCTCTATTGCATGGCAGTCTGTGGGCATGTTTCTAAGGCAGGTCCACGTGCAGTCCTTCAGAAAACCTCTTTCCTTCTGAACCACCTAACTACTTCTGAATTGAAGCTTAATTGCCTAAGTCTGGCTGATGCTTTATGTACCTGGATGGCAGGATGTGAAAATGCTGCTTAAAAGCAAGAAGTGCCCCAGCTGACTGACCTTTGCTCCTGGTGAATCTTTTCAGTTCTACCAGAAGAGGAGAAAAGCAAACCTAGTAAGCCTTCCCAGTCATTACTGATGACTTCTACAGAGGGGTAGGGGAAGCTGTGAAGATGAAAACACACGGGACACAAAGTGCTGCCAGCACAAGTGGGTTATGGCCCCAGTGCTCCCAGCAGTGAGTGACCCACTGGTGCCATTCATCCTCCTGGCAGCCACTGCTCTGAGCAGTGGGATCTCCTCCAGAAGGGCAGCTCCTTCATCTCTGCTTCAACTCCCGCCTGTAAGTGGCACACCACAGCCAGGTATCTGCTAGTCTAAAAAAGCAAAGAGGTTTTAATTTTTAAACCCTTGCTAAATAATTCAGAAGCGCTTAAGAAGTACTTGAGCGGACCAGGAAATGGTGAGCCATCCCCACCATCCCCACCCTATTCTAAACCAGAAATTACCCCCAGCAGTACAGCCTGAAATTCCTGCTGCTCTTTTGAAATCTGTTATTGAGAAACATGTAGTTCCTGTTGGAGAGATTTATCTTAGTATCAAAGGCTATTAGTTTCCTGAGTTAGGAAGAGAGTTTTGTGGATTTTGCATTATTTTTAGAAAAATTCCCTTGTTTCACAGGTAGGAAGGTATGTTATCAATTTCCCTAAGCTGAACACAAACAAACTAGGAACACAAAAAATAGGTGCTTAGGCTGTGTCAGTGCTCAGAGGTTGGTTCACAGCTTTGATCAGGCAGTGATTCTGCAGGAGAGGGATTTATCTGCAGTGTGTTTGCACTCCCATCTTCAGTGTGGCCTTGTCACCACTCCCTCCAACTGTCCTGGAAGCCTTCAAGCTCTGTGCTCATACAAGCAAATATCCCACCCTGCTTCAGTAAACCTGTATTTACTCTGGTGAGAAATATTAATCAGAATTAAATAAATCTCCCAAAATCTACCATCCAATTAAAAACAACCCTCCCCTGTCACTAGTCTAGTGGATAATTATACAATTAGAAATGTTGGAAGTGTTATTACTAGAATTAGATTAGGGAAATTTCATATAATAGAATAAGAGTGTCCCTGGTGACGGTGCCTGGGGAGATCTGGATGGAGAGCAAAATGCCCCATCCCTTCCTCCGTGTCCCTCCAAACACTGCTGGGCACAGAGGAGAACCCCGAGGGCAGGGCTGGGGTTACAGCCCAGACACAGGGCATGGCTTTACTCCAGGGCATGAATTGTATTTATTAGCACGGGTGTCTTGTGAGAAATAGTGCACTGCCACTCTACAAATCCGAGTCAAGTATTCTCTATATTTAGTAGGTTAAATATAGCAGTAAAGTCAACTGGGAAATCTTAAGCCCTGCTGTGGGGAGCAGAGCCATTAAGAAGCAACAGAGCTGTGCATATAAAATGGCAATATAGTCACTTATTGGACCTTCATCTTGTTTGCTCAGCCACCCAAATTTACAGTAAAACCAAGTGTTTCCTCTCTTTGTTCATATGATCTTGTTATTGAAAATGTTCCTTGACAAATCTTCTGTCGGGCAAATTTGTTCTTCCAGAGGATGCTGGAGCACTTGGCCAGTGACCCTGTGAGCAGCTCCTGTTCATGTGCCTCTGTCACAGAAATAAGATTGAGAAGGGCTCTGGCTGAGAACTCAGGATATTATTGATTTCCTTGATGACAGAGGCAATCAGGATGTTTGTGCAATGTGTGTATTTGACAAATAAGGGCCACAGGGGTATTTAAGCTGCAGCAGCAGAGAGACTTCATCTGCTTTACAAATTTCGTAACATTGATACAGAAGACGCACAAACGGCTCCCCAAATGCTATTAGTTGCCAAGCATAGCTACCATAAGTGGTGGCAGAAGACTTACAATCAACATAAATTGTCAAGGCCATATATTTTACAGGTGACAGAAATAAATGGTAAATTTCCTCAGACTTGGTTTTGGTGTCCATTTGAGGATGACATTTACCTAGTGGGCTATAGCCACTTCACCCTGAGAATTCTTTGCAGAAAGGACTGTATATTAATTTCCAAATAGCTTTTTCACATTCTTGCTTTTCTGAAAGATACTTCAGATAATCAATGTGCTCCCTGAGAGAGGTCAGTGCATCTTAGCAACCACAGACTTCAGCACTTGTAACAGTTCCAATACCGGTCCCCATTTTCACTCAGGAAAGTTTGTTCAGGCTTCACGGAACTTCTGAAACAAAATGTTCCAATTTCACATCAATTTCTGAGAAAGCAAGTTCTCTCCTATACCTGTTCTGAGACCCAAACCGGGCTTTTGGAGGGCTTGGTGGGAAATACATCTATTCTGGGCAAATATTTACCTGATATATGTGGCGGTTTTCTTAAGCTTTTATTTCTATAGCAATAGTCACATCTGGGTTCTTTGCACTTATTTATTCACCCTGAGCTGTGTGTTAAGATTAACATGCTGTCACAGCTAATGCACAAGACTGTAATTACCTGTTTGCCCTGGTTCAATTTTCAACTACTTGCATTCTACCATAGTTGAAGTTCTCACCTGTTCATCTTCTCACTTCTAGTATAATTCTCTCAGCAGAGAGGAAAAAAAGACAAAGTAAAATTCTGCTCACATCTTTGTATGTTTTCTTGCAACTCTTATTGCCAGCAAAGCCAATTTCAGGTGCTCCCACTCCACCAGTCTCTTATTTGTCCTGCTCAGTTTCACAGATGCAGCTGTTTGTGGGTCCACACAGTGAAATGGGTCATGACATTCTCAGTTTTTGGGAGGTTTTTTTTTGTTTGTTTTGTTTGTTAAAGGAGAGGAGGAAGTGATGAGGATGAGGGCAGGTCAACTGTGCTTCCAAGGGTGAAATTGTTCATGAAGTGACATTCTTATCAGTTACAACTCACCTGCTGTGCTCCCCAGCACAGACAATGCCATAAAGGCTGATGCAGCCGTGTACGACAGTGGCACAGCCACGCCTGGGGGATTGGTGGGAGAGTAATTCCTCTCCCCATAGTTCCAACCAGGCACTGGCCATTTGGTGCATATTTACTAAAGACCTGTGGGTGAGGGACCAGCAGCACTCTGTTGGATTTCATCTCTCTGCTAACCAGTTACCTTTCAGTGGCAGAAACTAAACCTCCACTTTACCTGTGGGAACTGCTGCAGTGTAAAGCACAGGGGAAAATGAGACTGTAGATGACCTGCTAGCTTTGGACCTTGTTTTAGCATAAGTCCAATCACAAGGTGTCCACAAGGATTGCACCTTCCAGCACCACTTCTTCTCTTTCACTTATGTTATTTGTCCTTTTCTTTATCACTTTCCAGTACATGCAAATGCTGTGTGTGTTCCCACGGGTGCTTTATGTACTGCATACCGTCACAATTTCTCATACAAAATACCTGCAGGACTGAGTCTATCATTTTATCATTGATTTATTCTGCTTTGTTGAGTCATTTCCCTTTTTAAAAATAGAATATTGCTTCATTCTTTTTTCTTTTACAGAGCTCCATCTAATGAGGTTATTTTTTTGTGATGAGCATCCTGCTATGATAAGGAAGACAGCAGCAAATCAGCTTAACCCCAGTGAGCTCTGTTCATCCTCACGGAATTGTGAACTTCTGATCTTGTTTAGCTTCTCTGCTTTGCAGAGTTCTCACTGGCAATCCTATCAAGCTTTGATTCAACAGACAATGATTTTTTTATTTGTTTCTTGGAAGAGTTTTGGGAGCTCTTGGTGCAGGTTATTGAGGAGACTGAGTTTTATTGCTCAGAAAACACTGACATTGTCCTTTGATAACTTTCTTTTGTCTTCTGTCTAGTGAATCATATGCCATGGGCACTCTTGGAGACAAAATGCTGTCAAAGGTGGACTTGCACTTAAATGCTGATAAAATGTCTGCGTGAGAGGCTGGGCTGTGTTTTGAGCTGTTACACTCAAAGAAGGGAAGTTCTGAAAGATTTCTAAACCCAGAGGGACTCATCAGTACCCCTATTGCATCATGCTTTCTAATGACAAGTGTCAAATTTACTGCTGCTCAGCCATGCGCATTTACTGTTCCTTTTCTCCATCAGCAAGAATGGAGAATCAGTCCCCCCTATCAGGCAGGCAAATGAAAAGGCTGTTAAACTACATGGAAGTGATATTTGCATTTCCCTGCGGTTTTCTGTGCACCTCAAGTGCATTGCATCAGAGTAAGGAGTGTGAGTAGAATGGTGTTAGACAATAATGAAGAGGGGTTTTAAGTTGGATGGTCACTAAATGTGTTGGATTCATGACACCAACAAAGAGAAATGTTCTTATCTACACCTATTGCTGTATCTTTCTCTTTAGATCAATACACTCACTCTAGTTACTTTATCCTGCTTTGGACTGTACAACTGAATTATGCCCTGTGCTTCCCCCATCTCCCAATCCATAATGCAGAAGATTCTCGGTGTTGTTAAAGGAAATTCAGCCTCCTTTGGTCCCCAGGTGATTTGCATTGCCAGCACCCCGTCTCCATGCCTTGCCACCTCCGTTCTTTTCATTCCCACTCTTTTTCTGACTGACTTTTGTGTAGTGACCTACATCTTCCCTTACACAAAGAAAGAGACATTGAGGCTTTCTTCAATTTTGTCTTCATCCTGCTTCACTATTTTACTTCCTTTTGATCCTTTTTCAGGTCCTATAAGCACCCCTTTGTAACACAGGAAGTTACTCCCTCTACTGAAGCAGCTGTCCATCTTCTGCATATTACCCAAACAGTATCTGATGCCTGTTTCGTGCTGATTAATGTCTCTGCAAGAGATGGTGCATCTTTAAAGCTGCTGCTTACCTGTAATGATATTGCCAATACAGTTAACTGCAAAGTTCAAATAAAGGAAAAAAGAGGGTCAAGAAATCATTACTAGGCACTTAGTAGGATGAATTAGGTAGATTTAGGAAAGTTTTTTAAGGTAACAACATCGATAGCACTCAGAGATACGGATCTGTTGTAAATGTCGGTGTCTGCTGTTCTCAATGTTTTGCTGAATTGCTGAAAGTACTTCAGAGCTGGTGGTATTTCTAAAGGTGATTCCACAACATCCAATATTTTTGCTTCCATTTTTGTGTCAAATATATGGCATCCAACTTGCAGTATAAATCAAAAGTTGTTGGAGTTTTTTATTTACTAGACCTCCACAAACTGTAAACAAGCTGGTTTTGTCTGCCTCAGTGGTTGCAGTAGTTTGTTGTGGCAGACTGGAGTCCACGTCACTGTAACTTCTGCAGTGCTAACTCCTGCAGGCAGGTTTGGGGGCTCGTTGCACTCAAACAGGCATCTGAAGCCTACTTGTTCTGTTAGAAGGAATTTATTTTTGTGTTCACTGACAATTGCATTGGGATTCAGTGTAAGGTCCAATTTAAGTTGAAACTGCCTCACCACATCTCACATTGGAGAATGAGGGATACAAGGAAAGCAACAAAGGAGAGGTTCCTTCTGCTTCCTCCATCTCTAGAAAGGAAGGTGGGCAGTTCCCTGGCTATTGCTTCACCTCCCATTGGGAAAAGCAACCAAAAGGATCAGCTCACACAGCTCTAACTATTGACACCACCCCTGTTCCCAGCACTGGGGGAGGCACAGGCAATAGCTGAGACTGTGCACAGCATTCCAGGAGTTTCACCCAGAATACCAGGGGGAGCAACAGCCGTAGTGAGTCCTCCTGGCTGTTGTCAGGGTGGCCCCTTCTTCCTTACCCTGGCAGTGCCCTTCCCCCAGCACTGCCCTTCCCAAAGCCCCCTGCCCTGCTGGGAAGCCCTGAGCTCAGGCTGTCCCCCTCCCGAGGGAGCTGTGGGGAGGCTGTCACTGTCCCGTGGATTCTGAGGGAGCTCTTGGGCCCTTTTTGCTGCTGCCACCAGTGCCGGGTTTGCTGTGGTGAGTGCTGAGGGCTGTCCTGGCGAGCAGTGGGTGTTAAGAGCACATGCTGGCTATCATTTTTCATTGCCCTAAATCTTGTAAAGCCCGTGTGCCAGTACAAAACGGATGTCAGACGCTGATCTAGCAGCATTTTGCACCCAGAGCTTGTTGTTTTACTGCGTGGTGGGATAATTCATCAATCTATATCTAAAGCACCTCCTTCCCTGGAGACACATGTTTAAATTCAGCTGCTTAGAATGTTAACTTCTTTCACTAATATGAATGATCAAAACTACTTGAGCTATTTTATTTTTCAAAATGCTTAGTGTGTGTGTGTGTAGTGTGACTAATTACCTATGAGATTTCAGATGCACATTTAATGGTCACAAGGAGGATTTGTTTACCCCAGTATAATTTGTATTCTGCACTAAAAAAAATATCCTTTCACTCTTTAATTCTTTCAGTGCTGTGCTTTATTTCCCACTTGTAGCCAAGCAGATTCTGACCCAGAAAATTACATAAATGCTGATGACATGACTAGCACCTCATGTGAAGTGGAACTTTTGTGTAACTTGTTGAGAATTAGTAGTTGAGAAAAATTATTTCTTTTATTATTTGCTCTGGTTTTACTTAATGCTCACAAAGCATTTTCTTGGCTCACGCAATAGGGGTCCCAGGAAAACTGGTTATGTAGAATAGATATAAAAAAGTATCAAAGCTGCCAGTGCAATACAAAATATTTCTTGAAAATGATAGAACGTCCCATGTGGAATCATCTTCTAACAACAAATTTGGAGCACATCAGCTTGATGTTCCTATGTGCCATACTGGGAGAGTTTCATGTATCTGACCAGAAAACACTGGCATATATTCTTATTTAAATACGTTTTTCTGTCTTCATCTTCCTATTGTTCCAAGTAACATATTCCATACAAGATGAATTAAGTGACATGCTTCTCAGCTCCGATATTTTTCCTCTTATGGTTCAAAAATAAGTATAGACTGGTATTCCACAAAAGTACACACTGAATCATTCTCATTAATTAAGGATTGCTTTTACATCCACTTCAAATTACTTTAATAATAGTCTTGAGATTATCTGTTTTGTTAAGCTGAAATATATGAGCAGCTGTGTTATTCCTACAGCTTTTGCCAAGTCGCAGGAATGCAGCACCTATGTGTAGCATCAGGGTCCTGGGAGAGCAGATGGAACTGCCCATCCCTGCAGCTCTTGTGTCTGATTGCACAATTAATATTAACATTTGTATTTGTTTTATTGTTACATTGTTATTCTCAACAAGCAAATACTTCAGGCAGGTTGGTAAGACCAGCAGAGCTGGGTCTTTTGTGGCTCTTTTTTCATGGAAGAGCCTGAATCTGGTGCTATTAGTCATCTGCTTAGTCAAGCATGTGCCTAAACACCTTGCTAAACTGAACTGTGGCACAGACACACCATAAAAGTCCCCCTGACTGTAGATAAGAGTGTGAATCCCAGCACTGCCCTTTGAATCGCTTCTGTATTAGCAGCAGTGAGCTGCTGATAGCTAAGAGATAGTGCTGTATTGTAGTGCCTCAGATCCCTGTTCATCCTGAGAGCAATGGTGACAACAGGAACAGCAGCAGTGCTGCTTGGGCAGCTGCTTTCCCCGTGTCCACCAAGAAAATACCTTTCTTTAGGATTGTTGACACGCTGCTGACAGTCCCAGCACTACCATTCTGACAAATGCAGCTCGTTCTGTGCTGACGCTGCAGAGTTTTCAAGAGCAGGCAGGGGCCTGATGTCTTCTCAAGATAGTTTTCCATCTGCACCCCACCTTGTGTTCTGATCCAGCAGCTGGCTCCTGGCCACTTCTCTTGTCTCTGAGATCAATCTTCTGAGTGGCCAGCAGGTTAAGCTACTGCAGCAGATCCCACTTTGCCATTCCAGCAGGGTTTGAGCCAGTCCCAGAGGCTGATGAGCCTGAGGTGTCAGGACACAGGTTTGGCTCAGCGCAACAGACCTACAGATGCTGATCATCTTTGAGGCCCACTTACAAACCTTTCATCTTTGAGGCCCACTTACAAACCTTTCATAAAGCTTTCTTACTATATCTGAAGTTTATATAACATACCCAACATAATCACTGGAACGTGCTCAGTTTCTATGGTGGCGGGTGCTGGTAGAGAACTCTGAGACAGATGAATTGGAGAACAAAAGAGCACAGGAAGCCAAGAGCCCCAAGTTCACTGTGCAGAGCTAATTTATCTGTGCAATGTTTAAATAATAGAATAAGAAACGCTACAAGAAAAAGTAAAACAGATGTAACTAACAACAGATCTCATCTGGTACTGGCATACCTAACCCATGTTGTTCCTATGTTGGTTTATTTCCTTATGGTTAAAAATAGTTGCTCAGGCTTAAGGATGCAATAGAGAAGTTAGCAGCTGAACTGGAACCAAACAGACACAGAAAGGGGTCTGAGTTTGAGATCAGTGTTGTCAGGTCTTAGTGGGATTATCTGAGGATCACTGGAAATTCTTAGAAGACACAAGGTGGTATAAGAGAGGTATGGAACAGCATTAGGCAAAGCACCAGAGCCATAAGGGAGAAGAGATCATGCAGCCCCGCACTGTCTGGTGAACTTTTGCTCTTGTCTCACTGTTCTTTTTGCCAGTATTTAACTGAATAAGTATTACAGACATCAAAAAAGGGCTTTGCAAGTAGCAGAGTAGTAAAAAGCACTCTGCATTTTCCAAGAAAATGGAAAGTTCTTTAAGCAGGAGTAAAACAACATCTGTATACATTATCTGTATAGAGTTTCCCTGTCACTGCAGTAAGTGACAGCAGTCATTCTAACCTTCTGTGGTTTGAGCAATATTTCAAAATATTTCTCTGACTTTCCTTGCCTGAAATCACTTGGTATCTCCTTTAGCACCACTGCTGCGATAGTCACTCTGCTGTTCGGGAAGCATTATGTGCTTGACTAACTTCCCACTGTTTAGGTTCAACAAAATACATTTCCTCAAGGTCTGCAGAGCAAGATTTGCAGCTCCTGTAACAAAGCAAAGGGAGGATGGGCTGGAGTTCATTGACCACAGCCCTGCAGCCTGACATTCTGCCACAGTTCTGACAAAACTCTAGGAGGCAAATTGCAGCTTTATTGTGTCTCTGAGCACAAGGAGTGTAGTAACTGGTGGCTTAGCAAAATCCATTTCCCTGCCAAAGGTCAGGAGAGTTTGTAAGTGCATCTGTTTAGAGAATAGCAGCCTACTCTGTCCATTTGATGCTTATAGCTCATTCACAGCTAAAAGCTGACTATATCCATCTTTGTGGGGGAAAGAGAAAAAAAGTAGGATTTGGAGTAAGACATGGGGTTAGGAATAGAAAAGCTCATGTATTTTACTTCCAACCCTTTGCTGAGCTTTTGCACAGTATTCATTTGAAAACATAGGGCTGTATGTTGTCTGAATCTTGGATTTGGATTGGAAGAAATGGAACAAAGAAAAGGCATTTTTGCCCATTAGATCAGGGGATGTACAGTAGACAGATTTACTGGAATTATTGGTGGTATTAACTCCCCTATGATGGGCAGGAAGAGGGAGAAGGGATTCTTTGCACTTTTGGTATCCATGTGCTTCTCCTCTGTATGCATCACTTAAATATGTTGGAAGCATTTTGTTGACAACAGGAACAAATAGTTGAAACATGAAGAAGGAAAGCCAGGAGAAACATCTCCTGTTTTTTCCACTGCCCTGATAGCAGCTTGGTCCCAGATCCGAGTTTGAGCTCAAGAACTCATTGTTCACCTTGGTGTTTATGTGTCCTGGAAAGCAGCTCTGCCAGTGCCTCACACTGAATTTCCTGAAGGATTGGAATGGACAGCATGTTTGTTATGTTAAATGTAATTTCTCTACCTGCTTTTTCATTACTGTGTCCCAGCATGTTACAGAACACAAAGTATGAGATTTAACAAGTGTAACTTGCTGCAGTTTCAGAGTCCCATGTTTTATTGGAGACTGCCAGCCCCCAAACGCATTTGTAATATGGCAAAGATGGGACCAGGAGATTAATAAAGTTTTAAAATCCCTTCCTAAGCATTTTGTAAACTCTAATATGATGTGACTTGGTAATTACTAAAAACCTCAGAGAGACAACTGTTCAGACGGAAGGGTTTTTAATAAACCTATTAAGTTGGTAAGTGAAGTGAGCGAAACTCTCAGGGGCTTCATTGATCCTTGTCTTTTTTCAATGGTGTCACGGCCCTCACGTTTTGTTTGTTGAATGTTTTGTTTTAAAAAGTTGCTGAGTCTGAAGATCCTGACAGGGAAGCCAAAATGCCTGCAGCTTCACCTAAACAGACAGTTACACTTAGCAAGTGTTCCTAGCAAAGGGAGAATCCCTGTTTGCTAACTAATCCCTTCTGGAGAGAGGCACTGCCTGTGAAAGACTGGCGCTGCAGGAATGAATGTCTGCCGGATTAAGAAATAAACTTCAAGTCTACCAGACTTTCAACATTTTTATAGAAGCATCTAGAATTCTGTGCCTTCAGAATTCAACTTGTGTGTCTCTCCAGGAGTGACAGAGCACCACAGTCCCACAATACCCATTATAGGCTGCGCTGTTAATTCTGGAAAGTTGTTATGATCACATTCCTGTCTTCTGCATCATGATACATCTTTCTGTTCAGTTTTACTTTCCTAAAAATATATTCAGGAAGTGACTTAAGCTGATTTAAAGTCTTTTTCAAAGTGACTAAAACTCTGAAATTAAAATGCTCATAAATACTTTTTAAATTTTTTATATGAAATGGAAAAAAAAAAAATTAAATCAGTGTAGGAATAGTACAAAAGGGCTTAAGAGTTACACAATGCAAATGCTTCCCTGGAGATGTACTCAAGAAAATGCTATTCCTGTGGCAATATACTTTTTGTTCTCTCATCTGTGCATAGCATCTTTGTGACTTCTGTGTTCCGTTCTCAAGTTATCCGGGGTTGCTCAGGTAAAGCTCCCTGGTTGGAGATGGAGGAAAGGGGGTCAGGTTTTATTTTTTGTCACTGAGTTCATACACCTTTTTCATAGGTGGAGCTTTATTGAGGAATGGGTAGACTGTGAGACATCCTACTGCCTGAACTGCTTCATGAGTCACCCTTTGTAAAGTGTTTATTGAACAGAGCATAACAATTAATTACACAGAGTAAATGCACAGGATAAATAACTATTTTTAGGTCACTGTAAGCCCTTCTGAAGCCTTCATTTTACTGGTAACATTCTCTTGTAAATTGATGTATTCAGAGCACAGTCCTGATACTACTGTCATTTAAAGCAGCATAAAAAGCAGCAACTCAAACAGTCAGAGTACTTACATTGCTGTGAAAGGCAAATGTCAAAGGCGCTGATGAGCTCCTGTGCTCAGGATGTGGTTCTGCAGCAGTGGCTGAGCGTGCAGGACACACGGGTGAGAGCTGAGCTCCCAGGCTGGCCGTGGCCCTGTTGCCCCAGCCCTCTCAAGGCAAGAGGAAAGAAGCCAAACAGCTGCATTAGGACTGAGCCATTCCCCTCCTTTTCCTCTCTTCTGACTGTGTAGCTGTGGTGTTTGCTGCCTTGTGGGCACTGGGGGTTGTGCATTTGATGTCCCTCATGCAGCTGTGGGGTCTCTCCCCTGTCTGTGCCCAGTTACTGTGCTGTGCTGCCCACGGTCCACACCAGGGCCGTGCCAAGGGGGTGCCAAGGGCCAACGTGCCTCAGAGCAGCCGTGGCTGCTGCACATGGTGCCAGTCCCAGTGTCCTTGAAGAGGGGGTCTGTGCAGCCACCCTGAGTCCTCAGCCCATCACAGGACCCACAGGTGCCACTGCAAACACCATTTCTCACACTAAGGGTTTCCTGCCTTGCCTCCATCTGCCTCCCTGCAAGGGCAAGGGTCTTGTGAGCCTTTGTCTACCTGCCAGGCTCTGGAGGTGTCTAAAATTACAGGAGATGCCTATGTTCAGGAAAATGAATTCCACCCCAGGTGTCAGAGCTGAGGAGTAGATGTAGCTCTGGCCTTCCAGTTTTCCTGTAAGAGAATCTGTTTCAGAAGTCAGACTTGAGCCTTCTCTATTGCAGTCTCCTCCTTCTGTTGCTCACTGAAAAAAGCAAAAAACTACTGCCCCAACCCTTCTGTTCAATAAGCACCGTAGGCCTGGCTGCAAAAGCTTTCCCTGCAAATCTTTGATGGGCGAAGTGACCTTAACAGGTTTTAAAAGTGGTTATTCCTCTCTGTTTCACCCTTTGTAAAGTATAGCTGGACTACTGTGTGGAGTTTGAGCCTCCCCAATACACAGAAGATGCTGACAGCGAATGCAGTGGTGGGCAATCAAAGTGGGCAGGGGCCTGTGGGGAGAGCCTGAGGGAATGGAATGGGTTTGCTCCTCTTAAGAAGACTAAGAGGGGGATTTTCAGCTCCCTGCTGGTGGAGAGAACGTGAAGCCAGACTCTTGAGGGAAATAAAATGACAGAGCAAGAGGCAACAAATACAACTTGTACCATGAGATATTCTGATTAGGAAAGCAAAAAATTCACTGTCAGGGATGTAGTATAAGAGGATGCCTAGAGAAGCTGTGGAATCTCCATCACTGGAGGTAGCTCAGAATTTGACTGGACAAGGCCTTGAGCAAATTTGTTCAGGTTCACTCTGCTTTGAGCACAGGGTTTTGGACCAGTCAAGGTCATTCTAACCTGAATTATGCCATCGTTCTAATCACTGACCTGAATAGGAATAGGACTCTGAGCATGCTCCTTTCCTCCCAAACCTGAGCCCAAAGCACAGTGCAGCACACCTTCAGGCTCTCTGAGAACAAGGTGCAGTACTGTTTTGACTGCAAATTTCAATCACTCTCTTTAGCTGAGTTTCCCAGGTAAATCACTGCATGACTCCTAAGCTTTTAGAGCTCCAAGCCATCAGTGTTATTCAAATAAGAATGCTCTCCTTGAGCTCACTTGGGATATTAAATAACTGGAACTGTGGCGTGTGTGTTGGTCCAGTAAATCTATTGAAATACCTTCAGAGACACTCCGAGGGCAATTGTATCATGTAGTACCCTCAGGTGTGATCCTAATCTGGGGGTGAATCAGTAATACAAGCTTCAGGACTTGTATTTGGCGGACTTCACAGTTTTACTACAGCTGTTATATTTCCATGAGTGTTTGCTATGCTTTTTGCAATGTTTCCGTGAAATCTTAATGAATGTTTTGGTTTCATGCAGTTTACTCCTGTCTCCTTCATGATGCAGCTCAGCAAAAACATTTCTGTTCCAGTGGAAGTCCTAAAGAACTAATAGCAAAAATGTTTTGTGTAATTGTTGAACTGCAGCATTTGCCCATTACAGTGTTCTTGTACTATTCCCATCCCAAGTGTTACACATTTTCTGTGTATGATTTTACAAAGGTGGGATTTGTTCTTCATTTCTTTGGTGGATGTTGTCAAGGAACACTCCCACTTGTTTTCTTACACCGTTGTTTTAAGCCTAATCTTAATTTTGCCCTGTTATTCAGAAACATTTTAAAGAAACACTTCTGCTAGTATTTAATTTTAAAGAAAACTGACACAACCTCTTAAAAGCTCTAATGTTTAACCCACAATTCTAGGGCTAATTTTTCAAGTCCTATAAGATAGCATGAGGGCGTAATACCACAGTGGATGGGATGAGCTGGCCACATCAGTTATAAGAAGTAATGTCCAACCAGTGATTTCCTCCATGGTACCTAATTTGATACAAACCCCAAAAAATTGATAATTAAAATATTTTTCTATAGCATTAGATTTAAAAATAAAACTCAGCTTGAGAAATGCAAAAGGAAATCTATACAAATGCCACTATTATTCAAGTATATGAGTCCTGACAACACCTCTTTTTTTCTTCAAAAGAAACAGCAGTAAGTAACTGAGATCTGTCAAATGCTTTTGCATGGTTCATTAGCTATATTGCCTCCACATTTTCACATTTTTAAAACATTTTAAGTGCAGTCACTCATTCAGATTTTGACAAATAGAGTTTTGCTTCTCATTTTAAAATGTGTCATTTACAAAGGAAAAACTGAATCCTGAGATTTCTGATCAGACTGAGTTTTTCACAAAGATTTTGGAAATAATGTACTTGTCCTTTGCTTGGACAAATCCATGAATAATCACACTCTCTGGGAAAAATGCCATCATTTCAACTATTCATCATTGCACGGCAACATTTTGATCTCCTCCCAGAAAATGCTGCTTTTTTTTTTTTTTTTTTTTGAGTAGAAGGCATCCAAGTTAGCAACACCAACTAATCTTCAAGGGGCATAAACACACATGTCCTGTCGTGGCCACCTTTGTTTCAAAATCCCCACAACGAACTCAGAGGGTTCTGGTTAAACTTTAGCTGTTGTCACACCATGTACAACAAACTGCTTGTACTTTTCCCTGATGAATTTCAATAGCATGGTCAGCTCAGGTCGTGTTGCAGAAATTACTGCACTATTAAGGTTCTTTAAATGGCACAAGGGAATTTTGAAATTAATCTTTTCCCACTGCTTGCTGTAGCCGAGCAAGCAATAATATTAAATCCTGCAGAAGTCCTACAGAATAAATATGGTAAGTGATGAAACTAAAATCTTACCATAGCAACAAAAATGGATCACATCATTGGTTTTCTAAAGTAGACTGTGCTTGCTTTGGTCAGCTCGGGGTGAGCTTCTGTCCGAGCTTTATGGTGGGGAGGAGGTTGTTTATTTGGGTGGGGGACAGACAACAAAAAGCAGATTTGACCACATGTTGTTCATTAAGCTAAAAATGGTGATGGGGCCATCATGATGAAAGAAAGGCACTGAAGTTCCCCAAAGTATTTGTCTTTCCTGAAATAAATTCATTGCTCTTTCGCACCCCCTGAATTTCAATGCAATGGCCCACTGTAGAAAATGGAAGCAATATACTTGGTCCTTCTTGGACCTTTTCCAGCTCTAGGGAAATAAAAGGAGCTGGTCAGTTCCTGTGGTTTGGAAAATTCTGGCTTCAATATTTTAATTATTTATTTGTTGCACAGGAATAACTGTGCTAGTTATTGTAATGTTTTAATTTCTTGCTTCTAAACCCCTTCAGTACATTGGCATCTTCTCAAAGCTCTGCTCTGTCCTGAAAAGTCTCTGACAAAGCAGTGCAGAGTCCTAAGAAATCTTCTGGAAAGCAAATCTGAAATCCTGATGAAATCCATATTTGCAGAAACTGAACAGTCCAAGCTTTTTGTTCTTGCTACCAATGCACTCTCACAGAACAGCAGAATACATTATTAATGGTAAAGATTTTGTCTGTTTATTTTATCTTATTCTTTGAGAGGAAATCCAGAGCTGTCCTACAGATGTAAGGCAAAGATGGGGAAGAACATCTTGCAATGTGCAGTTGTAGGTCATGGTTATTTCCTGTAACCTGTGGGTTTTGGAAGGAGGTTATACCTGCTGTGTGCACCTGAGCTAAACCCCCTCGTGTTCAGTGTAATGTTCAGTTAGAAAATAAATGTGTATAATTGGAATATTACCCTACTTTTCCCAAACCGGGGTGGGCTTGCTGTTCTTGGCAGAACCACTACCCCTGTTTTAACTCTTCTCCTTTCTCTCATCTCTCATGCTATTCCACAGTCAGAACTGGCTAAATTATAGACAAATCTCACTCATGACACGTGATAAGTTTTGCTCACCCATACTGCCTTTGTGTGTGTGGCTGTTGGAGAAACAGAAGTCAGAGTCTAAACCTCATCCCAGAGTGTTCAGCAGCTGCTGTTCATCTGCAGTACCAGAAACTGCTTCTGAATCCAATCTGAACTCAAGAAACAATATGAGTCAAAAAAAAATTAATAGTAGGAAAGATTTCAATGTCAGTATAAACATATTTCCATAAGTCTGACCCCCTTTACTTCTGTTCTTGTTTTCTATGTTTTTCTGATGCAGGCTAAAGGGTCTTTCGAGGGGAGCCTCCCTTTTCCTCAAGGAGTGCTTAGTATCTGGTTAGTTTATTTGAAAGTCCAGATATGAGTTGAGCTGTTTGGAAAGTCTGGATCTTGGTTTGAAGAGAAACATCTCAAGAGATTTTGTTTTTTTCAGCCAAAGGAAGTTAATGTCAGGCTTTATCCAGATAAACGATCTCCCAGTATTAATGTTTCGCTGCCTGGAACATCTTTGGACAGCTGTAATATTTGTAGCAGTTCCTTTAAATCATCACTTCTGTCAATTTGAAAATGCCACGGTATAAAGTTTGCAACCTTTTTTTTTTTACAGTGCCACCCATTGTAAATGCTGTTCTAAGGAGTCAGTTAATATGGCATTATATGACACGGAATCTCATGTGACAGTGGAAGTAGAATAATATCATAGCTGGAATATGTTGTGTTGGCTTGAAAATTCTGTGCAGATTGCCATTGGGAGGCAATTTGCATTCAACTTTTACCAAAAATGTTAAACCAGTCACTTCTGATGTACTGCTTGATTTCAAAACAGAATTGTCAGGAATGCAGTGCTTTGTGCCTTGTAGATAAACTAAAATCAAAGCAGCAAAGAATTATACTGTGTCAGATGGTTACCAGCTGAGGTGAGTTTGTAGCTTCCTGGGTTTTGGAACACATACCAATGTTCCAGTAAGATTTACTGAAGAACTTTACTCATTCAATTGCGATACTTCAGATGAGCTTTCCCAATTGCTGCTTCAGACAACCTCACAGACCATCTTTGCATCTTTCTGTCACATTAAAGACTCTGTATCTGATGAAATTGGTTTAACATGTCACACCATATAATTGGCAGCCTCTATGACTGCACACCACACCGTGGCATAGGGGTGTTCAAAATGATTGGTAGCAAATGGAAAGCTGTAATTGAAATTAATGGAAAGGTTGCTGCTTTTCAGTGGGGTTTTGCGTAATGGTAATAAAAATAATACAGCATATTGTTTGCATTTTAAATTTGCTGCCTAGAAGAGTTCTCTGTATGGGTGATACAGGTTCTGAAAACAGCCAAAATGCTTTTAAAGTGCATGGAAACGGGAGGTATGAAGTGCTCATTCCATTTTCTCTCCACCTCTCAACCCACCTAAATGCACAGCCCCTGTTCCACAGGCTCTGTCATTCGTGTGAAACTAAAAAGCTCTGTCAACATGGAAACTCTCTGGACTGTCAACTCCCTTAACTAATCCAATTTCTACAGACAGAGCATCTGCTGTGCTTTCAGTAAGTGCTGTATTTGCTGAGAGGAAAGGAGAAAGGTATTGGTGAGGGATCAGAGCCGGGATCTTCTGCAGGAATCAGAACTCCATTTGCAAATAAATAGTAAAAGTAAATATAAAATAACGTCTACTTGTGTTCAAGAAAAGCCTTTGGATATACTCAATAAGAAATCGTGTTACATTTATAAGAAATATCTATATCTCAATGTATATCAAGGAAACTGCATATTAAGTATTTGGCCTGAAAACCTAATGGTGCTGCTGATTCATCTCATGGGATAATCTTCCTTCAATGGAAGGATCCTTCAACCCTTCAATGAACAGGTATCACTCTATATACTATTTTCAATCTTTTACTCATTCCCATTGAAATGAGTAGAGCTTCTGCACCACTGATTTCAAAACCATTTTATGCAGCAGAAAGAATATGTAATAATAGTGGAAAGACAATCTGTAGTAAGAAAAATAGGTTGGTTGTGTGTCACACATGACTCAGCAGAGTCCATATTTTGTAACTGCTCAAAGTGCTCCTTTGGCAATTAATCCTGCTCCCAGCAAAGTCTTGGCCTCAGGCACCTTGCCATATGCTTGAGGTGGGAATGGTGCAATGGGAAACCTGCAGCTTTCTACAAGGATGAAATAAAGCAGGAGTTGCAGCACTGTGATACAAATTAAAATCACTAATTAAATTTATTGTTATTTAAAATTAATTTTGTAATATGTAATCTAATCCCAGACACCTAACTTTGCTGCATTAGCCAATGTCAAGAAAGAATAATAAGTGATCCACCCAAGAATAGAATGTGTGTGTTTTCGGCTGTCTGTGGCGTAGAGCAGAGAGGCAGCAAGCTGAGCAGGAGAGGTACCTGCCCATCTGTCTTGTCTGCAGCTAAAATACCTGAATTTCTTTTTTCCATCCGTGTGTTGTCCCTCGCAGCCTGACCTTTCCATGCTGATTTGGCCCTTCCCCACAGCGTGCTGTGTTCTCCCCCCGCAGCCCTTTGGTGCGAGTTACAAACCGCGGTGCTGCAGGCTCCTCACAGCAGGCCCCCTGAAAGCAAACCCTCCAACAACTGCCTGGGCTGCACCTGAGCCAACAGAGCGCTGTCCCGGTGTGGCCACCCTCTGCTTAAGGCAGATACCACCTGCTGCTCTTCACACTCTTGTAGCTGGAATTCCTTGCTCTGCTCTGCCGTGCCCCTGTGGATCACCCTGCAGCTGTAGCATCCCTGACATGGGCAAACAGGCGGCAGGGACCGACTGCTAAATGTATCGCAGTGCCTAAAATCACACAAGATGTTTGCCTTCGTATTTAGGTGCTTAAATGTCTTTTAAAATTTCAGCTCTAAAGCTTCAGTTTCTGAAATTGTATCAGAATTCCATCTCCTGTCCAGAAGAAACTTCTTTAAAGAGCAGGGAGGAAGAGGAGGGATCAGTTGCACAGGTGATCGGGCCTCACTTAGACCAAAAAAGATTGAAAGTTTCACAGAAGTATATTCTAAAGTTTAAAAATATAAATAGGAAAAAGACTTCAAAATGTATGCTTTTAAAGAATTCTCATTTTAAATTGATCTAGTGATGTTCTCTGGGTTTTCTGAGGTCTAACTAATTTTTGAAACCTTGCCTTTGGCAACATTATGTTCTTAAATAATACCCAGGCTGAATCATTGCCCTCCTGAAGACAAGGGGAAGATTTTAGCACAAAGTAGCAGCTTCATGTCACAGTTCTCCATTTTTGACAGCTTGCATCTCATTCAAGCACGGGAGAAGGACTTGAATGGAGAGTGTTGGGGTTTTATTTTAGTTTGTTTAATTATTAGCTTAGAACCAAAAATAACACAAGTCCTGATTTACTTTGACACTAAGGGTCCTATTCATAGAATTCAAGCCACAACCATGAGAGAATTGCATAACTTAAGAACATAATAACTGTAATTACCAGAACAGCAAAGGTCACTGGGTCCATCACCATTGTTTCCTAATTTCCCTTTTACTTTTATCCCTTTATAGCCTTATTTTATCCATTCCTTCTTTAAACATCCTCTCTTGTTACATGAGTGAAAATGCTGTCCCTGAACTAAGGAGCACATCGACTTTTCCTGAAAGTCTCCTCCCCCCCNGTAACTTTTCAGTGCTTCCTTCTTCTGCTTCACATTATGGGTTGAATTTTTCATCAGTCCGCTGAGAGTGATGGCACTGCTGCCATCAATTGTCCTTAAAGTGATGCCTATGGAATTCTTCCACTGTGGAAAAGCATTTACTGACTTTGCTCTTCACATATATAAGTATTATAAATCTGGCTAATTAAAAATTGTTCCATTTTCACTCAACCCTTACTTGTTCAAGGCTATATAGCTGCTACCTCTCTACTACAGGAGAGTTCTCTCCTGTACAACATCAGATTTTGAAATATTTGTCTACTTAGGTCAAAAGCAATGCTACCAAATCAGGGCAAAACTGTCTAGGAGGTGTTTGCTTTGCATCCCCATCTCTCTCAGTGCTGTACCCTGTTCAGTGCAGTTTCTAACCTTGCCTGAGTGAGGGTTCCCTTCCATCAGACAGGGCACTGATTCTGAGGGTGTTAAATAACTTCTGCTGAGCCTTATCAGGGATCTGCATCTGTGCCACGGATCAAACATAAGACTTCTAAATCCCCTATCACCAACCTCAGCATAAGTCAGACCCCTCAGAAAAAGTCGAGTGCTTGGTACTCAGCATTCCTCAGAATTTGAAGGGGTCTAGTTTTGGCAGATGTTTGTCTACTTCTATTTTAAAAATTCATATCTTCCCAACATGTTTTATCATAGCATGTCATAGAAACAATATGACTGACTGGCAAAGTAACATTAATCTAGGATAAATGTCAAAACAGGCATTTCTCACAAACCAGGAATCTCTTACTGGTAAGCAAACATAAGAACAGGGCTAAGAGAAAGCAAGGCTGATTGTTTTTACTTATGCTCCAACTTGGATTATAACTTTGGTAATAATGCCATGTCATCTTTCTCAACAGTTCTGTTTATATGGTAAATTCCCCACCCAAATCCCTTTTCTTTTACCAGTATTTTCAATGTAAATTTTGCATTTGAGTTGGGGCGCTTTTTGAAACGTTTTCACGCTTCACTTTCCAAAGAGCTTTGTGACTGGTGCAAGTTTTCATTCCTCCTGTGGCACTTTGGAGGAATGATTCACGTATTTTCAACATGGTCTAGCGTGTCAACCCTGCCTGGTGCTTTACCATGTCAGGAACACACACCCAGTGAATTATCTCAGGCACTGGTCATGATGGCCCTGCCTCAGGGCTGTGTTTTGCTCCCAGCCGGCCCGGGGTGCCCGTGCAGCCCTGCCCTCCAGCTCACACCCCAGCCCGGTGACACGGGCTGAGCTCCCCAGTGTCCTGCTCGGGAAAGAGCAGGGCACCAAGGGTGGTTTAAAGAACCAGCTACATGGAAATGCTGGAAGTAAAGTCTGTCTTTTCCTGGGTTTATAGCTCAGCAGCAATCATGGATCCTGAAACCTGTCTCCATCTGCGTTTAGAAGTGCTTGCTTTAACCTGTAAACCCCCTCAGGCTCAGTAAATTAGAACTAACATTTTTATCTCGCTGTCATCCCTTACCTGAGAACAGATGCTCTGACTTAAGCCACTTTGTGAATAAAAGTCCATTAATATTTTATATCTAAATGAATAATAAAAAATAAGAATAATATTTGAGGACTTGGGAGATTAGTCAAAAGTGATTTAAAATACATATGCACATTTTAATGTAAATGTATGAGCTGCTGTGACTAGTCCAGGTAGACTGTTATGTCACTGTCTGGATAGACTGTTTTCCTGCTTCTCTCCAAAGTGCAATTAGAAGTGTGGAATGGATTAGAAAGAACATGGAAGGCAAAGCTCCTACACGCTGGGCAGTGAATCTCTGTGGGCTGTTGAGGCAAAAAGAAATGAAGTGGACCATATAATATATTAAGGTCCTGTTCTCAGTGGAAGCCAAACTCGGTGTTTTGAGAGAAAGGAAAAAGGGTTTTGAATGGTTTTACAGATCAAGCCTGTTAAAAATTAAATTCTTGGCAGTTGGTGCCTGCACTTTCTGTGACTTCCTTTACCTGAAATTCTTCACTTCCCAAGTGATAATATACTGAGCACTGAACACTTGATAATAAAATAATAGTTTTGTAATTGAGTCATAAGAAATTAATCTTTATTGTACATTCTAGGAATAAGAGGAGTTTCAAATTGCTACCTTTATATCTTTAAGATATAGGCCAAAATCTGTGTACCTCTATAGCCAAACCTTTGCACAATGACCATGATCTGTGTTTAGCCTCTTTCTTGAATATCCAGCTTGGGCTCTCTGTTTTTCCCCAAGTTCAAAACTGTGGGACCCTTTCATGGAGAGATGGAACATCTGCACAAACAGGAGCTTGCGTTGTCAATACAAGTTGTCAAGTCCCTCTGCAAATGACTTTCTTGCCCCAGTGGGGCATGTTAATGAGGGAAACTTGGATTTGAGTAGCTGCAGCAGCCAAAAAGAGAAAAACTACATGAAGAAGTAGAAAAACCCCAGCCCTGTTGTAAAGTAGCTTGATTTCTGTCAAAAGGAATTAATTCCCTTTGAAAGGTACTCCATTGCTAATTAATTCACATGCACCTAATGTGTGATTTCAATTTAAAAAGCTAATCCCCTTGTGTGAGTTCAAAGAGGGTTTTTAAAAAGTGGAACATTTCAAATGCCTATGAAAATGCAAGGAAAATTGAAGGGGGTTAAAACTTAATCAGATCTATTATTTCCCCAAAAGTGGTTTTAGAAAGGGTTTGTGTGAATGGCTGTGTATACATATATATGTAATGCATGTTATATATATATGACAAGAAATTAATGAGCTGATCTACAATAATCAAGACAGTAACAAAGATTTCTTAATATTTAGCCTTACAAAGGCTTCAAATAGAGCTAAAAAAATTCTCAATTTTGAAAAAAAACCCCGCAAAACAAAACAAACTTTAAAGCCTTTATACGTAGAATTCCTGTGGTGCTCCAGTATGGTCAGGGCATTTCCTATAGAGCTATTTTGACCTTCTGCAGAACACTGCCACTGAGAAAAGGACTTGAACTGCAACAACCACAGACAAACGAGCACTTAGCTGAGCCCTAAATGCAGTTTTACCCATATACAAAGTAATTTCATCTCAAATGTCAATCTTTCGGCAATAAATGCCTTTTTTTAACATTTTTTTCTTTAGTTTTGAAGACTTCAAAGAACAGAATGAACTAGAAAAGTCAATTTCAATAAACACACAGACATTTTTAAATTGAACTTTCAATTTTCTGTATCCAGCGACACAAAACTTGTATTTCTTAATTTGAAAATGCATAGAACAATCAGGTGACAGAAACCACCCAGCTATTTTCAGAAAGCTGCATTTTTTGAGAAAATGCAGTAAATCCTCCCCGACCTATTGCATACCGCAGTGCTTAAATATATTTATTTTCTGATCTATTATTTATTACTTTTGTCCTTCCTTACACTCTCATGCCAACTTCATTTATCTTTATTCATGATAACTGGAGATGGTGGCAAGGAGTCTTTGTTTGAGGACAAACACTTTCGCAAGGTAATGGAACTAACTCCTGACCTTCAGTTAGGGAGAAGCACTGTGGGGATAATACTGTGAAGAGGAACTCCAAAGGAATTATCCAGATTCCCCTACAAGAGCCAGCACGAACCCTGGGATGAAAATGCAGGGAGGTGGAAGACCTGCTAGTAATGGAGGTGTTTGCCAGGTTGCAATTAAAAGAGTTGAGAAATTCTGACCATCTCTGTTCTGTCCCCCCTCATCAGTCAAGATGTTTGTCTACAAAGCTTGAAGTCTTGATGTGTGTCGAGCAGTTTTTACGCTTGTATGAATACTCCTTATGTAACTTTAAAAAATCCCCAAAAAGCAAAAACCCTCAGCCCTCAGTGTAAGTGACAACCCAGTTTTTGCTGGTGAGCAGCTGCCTCTGAGCCCCATGTATGCAGGGAGCCTCCCAACATCCACTCATTGCAGTGCTGTTCTCACAAAGTGTTGAAAGAGGATACAATAATAGGTCAGGACAGAGAGAATATCAGAAAATCCCAAATAGATTTTTCATGTAGCTTATTGGAATCAAACATATCCTGGGGCAGCGAGAAAGAAAGGAGTTTTCAGTCCAAAATAGAACTTTTAAGATTTTTTTTTTCATCCTTTTCATAAAGCATCTGAAAGTCTGAGGAAAAGCAAGGAAAAGGATGAAGTAGGAAAATACCTTGAGGGATTAATGTTTGTGTCTCAAATAACACTTTCATATTTTGCAGCTTTCAGGCTTTCTAGTTTGTTTGTTGTTGTTTTTTTTTTTTTTTTTTTCTCTTTTGACCTGGGAATAACGGATTTGTTTCCCATAATGCAGCTTTGGTACATTAGGTGGCTGCTGTTCTAGTTGTGGTTTGAGGAGTGTTTATTAAAGGGGAAAAATCCTTCCTCTGGATGCAGCGGTAACATCCCTGTCCACCCAGCCCGGGGGTGCCTTCACTGCTGCTCAGGCTCAGCCTCCTGTCCACCAGCACGGCCAGGCCCTTCCAGCAGAGCTCTGGAGGAGGCTTGTCTGGAGGTGCAAGACTTCACATGTGTCCTTGCTGCTTTCCATGAGGTTCTTTTTGCTTCAATCCTAATCTTTCTGACTGGCAGCCCTGCCCTCGAGCAGCCTGACTTTACCTTATGTTATTTATTAGTCTGAAAGATTTCCCTAAGCCAGAGAGAAGACATGGCTGGTAGGGACCTTGTTAATATTATTTGTGTTTCTGTCTAGCAGCAAAGGGTCCAGCTGCAGATGTGCCATGTTAAACAGCCTTTGTTTTGGCTGATGAGGTGTTCTGTTTAATTCACCTGGATTTCTTCTGTCCTCATCCACTCTCCAGTCTAGAACAGTAATTTTTCATGAATGTTCTGGTATTTATTTTTGTGCTCTTTATCATGTCTTTATGTTCAACTTTGATAATTTATGAATCATAATGGTAGCTAAAAGTCACAGCCTGTACCCAGAAGTGTTCACATGCCATTTTCTATTTCCTACATGCAAACCTTAACTGACATGTGCAAATCAAGGCTCTAGACACAAGTGCCTATTTTCACAAAGGAAATTGATGCATGTTTGCTTCTGTGAGTGACTAAATACAGGGCAAAGACTGAAGATGCATAATTTTGGACAATTAAGTTCAAAAAATATCATGTGTTTTATTTTTAACAGCTTCTGATTATTTTTTTAACTAATTGCTCTTGCTCTGATTCATATCCCTGCAGAGCTGTGTGTGTTTGTAGCTCGGCTCTGACTTCACAAAGTGAGCAGTCAGCAGTCAGCAATTAGTCAAAGTCTGAGAAGCTTGCTCAGTATTTCTATTACAACCATCACTTGGGGCTGCACACAAGGCTGTGACTAAATGTCTTTCTTGGAAATGCTTCTTAGAAGCATAAAACTGAAAACATTTCCCTGGTTCCTAATAAGTGGTTGTCTATTAGTGTAAAGGCAAGAACGATTCAGTAATAGAATATCAAGCTGGTTTAGGCACAATAAGGATGCACTGACTGTGACCAGCAAGTAGAGGATGGCTTACCTTATAAATGTTTATAATACCATCTCCACTTTGATAATTATCACTCAGTAAGACATTTTTGCTTCAGAAAAGGCTACAGGCAAGGATGTTTAAAGATTATTAAGGCTGAAAAACTAAGCATGCAGAAATGAAGAAGTACCTTTTATCTAGTTAGTATGAATATTTTTTAGGACAATCTTTAATCACACAACCACACATTGTGTTTTCTGTGTTTTCCTAGTCCTGACAATTCATTCAGCTTTTCAGGTGAAGGTGGATAAATTAGTAGACAAACATATGTAGGAATAAAATAGCAAAAAATCTGGAAGGAAACTTTTAACCCACTCAGTGCTGCGTTGTCTCAGTGAGCCTGAGCTTGGCCCATCTGCCTGCTGGGAGGAAAGCAAACTCTTCTCTCGCTCCTGAAGGATCTCATTATGTCGGTTCCTTTTCATCCCACTGGGGTTATACAGAATACTTGAGAAATGTAGCAGCCTGATGAAGGCTACAAAGTGACATCATGCCAGAAAAGTCCTTTGGGGAGGGGAGGCTTGGGCTGTGACCGGGGCTTTCCCACCAGCCCTGCGTGGCTGGCACAGCAGGTTTGGAGTAGAGGTTTTTGCACAGGATATACAGATTAATAGTTCTGATGTCTGGGGAAAGTGTGCTGAGTAATACAAGTGGGGCTGGTGTATTTGACATATACCAGAGTTCCTCCTAAAATATCAAAATCTCTCCTTAGGTGACTGGGTTTTCTGTCGGACACAAGCAGTTTTCCCTGTGTTTCTTTCTTAGAAATGGATGAATTTTTACAGTCAACAACAGTCATTATGGCTCTAATATGAATTAGAGAGCTGGCTTGATTTATATTGGATTTTGTATATCAGTCTGAACAGATAAAATTCAAAACAGTGATAAGGGATTGAAACCAAAGTCTAACAGGAAAGACTTACACGCATGGGAACCATCCAGTGCATAGTGAGCTTTTAAGTTTCCCTTTTCTCCCTTAAGGACTGGTTTTTTTCTGTCCTGTCTCAAGGAAATTGTGTATTTTAGGTATTACAGTTGTGTAAAAGAATGTCATGAACTTTTTGGGTTTGCAGACAAGTCACACTCACTTCCCTCCCTACATTCAGGCAGTGACTTCAGGATAGAAGGTGACCTTAAACATCCACAGGCCCCCAAAGGCTGGTGAAGATGTGCCCTAGGATAGCAAGTCACGGCCTCACTTCCCCCTAAAGTGCATGAGATCTCAAATGCTCCTGTCTAAGATGTGGAAAGATAAATAGTGGATTAGTGCCTACAAATGCATCAATTATTTGGTTAGAGTTTAAACTGTCTTACTGTAATCAGAAAATCTTTCTGTGACTGTTTCTGATCTAAAGCAATATTATGCTGTGAATAAATAACCATTGCTTGTATATGATAGATTTAAAAATCTTTGCTTATGATAAGAGGTATTATTTTTCTTTCTTCACATCTGACAATATAATAGAGTAATGCCAAGCTGACTCATACATTGCCATGATTCAGCAAGCTTGGAAAGTCAAAAAGTAGACAGAGCTGACTTGAAAATTGGAGGCACTGAGCACTCAGAGATACATAATTCAGCTGAATAAAAAGTAAACCAATTTCAGTGAAACTATTACATATTGTGTACATTTTTAAAAAAAGTAAATACAGCTTGACCAAAAATAATATCCGAGCGCCTGATACTGCAATTAGTAAAGTCAGTGACATAACTGCTAGGAGGACTTGAATAATAAGAACAGCTCTACCTGATATTTAAGAATCAGGACATCTAAAAGCAAAAACTCCTAAAAATCAACAGGATTAAAATGGTGGAATGGCTAATTTTTCCTCAGGAAATCCTGTTTGGTTGACAGTGGGTGACATCAGGAATGGCTACTTTTCAGACAGTCCAGCTATGCATCTTCACCTCCTTCATAACAAATCCTATCAAAATCCTTCCATATTTCAGCTTCAGCAGATGCAGTTGGATTGGAGAGTAGGTGCTCCCAAACACAGAGGACTACTTCAGGAGTAATAAAATAACAAGGCATGGCCTTATTAAAGGGGACCAGCCAAGGAGAGAAATACAAAGGTCCCAGAGGCTGAAGGTGGGATTGACAGGAGGAGGAGGAGGAGGCAATAAAAAAGAACTAAATGGAGAGAGACAGATTGAAATTAGATGGCAATTACTGAAAACATATCATCCATGTCCTGCAAATGGTGTTCTCTGTGATCCAAGTGTCTGGAAAAATCTAAAAATCCATTTGTTGCCATTGGGCAAATTTAAATGCTGAACATTGACACTTCTGACTCCTCTAAATAGTTTGGAACAGTGCAGGTGAGATCTTCAGCAAGTGTAACTCATTTTTGCTCCATTGGCATAGAATGTCTGAAGGCATCAAAGCCAAAACAGTCCACATTAACTGAAATTCTGGCCCCATAACTCTTAATGTTTATAAGTCACAGACAAATCCCTTGTTCATTGGGCAGGCAATGTCCTATTTTCTACAAAAACATGCATGAAATGATACTTTCCAAAGTTACATATGTATCTTTATATATGTAAAAATGTCACAACATTAAAAAATTCTCTGATGATACCAATATTTTTTTTTTTTACTTTCCAAGATCTTTTTTATCTGATCTTTAGTTAGATTTCTAAGACTCAGTGTCTAAGTGCAGATGATGGTAAAGGCTTATGTGGTAGGCAGTTGCCTAAAAGCATATGTTGGGTGTTGCACAACCTAGCAGCTTAAGGCTTTAATGAGCTTTGATTTTCATCTCTAAATGGCAGGGATGGAGATCTGCCTACAATGAGAGGACCCTCTGACATCTTTGTTTCCAGGTTTAGGTTTTTAGACCTCTGTACCCGAACTTCCCAAGCTTTGGTTCTGTCATGAGTTCAAACCTGCACAGGCTAATCTGAGCTATGGGTAACTCTGATTTGAAAATGTTGGCATCTTTCTTTATTGTGTGAGCATTTAATGCCTTTTGCTCTTGTCTGCACTAAAATACCATAAAAATACACCATTTGTTTTATTGTTGCCTTTAGCACTGCCAATTCTATTCTTAGTTGTAGCCTAAAGTATTATGACATTCAACAGACAAAACAAGTGTTATGTAGGTGTTGGCTACCTCCTAAAAGATATTCTTATATGGGCAAGAAATTAATCTGAAGTATCCTATATTCATTTTATCAGGGGCATTTTCTCTGTTTCAGTGCTACCACAAGGGATTGTTCCTGTCTGTGTTGTTGTTTTCCTCCTTTAAGAACTGATGTTTTATACTTTTTTCTTTATTTACCAAAGAATGCCATCTGGGAAAACCTTAAGCTGTTCCAACATGTATCACATAATTTTTATGCTATATCCTTGTCTCACCTGTCAGCCCTGAGGTTCTTAATACATCGGCTCCCAATGCCTCCTCTTTCAGTGACATCAGCTTGATAACTCATCTGTTATGTTTTCAAACACAGACCTTCATGCTTAGCATGAGCTTCCTATCAACATTCACAGAGCTAATTGTTGTCTGCCTTCATACCCCTTCCTAAAGCCATTTTCCCGTATGATGACAGAAAATTTTGAGTGATTATGCAGCTGGTGTGCTTGGACCCCTCCTTTTCTTTTCACCAAATATCATCTCACAGTGCTACTGGGCTCCTCATTTGTTTCCTAAATCCATCTGTTGCCTCTACCTAGATGGTATTCTCTGTGACAGCTCCTGCTCATGATTATGTAGGTGCTACAGGAATACAATGTACAGAACAAGAATAACAGCATTCTTATCTCTCCTGCTTTGATAGGAGCAGTTTCATCAAAAAACATGTGTCATTTAGGTACCCTGTCTTAAGGTAGAAAGAATTAGAAGCTGTTAAATCAGCAGCCCCAAATCAGCCCAAACATGTAACTTCGGTGCTTTGATCAAGCAAATAGAAGCACCAGGCTGGGAAAGTTTCCCAGTTCAACACGACATATTCACCAGCACTCATGTGTTCACGGCTACCAAGGAGTTATAGACAGGAACTGTGCGTGTAAACCGCGTTCTGTGTACAGCTCTCCCGCGGGAAGATCGTTCTGCCTCTGCCCCAGGGTGCGGAAGGGAGAAGGGCGGGGGTGCCATGGGGTGTGCCCCCTGCTCGGGGTGGGTGTTCCTGCAGGCGGCTCTCTCGGGGCTTGGCCTTGCAGCCCTTCGGGCAGGGTGACATCCCTCACGTCCCGAGAGCTCAGCGTGTTGGCTGAGCCTGCGTGTGCAGATGGCACAGCCCTGCCTGTGCACGCTCGGCCCGGGAGCTGTCCCTGTTCACTCTCTGAGGAGTTCGGCCCTGTCACTTTTGTGTCTGTACCCCGGCAACAGACCGTGTCCGTCGCTGGTGCTACCAGAACTCCTCCACTACCTCCAGTTGTTGAAACCTAAAGGGGCCTTTCAGCCTCCTGGTGTTTATTTACAAAATAAAGAAAAGAGGTGTTTAATGAAACTCAAAACATAATGCACCTCCGAGCGCATCTGCCTGAAGAGGGAGTTAACAAAAGTGGAACCAGTTCAGGCTTTCAGATGTATGGGAGCAGGACGGCAGACACAGCTCACAGCTCCAAGTGTTCGTGTCAGAGGCAGATGCTGCCCCGATCTCGGGCAGGGCAGGTGCGGCACTCCCGGGGCGCTGCCAAGCCGGGGCTCGGTGCCATGGGCAGAGCACAGCGGGAAGGATCCCCCCACAGCCCGGGGCATCTCCGACCCGCCGGGGGCACTCTGCGGGTCCCCCACGGGACTGCCTGTCAGCTGGTAGCCCTCAGATAACTTCTATGACTCTGTCAGGAACTATCCCTATTCTGTTAACACGATGCCCTAATTTTCTCCTTTTGCTATGCAAAATCTGCTGTATTTTCTAATTGACAAAAGCACTTAATGAAGTTCAGTACTTTGTGCTAAACACTCTAATTTCTTTTTTTGCATATGCAGCCACTTCAAAGGTCTTTCCTAAACTTCAAAGACTACCTTTTGAAGTCTCTTAAATTGTGAGCCAGCTAAAAGGATTTACGTCCTCCATTCAAGGGACATTTAAGTAAATACTTCCAGTGGAATACATTTTTTGTATTTGACCAGTGTCCCCCCATGAAGAATGAAAGATATCCCTGCCCACAGCAGCGATGACACCTGGAGGGTCCCTTTCAGTGCAAACCATTCTATGATTCTGTGATTCCATGATAAGGCATTTACTGTACTAAAAATTCCTGTACTGCTCCTTGACAGAGACATGTTTTAGTAAGATAGCTGTTAACACATGCATATTAAATATTTACAAAACTACTACATAAAATAAGAATCTGAAAGAAAGAAGGACTCAACCTCCTTCTGATACTGGGAATATTTCTTAATTCCAGTGAAATTTAGGATAGTGCAAACAGATGTTTTGGGTGAAGTGCTACTGCCAGCAAAGCCCTTCAGTGCTTTGCCACCCTGATAGTAATTATAACCTGAAATTTCTGTCAACATGCTTTGACAAGTAGGCTGTAATCCATAGGCCACAGGGATACTGTGGATATGCCCCTTCTACTACATTCCTCCATAGCCACAGGAAAAAAAGAGCAGTAGTTTCTCATCAGGAAAACTCTTTTTTTGGCCACATGGATTTGTTATTCTGGACTGGCAGAATAGGACAAAAAGTATCCAGAAGGACTCATATCTGGGACTGTACTTTCAAGTTAATTAATCTCAGAACAATAATTATAGCTCAGGAAGAGTCACAGGACAGGTGTCCTCAAAAGTTTCAAGACAGTTTGTTTTCAATAGTTTATTTCTAGATTTTGCCACTGTGTAAATCATGAAAGACAGTCTGGCATCTGAGTTTGCATTTTCTGAAACTGTCCTGCTGTCTTTGTAAATCTCAGTATTCTGTGAATTTCCTCTGTCTTTCTGGTATCCTGGTTATAAACTGGATTTTTTTTTCTTTAAAAGATTTTTGGGTCAAAAAAGGAATTTTTAAATCAAAATATCTCCATAACTGATTTAGCTTTGACAAGAAAACAAAATAGGAAATGGGAAAAGTCCAGCAAATTATAAAAAGTATAATTTGAAAGGAGCTCATGATTTAATTTCACAGTTTCATGTTGTATGTGAATTACTCAATGCTTCATCTTCCCTGTTTAAAGCCATGTCAGTAGCAGTGGCGTGGGATATTCATGTGCCCAGCTATTGGCATGCACTCGTATGACAGTTCTATGACAGCTCAGTATCAAGCTACACTTTTTTAACAACTAAACCTAGCAGATACTTAGTATGACTGATAGAATATCTCAGGCTTTCTTTCTCACTTGTCTTCAGCATCATTTCATCATCTAAAGTGAGAAAAGGACACCTGTTGTCTCTGCCTCCTTAAGAAGTCATTGCTTTTGTCTTGCTGTTCTGTCTTGCCATTCCCCTTGTGCCTGGCTGGACTCTGCAAGAGCCCTTCTGGTTATCACTTCAGTGAATAAATATCCGAGACTTCATCCTTCTATGCTCTCCTTTCTGCTGGGAATAGATTTAGCAATAAAAGTAGAAGACCTCTTTGATTTTCAAATCACACCTTTGCAGTCACAAGAGGGTCGTGTTTCTGGGAGGCCAGAAATAGTGTCTTTCTGAAGTCCTGTCCCAGCTCCACTGCTATTGGTTGGACTGGCCCCACTCCCTCCAAATGCCAGTTCTGAGCTGTTCTAATAGTGTAGAAATATCATCTTAGGCATCCTAAATAAAAATGATACAACTTTCAAAGAGGCCAAGAGCAGATCCCGTTTGATTTCCCCGGGATTCATAAAATGTAATTAGGCCACTTACTCAGAGGATCCTTGAATGTGAACACATTTTATTTATCTAGGTTAGACTATTTTGGCCTATTGTTTATTTCATAACCAGGGCTGGTCTACTTTTTACATGCACTCCAAGGAGTTAGGTTTCTTCCAGTCCCCTTTAAACATGTTGTTTCAGAAATATTGTCAGTGTTCAATCTCAGCTGTAAATAATTACTCTAATTTTCAGGTAGACAATAGTTTAATTGGTAAAATAGCATAATTGTCTTACACACTGTGTTCTCTGCCGAGTTATTTAGAGTGCTTTCTATACAAAATGCATTATTCAAAACCCAATCTGTGCTCTTGACTTCCAAACTTCACATACATTACAAAGGCTTGTCTGATTTTTTTTCCTTCCATGTTGCAGCACCTACATCTCTTAATATTTATAGTCTTTGAAAAAATATTCAGTTCAGAATTTCTTCACCCTTACAAGCAGCTAATCTAAAGCAAATATCAGAAGGACAGATAGCATGAGTACACTTTAAGATGATAAAACTCCCTCTGCTGTCCTTTCCAAGTCATTGAACAATAATGGCAACAACAGCTTTGCTCACCTTTCTGCCTTCCTGCTGGTTTTCAGCAGTTGAAAACAACCTCTTCAAGCAAAAGAGTGGAAGCAAAGGCTCATATGCTATGCGGAATCTCTATTTACCTGGCACATTGCTAGGAAACTACTGTGTTACAGTAAATTCCCATTTCCCACTGCAAGGAATGAAAAGGCAGGTGGGATCATTCCCTAAAAGTGTGACATTATTGCATCAAGCTGTTCTTGACAGCTGTGATTGCTGTGTGCTCATCACAAGAACAAGCACTGCTGTTTTAATCTGCAAATGGGAAGAATAAAGATTCCTGGAATTTCTGCCACACCTGTTCTCGCTTACAAGCACAAACGAGATGCTATTATAAGGTAATAATAATTACACGAAAAGTTAATTAATTATTGAAGACCTTAATTAATCAGGAAGCAACATGAAGTCCTATCAGCAAATGCCAGGAAACATGTGAAATCCCTGTGACTGTTTAACTTGGGAGACGAATTCCTTGTTCAGCAGCGCCTGCATTGCACCACTCCTCCTTCTCCTGTTGCGTAACAGCCCACAGCTGTCCCGCTGGGACCTGCTCCGGCTGGGGGGTTGCTCTTTGTCACTTCACCTCACTGGCAAGCCTCGTCCCCGCTCCCTGGAGCATGGATTCCCAGCCTTGGGAACTGCTGCTGCTTGGGATGCCTCTCACCTACACGCTACCTTTTGCATTGTGCTCTGTAGCTGCATTACAGTTTTATGAGTGTCCCTTGTTTCAGATTTAATTAACAAGAAGTGGTACCAGGACTGTCTTTAATCCTCGATGGGTATAGTAGGGAGCCCCAGAAATAATCTTCGTGGGTCTGAATTTTAGAACTCCCCAAGTGCTGGCTTGCTCCAGTGCCCAGGGATCTAGAATCCTTTTGAAATATTTAATCTAAAAAATATCTTTCCTAAAGTCCTGGTTAGAAACTTAGAAGAGCAGTTTTTTCCATGTTACAACAGATGGAAAAGGAAGAGCACTCACTGAATCAGTTTGATGGTAAAAAAAAGTTTAGATTTAATCTGAGCTTCAAGAGAGACTCACACTACTGATACGTTCCCAGCTGATTTGGCCATCTCAACATACTTCTTTCCATCAGAACCTTACGGATGTCATTTATATTTTAACATGTGCTTAAGATGTTATGTGGTTAAACTATGAACAATAATTCACCTTCAGCTGCAGTCATTTTCTCTCCCATAACAAGACTTCCATAAATCATTCCTAACCAAGTAAATAAATCTCTCAGTTCCCACTATGCTCCATTATTAGATTTCAATCTTTCCTTAAAAATAAAGATTAATGCATTTAGTAACTGCAAATAACTAGAACTGCCATTCTTTAAAATACTATCTCCTGGTATGGAATTTGAAGTAGAGAAATGCATTTACTTTGGAGAATTTGGGCATTAATCATGTGGCAGAAGTGGCACGCTATATCCATGGAACTGGCAGTGGAGTGGAGCTGTGTTTGACACCTCTGGGAACATCTACAGTAGCCTACAAAAAAAGCAGGAGAGGAATACAATGAAGCTTCATGCTGAAATATGGAAGT
This sequence comes from Scytalopus superciliaris, assembly GCA_013400415.1. NCBI lineage: Eukaryota > Metazoa > Chordata > Aves > Passeriformes > Rhinocryptidae > Scytalopus > Scytalopus superciliaris. The sequence continues at coordinate 290,148 of VXBX01000995.1, forward strand.
GCTCAGGATTTACACCCCAGCGCTGACAGCCCTTCTGTGCCCCTGGGAATCTTTTACATTAGTTTGTCAGTTAATTCTGGTGCTGTAAACATTTGCACAATTTCATTTCCATGTGCTGAGCACCAGTAGAATCAATAAGCCCCCTCAGTGAGCCGTGTGTGGGATCAGGTCCTTTTGGTGCCTTGTTTGTGTGACAGATAGCACTTCTTCGGTTTTGTCTGTGTGGAATGAAATCGTCACACTAAGAAGATGATGTTGAATTTGTTTTTATTTAAATGGTTACAATAATTTATCTGTGGGTTTTTATGGGGGCACAGGGTTTAGCATTTTTAGTTTTTTTCTCTTTTTTGCTTGCTGTTATTCTTTCCATTAAGGTTTATTGAATTCATGAAATTTACTTTTAAGAATATCTGCTTTTACATCAGAAGTTTGATCTAGTACTGAAAATCCATAGTATTTGATTTTTGATTTTATTGAAATGAAACACTGTATGGTGGATCATCATGATTTAAAAAACAAACAAACAAACAAACAAACAAAAACAAAAACAAAAAAAAACCCCAACCAATGAAAACCAAACCAACCAAAACCACATTACTTTGAAATTTAAAAAATCCTCTTCAATTTGAAAGATTAATCTGCAGACTAATCTTACTGGTCCTATTTTTAGGGGAAAAAAATTACTTCTTATGGCTTCTTCAAATTACTAATTTTTCAGAAATTAAAATAATTACATTATAGTAGGAAAAAAATCAACTGAAATTAATTAGGAATGTCCAAGACTAGAGTATAGTTCTCTGGTACCATCTTTAGCATGTGGAAAAGAGGATACATCAGAGAAACAGCATTACTGCATACATTTCGTGGGGTAAGTTGGTGCCAAAAGCAGTGGCACCAGTGAATGGGCCCCCCTGTATTTAATGGGTATTTAGGAAGATTAAACAACATGGACAGTGGTCTGTCTGTGCATAACTGTGCTTCTCAAAAGGGGAAAACAGGATCTGGAAACCCAGCCCATTGAGACAGGAGAGATGTGCTCAGGAATCAGTGGTGTGTTACATTTAGTGTTCCACACTCTAAATTAAGTACCAGATCTCTGCAAATATTGTAGTTACACCTCTGTGAGGTTGAAAATGCAAAGAGCTTCTTTGACACAGCCTAATTGAATAGAAAGAGCTTTCCACTGAAAATGGTCGGCGTACAATTCCTATTGTACGTACTTTTGTTTGTGTGGTGCAGCTGTATGTGGCACATGCTGTTATCATCTACTATACAGATCACACTGTGGAAAGACCTGGAAATGTGACAAGAAAAGCTTCTCTTGTAGCTGGTTAAGCTTGCCAAAAATTGCCATGTTGTGAGTTTTCTTTCTTTTTCTGATGAAAAGAAAATTCATGTCACTGCAGTTGTGGTAAGTGACAGAAATAGCCTGAGGTAAATAAACACACAGAGAAATTTCACTCAGAATTTTCCCCCACATAGCAATACTGTGGCTCCCTTCAGTTAACACAAAACCTCCCCGACAACTCCACTGCTCAGGAATGTAGTAACCTCTGTGGCAGGTGAGGTAGTCTTGTGCCTTTTCTTGATCTCACATTGTACAGGTTTAATCATTTCCACTCAGTAACCAAAAGAAACCATATATAAAAATACTGTCCACAACTGCCTGGTGACATTAGTGAAGCAATTTTTTGCCTGTTTACCATGTCAAATGCTTGAGAACAGCAGGCACACTCCTCACATCCACTTAAGCACTTAACAGAGTGTTCATGTATCGATTTTCGAGTGTCTTTTAAACCACTCAGATGAATTCATATGAGCACTGGAGCATTTGTGAGCTGTCCAAATGGACATTGATCATACATAATGACCTTGCTTCCACCAGGAGCATTCTTTTTACTCCTTTCTGTTTTTCTCCTTGGTTTATCTAGCCAACATATAGTAGATTACATTAAGATTCAGTCCTCTGTCTTAAACATTTTTGTCTTAATAGAAGACAAGGAATTATATTCTACACACTTGTCCAGAGCTCTGCATTAGCCTCACTGTAGCACTTATTTCTCATCCAAAGCAATGCAAATGAGAACACAAAAGTTTTTCTTTATACAGGATCATTCCCTATGAATATACAAACTGCCCAGTGAGCCTCCCTAACTATGGCATCAGACTGCTGGCAAGAGAAAAGTTTACCTGCTCAGCCCATGCAAAAAAACCCAAAAAAACTTGAAGCTTCATCTTTTAAGGTTTAGCAGAGCTTAACACTTCATTACTGCTTCTTCGAGTAACCCACACCTAACTCTGCACTGGGAAACAGTTTCTTGAAAACCACAGAACAGCTCCCAGAGGTTTCTCTGTATGGCCGAGGCTTCACAAAGGTGTGTGTGGCTGAGGTTGGCCTCACCTGCTCAGTCGGTCTGGCAGCAGCCTTTGCCTCCTGGGGGAGTCCCTGGGGAGGGAGGGCTTGAGCCCTTCTGCTGCCAGCGGGTCCCTGCCTCTGCCTCCTGCCCTCTCGCTGCTTCACCTTGCCGTGTTACTGCCTTGTAGTAAGACAAATAAATATTCCTTGCCAAGATTCATCTTATAAACAGTTCAGAAAACCGTTAAATGGCCAAGCTCATATAATTTAAGCAGTAGTCCAGAGTACAGTGCAAAGTCTTTAGCACAACCTTATCTCTTGCTGTGAAGCCATGTGTATGGCTGGTGATTTCTGTTCCTTCTCCCCAAAGAGCACCTTTTTGGCAGAGGTGCTGCAGTTGCTCTGACATACAGAGGAGACTCACAGGCTGCGTTTTTCAGTGCCTCAGGTTTTGCTGGGGAACTGTGTTTTTGTCTGCTTAGTTAAATCCACATTTAGTGGAAGAGGTAGAATGTTTTTTTACTTTACCATAATTGGTAACACAGAGTTTCACCTACAGAATTACAGGTCTCTGTTAAAAATCAGACCTCCCCCCAACCACAGTTCGTATCAATGGTCATTGAACTTGACTGTACTTCCACCTTTTGCTGCTGTTATTCAGAGGTTGAGAAATACATGGACTTAAAAAGATCCTAAGTTCTACAAGTTTACTACAGGGTGTAAGTTAAAAAGAAGGCTAGACAGGGGCATGTAAGGAAAATTAAACTAAATTAATTTACTGCAGTATTCATGCATTTATTTTAGGTATCTCTTTCTGTGATATCCTCAACAGAAACAAATTGTCTTGAAGTAAATTTCATTTTACTCAAACTTTACTTGAACTAAAGCTTTATTTCTGAGTTACAGTATCCACATCAACTCCGAGCTGTATTGAAGATAAAATTACATGGCTATTCCATTAATTCTGCTTTGCCTTCCTGCTTCCCTCTCGCCATGTAGACATGGCATCACAGCTGCTGGAACACAACCCGAAGGGGCTGACCTTGGCACGCTGATGTAAAGCCTCTCTGCGTAGTCTCTGCCTGGCACTCCCTGTTCCTTTCACCTCTGCTGAATCACAGCGATGTACTTTGTAACAGGAGCTGATAGGGATCATTTATAACTGGCACTGCTTTTATACACACAAGACCATAAGATAGGTACATTTATTAAAATGCAGAAAAAACAGGTGGAGGGGTTTTTTTCTTGGGTTTTTGTTTGGGGGGTTTTTTGTTGGTTTTTGTTGTGGGTTGGTGTTTTTTTTTTTTAAATTTATTATTCAGGCTTCTGTGGAGCTGTACTTTTTTCGATGGATGGTTGGCTAGATAGATAGATATTCTGGCCTTAGTGACCCAGAACTGTCTGTCTTCCTATATTCCTGTGATACAGTTTGTTTTGTGAGATTAAATCATCTTTAAATTTTAAGAATGTTTGGAAAATGTCTTAAGGGTGCCACATTTATGAGATAACAGGTCATAAAAAGAGTTATTAATTCAAATTGTGAGAACAGCAGCAAAGAAACTGAGGGATGGGGAAGCAAACTACACTTGGGCTATACAGGGAGGCTTTTGCTGGCCTTGCTAAAGGTTAAGGAAGCCACTTCCCCTCCAACAGATTCCAGTGGAGAGAGAACACATCTCTCCTCCTCTCAGTGCAGCAGGAGTGCCAAGGCAGGGGTCAGCCCAGGAATTGGGCTTTTTGTCTGGTGGACTGTATGCACATTCTCCAGCGCTGTGCCCATGGCTTTCCAAGTACTTACACCTTGCAGGCTCGAATATACCTGTGCTGCTCTTTCCTGTGTCCAACTCTACTAGAAATAATTGTTCAACCCAGTAAATCCGAGTTAAGGAACAGGAGAACACAGTGGACAAGGCAACGGGATATGAAAACTGGCAAGGATGTCAAGCCTGTTAGTTTGGTATCCTTGTTCTTTGCTTTATTTTGGTTTCTAAAACATTATGTTTCACAAAACATATTTTGTACTTTGTTCCTCTGTGCTGTCGTTCATCCAAGGGATCTCAGAGCACTTTACACACATTATTAATTAGGCCCCCAAACAGCCCTGGAGGTAATTAAGTATTTATTATTGTACAGATGCATGAGCTGAAATAGTGTTTACATTCAAGGTCCCTTAGACTGCTCTATTAACATGAAATGTCTTTAAAATAGTTATGAATTAGATTCTTAGGAATGTTAATGCTTCTTTATCCTTGTCATTCTTTATGCTAGCTTGTTCCCAGGCCAGTTAATGTTCCTGACCTTGCACTGTGAACTGGCAGAACCTGCTCTGGTTTAACTTCCCTTATGGCCTCTGCACAGAGCATTGCTCTGAAACCCAGCATTGCTCTGAAATCCAGCATTGCTCCCAACAGCCTTTACCTCAACAGCTCCCTACTGCAAAGTGCATAGCCTACACACTAAATCACTGTCATGATTTCCCCCTGAATCTGCATTTCCTATTTACAGTGTTTCAAGAGGATGGAGGAAAAGTGTCCCCGTCCTGATCTGTGCAGTCTGAATTGCTGAAGGTGGCTTAGGTACAGTTGATTAACTCAGCATTGCAGTGAAGCAGAAACAAAGTGTCTGTTGACTTGTCTCAAAATATGGGTGATAATTTCCATTTGAAAAATGCTCATTTCTTCTGTTTGTATTTCCTACCCTTGCTTTTAGTTTTAATTGCTGAAATTCTGCCTAAGTTTCCCTCTAGGTAATTCTGTTCTTCATTCAGTTTGTCCCTAAATTTATCTGTCAAGTGTGGCTTTCCACTGTTAAAACTTTGGTTTTTTGGTGTGTCTTTTTCTTCATTATCTCACTTTCTTGCTGTTCCCTCAGCAAGTTTGAAGCAAAAGAGGAACTTATATTGCTGTTTTAAACACAACATAAATACTCTGCTAGGAATTTTCTCTATATTCAGCCTCTGCCCTGATCCAGCACTCCTTGCTGGAGGGACAGCAGGGATTTGTCTCTGCTTCTCACTAATGCAGCTTCACTGAAGCCATACCTTCCCAAAGCTCCCAAGGAGGTACAGAAAACTGCTTTTTCAGCATAAAGAAGGTAAAATGGAAGTCTGACAGTAACAACTTTCCCGAGAAACCTTTGCAGTATGAAAAAGGGACTGGTTTGCCTGGCCAGTCACCAGTCACTAGACTTCCCTTCCACTTCCTCTCTTGTAGACACTGATGGAGCTGTTACTTCAAACCAGCATTCTTCCTAATCAGACAAACAGATCCTGTGCATGAAAAACTGTGGAGAGCAGTCTGGGCTGCACACATTAAACAAAGAATGGAAGGCAAATCCAAGTGCAGAATTCCCTGTGTTGGAATTCAGCAGACATGTTTCCCTCACCAGCTGAGGCTCAGTTTCCAACCCCCACCCCTTGAGAGGCAGCTCTGGGTATCAGCTCCCAGCAAACTCAGCGTGGCTCTGCGTTAGTGTGGCACCGAGTAAAGGTGGATCAATGGTGCTTTGTGTTGTGGTGAATTGGTTCACAACATCACTGAGCTACAACTCCTTCCAGTCTCAGGGCTTGTGTCATCAGCACTGATTCAGGATCTTTGCTCTGCACCACAGACGTCCCTGGGGGTCTCTTCCTGTGCAGAGAATTCATGGTGTCAGATGCTGTTTAGAAAGGCATGTAATCCCTCTTTGCTTTCCCCTTTACACTGATGATGTCAGGGTAGGGGTTTTTTAGTTAATTGAGGTACCTTCTGCCATTACTGCAGTAGTAGAATAAAAAATACAAGCAATGTTTATTGCCAGTTGATGTTCTCCCTCAACAAGCAGGCTATGAATTTAAAATACATCCAGTTTAAATGTGGAGGACGCTCTGTATAAACCTCAAGGCTGATTTGAATTTTGGGCATAAACCACTGGACAGCTTCCATTTCATATTGGGCTATTTAGTTTTAGTAAGTATAGAGTGAGTAAGAAACACACATACAGCTGATGCACAGACTAGTAGATCTTTGTCTCTATTTAATTTGTCCTGACAAGAAGTTGCTGCTGTTCAGTTTATTTTAGGAGTGAAATAAACTTGTATCGATCCAAGTGTATACATAAGAGACTTCCAGCTTCTAAACAGGAGGTGTTTCACATTTTATTACCTGTGGCCAAGACTTCAGACATGAAATTAGACATTTATATATCACAAATGCTCTATGGCATTTAAAATTAAACCCTCTCTCCCATCACTGCATTACCATGGAAGAACATGAAAATAAGATTGGATAGGGCTTTTTGGGTTATCAAATCCAGTTATTTACTTTCTCAGGTCACTATGGTATAAATGGCTCACATTTGCTTTGAGGCCAATTGCTTTCCTTACTCCAACAGATATATCATCTTGGGAACTCACTCCTTTCATGATTAGCAATCTACTATTTGCAGCCTCTGTGTGTGCAAAGCTGGTCTGCACCAGCTTGTGCTCATACCAGCTGTGTTCATTAGCCCAAGCAGCCCTTCTGCTTGATATCTCCCTCCAATAGACTATGCCAAAAGCAGTTTTGCCTCTTGTCCAGATGTAATTTTGCTTGGGTTGCCACACCAGCTTCTTTTAATCTTATTCAGTAAAACAGTTTCTTCCCTCCTTGACCTCTCTCACAGTCCTCCTCACTGACTGTGCTTCAGTGTATCTTGCTTGTGCAGGACCGGATGACCAGACTTCTATCAGTAGTAATCAGGAAGCCTTTTTGGTGCCTTGGGCCACAGCATGAGTACATCATATAATTAATAACCCTAAGATTTCAGCAGAACATTATATAGGTCCCCAGATACAGGCATTCTATTCAATACTGGCAGAATCCATCTGATTTTTTAAATTTCAGTCCTCAAGGTCATGCTTCTTCCATGATGCTGTTCTCTCCCATATGGCATCTGCTTGTCACCTTTTGTTACCTGCAGATTCAATTAGCACACTCCTGGGTTTTGTTATATTTCTGTTGATGAAAAGATTAAGTAAGCTCAACATTCACACTGGTCCTTGAGGAACTCTCCATGTAAAGTCCCTGCAGCACAATAGTTGCTTTCAGGATGACCTGCTGTTCCTATCCACTCTACATTTCAAACAGGTCCTGACTTTTCCATCTTTAAATAGCAGTTGTAAATATCAGAAACTTTGTTTTGCCTTGCTGAAGTCCAGTTTCTTTTTCTCTAAAACATCCTTTCTCAGAAATTGAATTTAGCATGCAAATCTTGAAAGCTTTTTTATAGTCTTATTTTTTGCCTTACCAAAGAGAAAAGGAGATAAATCACGTACAAAAGAAACAGCTGCCCTGTGATCCTTCATAACATAAACCATGACTTTGGTTTAAAATGTGCCACTCCAGTAATTAGCTTTTAGTGTACGCTGCTCTTGGAAGAGTGCTTTCACAGACAGAGCAGGAATTCATGGCTTATTTGCCCAAAATTAGTGGTCCTAGTGGATGTGTCACATCTCTGCTTCTTTATGTGCTGCTCCTGTAATGTCCTTCTGGACCGTTGCTGCTGAATTGTGTCCCCACGCTCTGCACTGGTGAGCACTGAGTTAAACTAACTCCATCTAGCCTGGAAAGCATTTGACAATAGAATCGGGGCACTAGTCCATGATTGCTCCATTTCCTGGCAATCACGTTGCTCCCTGATTTAGAGGCCATTCCATTCCAGGTAGTCTTCTCTGACTCCTCTGCTCTCAAGCCAATTACACGGTGTAGCTGTGACTGCAGAGAGCCCCTGCACTGGCACTGGGGATCCGGCCTCGCACCTCACTATTGAGCAGAAGCAGATCAAGCGGTTCCTACCGAAATTCCATTATTGTTGATTTCAATTAGAAATAATGTGGTTAAAGAAGCAGCTTCAATTAAACTACACAGGGAAAGAAATAATTTATTTTCAAGGAAGCAAGAATGAAAAGTCTAAATGTTGCATTAGTGTATAGTGAGAATCCCCAATACACATTTTAATTTGCATTTAATATCTGAGTTCCTCTAAGTGAAATCCCAGTTGCTCATGAAAAGCTGAGGTTTAAAAACCATCTAGTGGCCATCGTTTTAAGGTAGAAGGTCAAAGTCTATTTCTGAAAGAATAATTAAGGGTCTGGTCTTCAGCTTGGCTAATTTGATGCAATTTCTGTGAGGTTAATGGAGCCTGACTGATTTACATGAACTGATAACTTACCTTCAGCTCCAGGTTTTTAGTGAGTAAAATAATTCCCTTTCCCTTTAAAAGTATGACGACAGTTATTTGCTAGGAACTCTCATATCCATCTAGGAAATATTCCACAAGGAGGAAAAAAATCACAAAGAAACACTGATAGAAACCACCAGAACACTAAGCAAGAGGGAACGATGACAGAGATAAAGATGAAGGTCTGCTCAATTTTTAGGGAATCTGTAAGATGCACTTTTAATGCATTTGCTTATGAAGAGTTGAGTAATAGGGTGCAAAATGTACAGGGCTGCTGTTGATCCCATATGTGTACCTTATGTGAGCAGATTAAGTTTCATTGTGCTATTGAAATATAAAGTGTTCATATCAATTACTGCAGATAATGTCTGTGTACCATTAGGCCAATATCTGTGGAAGAAACAGTTTTATATGGAAAGATCAATGGCTCCTAAAACACAGGTTTTCAAACACACTACACTGCATTATTCCAAACATCATGGTGCTTGATACCTCTCATTTGCTGAGAAACACTAGAGTTGTTAATACTGTATGGGATTACCATAAATCCACCAACAGGCAGTATCTGTGAGAGCTGCTGAATGCAATGAAAAGTAGGATAATTCAGATATAAGCACGTATTAGGAAAGGATTTAAAGGAACAAACTGTCTCCGTGTTTTCCACTGCTCTTTGATGGGGGGTGAGCTTCAAGTTCAGCAAGAAGCATTCAAAGCTCAGGAGTGAGGTGCTCTTCCTTGATAATGATAGTCAAATCTAGATAAGTAAGTGATGGTATTCTCTAACCCATGGATGGCTTTGTGATCAGAGCATCAGACCATTTTCTCTGCTCTCTTTGCTGTACACTGAGTGTGAACACACTATTCACTTCACTTTCCTATATCCAGACTGCCCAACACTAACGTTCAAATAACATTTGCTTGAAAGCACTTATTTCTTTTCAAAGTGGAAACAATTACAGGCTTGTTTAATATACTCAACCTGCTCAAGGGTGACCACGGTATGTGCTGCAGATGGGTATGAGAAGTGTCAGTGTGGCTGTCGGGGGCTCAGCTGGCGTCCAGGTTAGAGAGCACCTAAGCTGCTCAAAGTGCATCCCAAGGCAGCCAGAACTGCTGCTTCAATTCTGACAAGGGAGTATTAATCCTTAGCAGGAATATTGCATCTGCACAGAGGTCCTTTCCTCCCCTGCACTCTGCAGGCACGTCACTCCAGGAAAAGCTTTGTCATGGTCATTGTTTTCCCTGGTGGGTTCTGACCCGGCCAGGACTGAGTCCCTTTCCAGACCACTCTGGGGAAAGTGTGAACTCTAATGTCTCCACTTACCCAAGTTTACCTGAATCCAAATTTTCTGCAGCTCAGTTGGTATATAAAATAAATCCCTGAGAATTCAGAGTACAGTCAAGGATAGCTGAAAAACCAAGCAAAGCCGCAAACTTTTAAAACAGATTTGTTTCCACATGTTATTCATTTCAGTCCTAGCAGAATAACATGTCTACATAAAAAAGAACTGAATGCTATTTTGGCTAATGCGTTTTCAGTAGAGACATTATGTTACGTTTAAAGCTTCCTTTTGCTTTTAAAGTTTGGATCAAGGAAACAAAAACCTAGCAGACATATCATAGTCTGAATTTAAAGCATGGAAAGATAGAAAACCAGCTTGTAACTGACATTGAAAGGAGAATCTTAGAGACAACTCACACAGAGTTTCTCCAATACTGTTTTTCAGGAATCATTGATAATTGAGATTAACTTGGATGGAGTAATTCTTTGGATTATACAAGGAGTGCAAATAATGCTTCTCTCCAACTGCAAACATGTAATTTATGAACACTGCAGTATTTTCATGCAGAGTCTCAAAGTGGAAAAAAGCCCCCACAACAGTGTGGTATTGTTTGGGGAAATTACAGACTGGGAGTGGGATAATCTTATCTAACTGAGACACAGGGGAGTTTCTGCAAGTGTTATTCCAACTGGCATTGCCTGAGGACTGAGAGGTTCCACAGTTATCAAAGACTGTGTTCAATACTTTTCTTTTCATACACTTTTCTTAAAAGTAGTACTTCTTATTTATTAGCTGTACCTGTGTTTATTTAGGAGGTATAGCAAGATAAAGGCTCCAGACCTGCTCACTGCAGTCAGTGAGGCACAGACTTTGCCTCAATAGATGAAAAGCATCGCTGTGCAAATCCCCGTGGCTGAGATCCCCACACTCCCCAGGGTGCTGGCAAACTCTTCTACCTCTTGTTAGGCTTCAGAAAACCTGTTGGGAACTGGGTTCTACTCCTTGGACTTGCAGCTAACAGTATATGGAAATCAGGCAGGTCTAAAGGATTTTGAGGGAGAAAATACCAAATTCTCATTCACTATACATGAACAAAATAATCTCAGAGACCACTGGCCCAATGCACAAACTGAGCAATCATGAGGAAATTCAGTCAGTGTTACATGTATTGCAGATTCTGAAATTAGAGATAATGGATATTAACAACATCTAAAGCTTTTCAACTCTGTCTCCATGAGAAGGTCAAACAAGCTCATGAATAAAAAGAAAATAATATATCACTGAAATTAATCAGGACATTTTTGTTATTCAGGTCCATTCTACAAGAAATCAGTGATTAAATATGAGAATCCTGTATTTCTGGTGATGGAGGAGAAGGAAAATACCTGACTAATGGTTAAAAAAAATGCTCCTTTAAAAGATAATGCTCTGATTTTCTCCTCTGACAGTTTAATAGCCTCTGAGTGATGCAACAGAATGCACTCACGCAGCCCTACACCAGAACCACACACGTAAACAGACCCCACACTGCCTGCTGCAGAAAGCAGTGTCTTCCTAGAAAAAAAGGAATAAAAAGGAATCAAAAGATTATAAAATAGCAACACTTAAATGCCTACACTCTTGCTACTGTTTCAGATTGTTCTCAGTTCCTTGAGTGTCGCAGTCTTTGCTTGGTGCAATGTTCTTCATAGCACCAGGTAATATTTGATTACAGACCAATAGTGACTCTTCCCCCTCCCAGATGCAAAGTGGACTTACAGTTTCTTAGGACAAATTTAATTTTTAAAAATAATGGTTCCCCCTCCTCAGATTGGGTGACTGACAAGAGTTGTGGTGGAATAAACTGTTTGGTCTCATTAATTCTAGGGTTTTTTACATAACATATTCAAGAAATGCAGTTTTCTGGACAATTCTGATCACTCAGGCTTGTGATAATGTTCCTCCCACCCTGAGAGTCCGCATGGAGTTTTATTCTCAGATTTAACTTTCTTTTTTCAAGAGAATGACCTTTTACATCAAGTTTCAGAACTTTATTTCCTTTATTTCCCTAAGCTCCAACTTCCCTTCCTCTAAACAGATGTCTATCATTGCCAGATGTTTTAAATACCAGAATATTGCATAGTTTGCAGAGCCAAGTTTTTCAGTTCACAGCAGCACCAGGGGCAGCTCTCACAGAGACTGCTGTCAGGGCACTGCAGGTATTTGGTGTTAGCTGAATCCAGCTCGGCCTCGCCCACACCATGTGTGTTGGCCTGGGCAGGCCAAGAGGTTCCCACTGGGTCTCTTCAAATGAGCATCCTGTCAACTGGTTACCTGGAAAAGTTCTGGCATGCTTTGAATTCCTAAAATATCATCAGCTTTTGGAGTTTTTATCAACGAAATTGTGTATGCACTGTCTTAATTATAGGCCATTGCTCTTCATTTATTTTTTTTTTGGTTCATTTGAATGTCCACAGACCTCACTTCCTAAGATCAGGGCTCATATTTCAGGAATCAAAAGAAAAGAGCTGTGCCAAGCCTGAAGAAAATGAGACTGCTTGAAATACTTTGGAACTGTAATACTGCAAAGTGATGTTTGTAGCACTGTGCAGTAATTAGGAAACATATTTTGTGTGTATGCTGCACCCTTCTACATACAATAATGTGTCAGCTATTAATTGAATACTGTTTTCATTTATAAAAACAACCTTCTGGGTGCTGAAATAATCTCCAGATACATTGAAGGAAAGCAAATGTATTTGTAACTATTCTTATTAAGCCCTCCAAAGGAGCACTTCTGATAAAGGCAGTGCTGGCAACAGAACTGCTTCAGGTGGAACCGGGTCAGTAAGAAATTGCAGGTCAATGGTTGAAATAATTGAATAGTTTAAATCAGAAAGCAATAATTGAAAGATTCAATCCTCTGAATCTGTGTACTCTAAGAGTGTCTACGTGACTGTGAAATGACAAAGGCTATTACAGTGGAGATCCTCCTTTCTGAAAGATATGACAACAGAAATCATACCTTTTGAAAGAGGAGAGATTTGGAAGGTATTTTCTTGATGTGTGTCAGTATAAACAGATGACTAAGCTTCCTGTCCTTGGGCAACCTTACACACCATGAGATTTATACTGGTATTTACTGGAGAGATAGTTCATATTCATTTTGGCTGGACAAGCCTGATTTCCACCCTTTTGAGTGGGCTTGTGTATCCTTTGGGATACTGGGTAAGTTGTTAATTCATGTATTAGGAAGGATGTTGAATAGAATGCTAAAGGAATTTGGTTTTCCTTGATTAAATGCTCACATTTTATGCATGTACATACAGTCAAACTCTTCTTTTATTATCTCTGTACTATGTCATGTACATGTTTCAGCTTAACTGAATTCCAGAAGGAAAATCAGTAATGAACCAAACTGGAAAACAGTCCTTGTGTTTTATAATCCACATTTAACTCAGTGCTGTATTCCTCTAAGGATTACAGGGTTGTATTTGTTCCAGCAACGTCAATGAGAATTCTGCTGTAGAATATGGTGAGCTCTAGATGACACACTAGAAGGGAAGAAAATCACACTCAAAGGTTCAGAATCAGTCACATCCCCACGAAGAAGCAGCCTCCTATCCTCCTACCCTGCATGCTTATTTACTAAAAGTGTAGAAATTCATGGTTTCCTTAGAAGCCTGTTGGCAATGAAGAGCATGGACAAGACACAAATGGTGAATTAGGGAGCTTGTTGATTTCTGAATGTCATTAACAACTCATGGTCATCTGGTGTGTTTCTCTACACTTGAGTGTCATCCCTGCCTGTCTGTAGGTTGGTTCTGGAGAGCCAAGATCAAAGTGTTTGACAGGTTTGTGTGGCCCAGGGGGCTGCCAAGGTTTTCTTAATATTCTGGGCCAAATCCTTCCGTATTTTGATCACTGACCATCGACAACTGATTACAACAGATGAACTCATGCAGCAAATGTCTTGGACATTGATAGTGTAAGACAGCTAGCAGTGTTCAGAACATAAATCTTTTAAGCTGAAATAAAATATGTTACCAGGTTTATATTCAACACTTATTTTCTGTAATAAATGGAACTGAAGTCCTTTGCCATAAAAGGCATTCCTTCCTCAAACTTAAAAATATCAAGTTATAATAGTGGGAAAATAACATGTGCTGCTAGCATATTGTGATTATATTCAATTAGAGCTTTTTCCTCCACTTTCCAGACCATAGTAAAAAGAAATTTGTCCTATTTTTGTCAGCACTGCACACAGAACAGTCAAAGTGAATTAGTTTTCACTGATTTTCACACTAATCTGTAAACAAGATTTATTAAAGTAATTAAATGAGGATTTCCTAACTCGTAAAGCATTTAACTCAGAATTGGGAAATGTTAAAAGTATTAATATACTTAGAATTGATTTGTCTTTAGATTATGTAAGACTTGCAGATATTGCTGTTTCCTAATGGAATTGGAATCAATTATGAACTATGGGGTTCGTGCTGGTTTTTGTAAGGTATGCATTTGAGAGCAGACCTGTGACATTGGCAGTGGGAGCAGAGCAATCCTCTCGGCTCAGGATGTGTGGGAATGCCGCACGCGGGCAGCTCGCCCAGCGCCGCCTCCACCGAGACTCAACCTGGGCAATCTGACCACCGGCACTTTTTACTTTCCACTCTTTTTCCTTCCCTTCCACCACACAAACTTTCCTGTCACAACAACCGGTCTATAACACCCTATTTAGCTCCCAATCTTCTCAGCTTCCCATTCCCTGCCCGGCTCGGTGCTCCCCGAGCTCTCCCAGCAGAGCAGTGACCCACGAGTGGGGGGAGCTGCTGTCCCTTGCCCCCCAGAGCCCTGCCAGCTGCCACTCCCTCCTCCCTCCGAGCCTGGCCTGGCTCTCCCAGCTGCTGTGGCTGCTGCTCAGGCTCTCAGCCCGTCACAGCCACTGCTGCCGCGGTGGCATCTCAGGAGATGCGGCTCAGGATGTCACCTTCTGTCTTTTGTCAACCCCTTTCTGCTTATTGTTCATTGGAACTCCAGCCAGCTCCTTTTAGCAGTCTCTTCTAACCCGGTGTGTCAGCACCAGATGTGTGGCTAATTTGAACAGATTTTTGAGGCTTTCAGGGGGAAAAAAAAAAAAAAAAAAAAAAAAAAAAAAGGAGAACTTTTTCTCTGGTAAAAACATACATTTTTCTTCTCTTTTCATGCCTAAATGGGTTTTCTGTTTCTCAAATACAATGGAATTCTTTACAAGGGAGGTAAGATTTTGCTGATCTTAGTTACTCATGCACTCAGTCTTCTGTGTGGAAGAGCGAGATAGGATGGTTATGGAATCCACATGAATGGTTGTTAACACATGAAAAACAAACAACACATTTTTGTGTCCTAACCCACGATTTCTGTTTTCAAGTGCAACAGTTACAAAGGAGGCTGCCCAGGAATACTGGGCTGCCACACCTGACTCATGGCACTGGGAGGTTTGGGAAACTGCTCCGTTAAATAGCTGATAACATCAGAACCTTCAAGCACTCTCTGTTAATGAATCCATCATTTTTCTATGCCTCTTATTGTTGTTTCAAAACCTTTTGTATGAACTGGAAAATGGATCATTATTTCACCAGAAGAACGATGTTCACATTGTGTCTTCTCATTTAAACATTTGTTTTGTAATTTTATCTGATCTCCTTTTTTCCCTTTCAGTAATATCTGCATAAAGTCATCTTTCTTTCTTTCTACCTTTCTCTGACCATCTCACCTTTCTGTATTGTTCCATATCGCCATATCTCATGCTGTTTTAATCTCGAGGTTGTCAGTAATTAAAATATCTGCCACATTTATCGTAAATTTAGGCAAGTTGAAAATAAAATTTTAGGACGAGAAAGTCAGAAGACTTTCTTCTTCACATTCACATACTGGACATGCAAGTGGAGAATAATACTGGCAAATTTCTCTTAATGAAGTAATAGCTGAGACTGTTCCATCAGCAGTGATTTTATTCATCATGCAGTCTCCACTGCTGAAGAACAGGGGAAGCTTCACAGTTTTTAAAAAATTACATTTTAAATATATGGAGTAGAAGTGCTGAAAGGGACTCAGAGCCACATGGGGCAATTGCTTCCCTGCTGGAAAAAATATTGGCTCCTTTACTACTCATTATTTCACACATTGCCTTATAAGCATGGTTAAGAGAATGGGACCTGTGAATAATTTATATTTTTTAATGCTGCAATTGTTTCATGTTGATTTTTGGTTTAGTGTCTATGCAGCCTCTTTAGAAATGGAACATTTGCATGAGCTGGTGCATCTGATGGGTAGCTTTGCCTAAAGACCTGAGTGGGATAGTCCTGGCTAAGGTAGCTCAGCTGCTCTTCCTGGAGCATCCAGACTGTGCCTAGTGTGGTGTTTGCATGTGTCAGAGTTGCTAAACATGTTTTATTTCTACATATTTTCCATTACTGATCACAGCAACAAAATTTAGCATAATGTTTTACAGTATTGTGTAAACACAAGGGATTTTAAATCCATTCTTGTGGCCAGCGGGTTTGGAGTTGTTCTACGTATTATTTGATATAATGGTGAAATTTGTTTTATTTCCATGATAAGAGGATATTAAGTATTCAGACCTTTATACAAATAAGTATGTTTGATGTATTTGAATGCCAGTATGAGTGACATTTACATTTAGTAACATGAATATTTTGTTTTCCCTTTCAGTTTCCTCTGATCTGCCAGCTGGTAACATTCCTCTCAGGGTAAGTCCTGGTACCAAACCTGGCCTGCAGGGCTTCAGAGTCCTTCTTGAGGACTCACCTTATTCACTGGTGACTGACAATGGCTTTTAACTGTGGTTATTCTTACTATCTTAAATTGGAAAATATTTTAGTTAATTTCTAGGAGGTTTCCTGTATATAATTGAAAGAAAAGAAGATAATTTATGAAGGCAAAAAAAATTAGGAAGGTGAAAAAAGGAGGTAAATTAAGTCTGTTGTAATACTCTTCCTCCTCCTGGGACCTACAGCAAAGCCCAGTGCACCAGCACAAGTCACCCCACCTGCTTCCCTGGGCTTTGGTCTTGTGCCACAGTGAGGAAAAAGCAACCTGTAAACTGATGAGCTGAGGCCATGAGACATCCTGGAGGTGTGTAAAGAAGGCAGGACTTATTGCAGGCTGTATAAAGTAGTACATGGGCACTTTCTCAGTGCAGTAGCAATACAATACTGTGTGGATTTCCTGCAAAGATTGCATTCCTAATTACCCAGGAAGCCAATTTCTCTCAAAATTCAGACCATTTTCAGGCAATACATTGTGATGCGTATAGAAAAGCTCCTTTTCCGCCTCTTGTATTCACATCTGCATGTTTATTAGCCCTGACCTCAAAATTTGAATTTTCTTTCCATAGGCTATGCTTGTATGCATTATTAACTAAAAATTTCCCTGCTCACTCTTAGAAATGTTATCAGAACACGGTAACTGTGGTTTCTCCAGTGATTTTGCTGCTGCCATTGTAACATAATGGCAGGACTTTCTGTGCAGGGTTACAACACACCAACACATGCAACCCAGGGGAAAACCTGGGTTGGTCTCAAGGCAGTCATTTTAGACATCCAGCATGTATGTTCACAAAAAGAGTGCAGGTCTCAGCCAGAGGTTTAAGGATCCCCTCTCTGCTGTGTAAGGAAAGAGCCTGTTGCACCTTCAGCCAAGCTGGGTATTCAGTGTTGTTCGGTGGTTTTAAATGGTAAACACAATGACAAGCTTTCCTTCAAATGACTTAGAATGGCTGTTTCTCCAGAAATGTTGTAACACATAAAATCTTTAATTTGTTAACCCTGCAATACAAGGTCTGTGAAGCCAAATCATTCTCCTCTGTAATGACATACACATAACTGTTTTTAGAGCACACTAAAATTATAAGAGCACGAGCCTCTGCCCATTTGCCATCCGTGTTTCCATTATCATCAAAATATGAACATATCTGAATTTAGGGGAATATGCTGGATAAAATGCCAATTAGTTTTATTACCAAGCATGGTATTTGCTTTATTTTCCTGTAGCTGCTATTTTCAGTTAGGCTTCTGAGCATATTCCTAAGAAATACTAATGTGAGGATCTAAAAAATGTCCAGAGAACTACTCAGTTTTGTGGAGTGTTATGTAAAATTTAGAGGATCTGGGTTGCAGCCCACTACTCCTCAGATTTCCTGTATTTCTTGGTTTCAGGCCATTTTCAAAAATGTGTATTTGATGGTATTTTAGGTCCCGTCCCTGATACTAAAATGGAAAAATGAGTTATGGGGGTGGGAGGAAAAATAAGAAATTTGGATCAACTACCAGAATTTGAAGACTGCAACCAAGTTTGGGCTTAAGCCCATTTCAAGTGTGGGGCTACCATGCTGGTCAAATATTTTATCTAGAGAGATTCTTTCTTCCATAATTAGAACTGGCGTTCTGGTGCCAGAAATTACACTGCTCCTTCAGAGACGGAGCATGTGTGGGTTCGGCTCCTGTCAAGGACAATTTTTAGCATTCAGATAGTGTGGTGCCCTAGAAATAACAACGATAGACAGACAGAAAAAATGAGTGAGGTTAGCACACCAGTCACTGTTACAATACTGAGTCACATGTATATATTTATTTCACTGTTGATTGCCAAAGGCAATGCAAGAGCTTGAGGCTGGTCATGTTGCACAAAGGACAATATTGCTCTAAGAACTAAGCTGGGCTGTCAAAGCCAAAATATGAGCTATAAAAAGAACAAAGCTCCAACTTTGGAAACACGGATACAATGGTAGTACCGGGCTTTCTATTGATAAGGAATTAATTTGACTCTTATTTCATGCTGGATTTCATTAAACCCAAACTGTGCATAAACTGTCCGGTGTTGACTCCTCTAAAATTGATTAAATGATCTGTCTTGCAAGTTGCACCAATAGGGACAGCCTTTTTGTGTGTTTTGGAAACCACCTAGTGAGCAGCTTGCATTCAAAGTGGAAATGATAAAATTAGCGAGATCCCAGAAATTTCACTAGGGAGGTGCTTGCAAGAATTAAAAAAATAAATAAGTATTCTAATGTTTCTTCAACAGCTGTGCCAGGACTCAGGGCGGGTTTAGTAGAAGTAGCTGGAAGGTTGGCAAAATCCTGATTGATAATGGCTTACAATGATTTCATGGAATTTCTTTATAACTCTTACTAAGATTTAAATTATCTATCCGGTTTACTCTGGGGCATCTGTAAAGGAGGCTGGAGAGATAAAGACTGACTGTTGTCAGCCATTGCAAATTCTTGCTTGAATCAGTCTATTTGGGTAAGAAAGAAAAATTATATAATAATTTTTTTCACAATGAGAGGCAGCTGAGATGCCCTCTATTAGTGCAGCATTCATTATCCATTTCCTTTGCAACAGTTACTTTACCTTGCTCTGATCAAAAGCATTTCCAATCTGTTGTTATTGCTTATCCTGATACCAGAAGAAGTATTGTTAGAGCAATTAGCAGTCCCAAGCTATTTTGAAGGCTCATTGCATTTGATTTCGTAATGTCTTCCCCAAGAGTTTGCCATCCAGCTACAGTTTACTATCCACTAAAACTTAGGGGAAGAAATGGAACTGCTCACAGAGAAACCTTGGGGCAAAGAAAGAATCATGTGATTCTCTATGCAGCTGGGTGATAAGAGGAAATTTCTTGCAGATACCAAATATTTAGTGCATTGTACACATGCCAACTTGCCTGGTGTGCTTCTCGGAGGGCATCTCCGAGAGAGCAGTGCCGCCTTGTAGATTAATCCCAGTGAGTTCTGCAGAAGTGGCAGAACATGTGCCACAGCCTTTTTGTCTCCCAGGGCTGCTGCAGTGCAACCTACGCTCCGCTATTATTGCTTTTTGATATGCTTTTCAACACGCTTGTGCTCACTTGCCCGGCGCTGGGAGCAGCATCCCATTGTAATCCTTATTTCAAGCACTACTACAGAGCCGGGCAAGGCTTTCAGCGCAGAAACCTGCGCGGGCACTGAATCATCCCCACGCTTGCGTGTGCTCCGTCCCCCCCGTGCCTCCCGCTCCCCGCAGCCGGGACTCCTTCGCTCCTGCAAAATTAATCCACTAGCACGGAATTCGCTTCAAAAGCAGCACCCGCTTAATTTTCAGCCCAACTCGTGGCCCATTCCCGGTGCCAGACCGCGGGGTCCCCCCCGCTCGCCGCCCCCGGAGCGGGACCGGAGCCCCCTCCCCTCCCCACGCCGCGTCCCCACGGCAACGGCGCGGAGCGCAGCCATGGAAACCAGGGAAACAGCCGCTCTGCCACTTGTGAAAATACTTCCAAATTGCTAAAACGCAGGGGGAAAAATAATAAAAGGCAATAATGAAAGCCATTGCCATTTGTGCCAAATAGAGCTCGAGATGGATGGCCGCAGAGATAATGGGCTTGTCTTCACTGTTTTGTTTGCCAGGGAAATGTCTCCGTGTTTATCTTTTGCTTTGCTTGTACGACAGGATAAAAATAGGGCACATATCTAATGCATATGTGTAGAAATTATGAGTACGAAAGTGTGCATGTACGTCACAGTGAGAATAGATAGTGCACCCATAAATACTGGGATATGATGTGCTGGGTCTCATGCTTAGTCTGAGCAATTGAAATAAGTGAATGCATAAGAAAGTGGTTTATTTCTTTATATACATTATGTTTCTCTTTTCTGTTTGTTTCTGCATTTGTTGAATGCATGTATGTATGTGCTGATGTCACTAGTCTATTTGAAAGAGGTTATTGGTTTAAAACAACAGTATAGTAAACTTAAAATATGATTTGCATTTTGCAATGGGGGACATATTTGTATTCCATTTTGCTCTTATCATTTCCACAAGGCTATTTCTTATCTTCATGTCCTTATATAGGTGCTGTTCTTCCACAACAGAGGAAAAAGGGATATTAAAGAGTCATACAGAGCAGAAGGGAAGGCTTTCACAGAGTGTTGATAAGGATCTTGTAAGGAAGAACTTTGTCCATTGAGGGTAACAGAGCACTGGAACAGCTGCCCACGGAGGGGGTGGAGTCTCCCCCTCTGGAGACATTCAAAATCCCCCTGGACATGTTCCTGTCCTGCTGCAGGTGACCCTACCTGGGCAGGGGGGGTTGGACTGGGTGATCTCCAGAAGGCCCTTCCCACCCACACTCTTCTGTGTTTCTGTGATCTGAACGAATTAAGGAGTATCACATTCATCTCTCCCCCAGAAGGGCTGAGGGCAAGAGTGAGAAATAGGGCCTGTTGAACACAACAGAGGGAGATGTCCTTTCATCTTTTGCCTGCTGTGCCACGCTTTCTCTTCCCAAGGAGCTGGATGCACAGCCAGTTGCACAAAGATACATTGTCAAGTATGGGTTAGAGGGATTATGTAGGAAGTTGGGACCGTAAGGCTAAAATTACAGACTATTTAAATCCTAACCTGTAATTGACTTTCACCATACCTCAGAATGTGAAGGGCATAATTTGGGAGTAGTTTGTAACTGAGTCAGAGGCTGTTTTACTCTGTCACCGTGCAGACCTCAGCTGGCTGTGAGAGCCAGAGGTGGTGCAGCAGCAGCACTGGGCACTGCTCTGAGCCACCACAGCATGGCTTGGGCCGTAACAGCAGAGGGCTGAGCCTCTGTCAGCCTACCAGGACTGCTGAACTCTCTTGCTAAATGGAAGTTTCCCTTTCAAAAGTGACTTCTTTTAAAAATTTGGGAAAATAAAAAATCAATGCAGCCATTTTTGAAGCTCATGGCCATCAATAAAAAACGTCAACTCGCACTTTAGAAGATCTGTTCAGTTTCTATTCTCTCATAACTCCAAAGTGTCCTTGGTTTAGTCCTTCAAATACAGCTGCGTGTTGCTAGGAAGGGGCTGTTACAGCTTATACATATTTTATAAAGAAATATGAAGTCCTGAACTTTTGAAAACTTCCTACTCTGCTGAGCATAGTTTTCCTCGACATAACCGCTATTGTCTCTATCTTTCCTCTTTTTTTTAAATGTATTCATCTGTGTTTTCTTCTGTTTAGTTGGCATTTACGTGTTCAGATAGACTTTTTAAGATATTTTCCTGTTGCTTTCAAAATACATGATCCAATTTTCTATTGTTTTTGCTATAACACTCTATAAATTGACTTACCCAGACCAAACATAGGTTGCAGATAATCAGGAAGGGTTAAAGGGTGTTGGATCTGAATATATTACTCAACAATGCACAGCTATAAGCCATGTTTCCTTAATAATTTTTTTTTATTCGGAATTGGAGTGGATTTGGGTGAATCAGGACAATTAAGGGAAGTGCTATTGCTATTCTTCCTATTGTGATCTCTGTACATGTTTTCAGGTAGTATTCTTGACTTTGGTTTGACATGAAGCTCCTTTATTTCTCAAAATTTTTATACTACATTTCTATACTAAATGCTCCAAAGAGTCTACTGGAGTATGTGCAGTTCTTTAACAAATAATGCATATACACATGTGCTGTAGGTAATGTCTTTCCCTCACTATGCAAAAATGATTGCCACTCCATTATCATCAGTAAACAGACAGAAGATAAAAGCTGTGTCCCAGACTGGGGATGTCCTGACAATAATTCAAAACATATTTGGGTTTCTTAATGGTATATGCATATATTCTGAAACCTAGAGGGATTTGTACCTATTATTTTTCTCAGTATGTTTCTCTCTCTCATTTATGTCAGATGAAGACCGTTGTTAAATGCAATGTTTCATATTTTTATGGGAGTAGAATCTGAACTGATCTCTTACGACTTTAGGACCTCTTAGGACAGGCCTACACAAGTTTTCTCACTAATTGCATCAGAAGGAAGGTCAAAGGCCATAGTGCATGATTATAGAAATATTTTGTAATTACCTAGGTTCCAAATGCTAAATATTAAGTAGAATCCAAAGTTCTACCCAAACAAGGAAGCCCCCCTGTTGTGTGGGAATACCAGGGAATTGCAGCAGCAAAGCCACCTTCCCTATGGGTGTAGCTGTAGCAGTAGCTGTCTTTGCATGGCTGGCTGCACTCATGTATGATGACTTAACTCATGTACCTGTCAGCATATACAAGTAAAACAGTCCTTACCTCTAAAATTATAGTTTTGTTCTTTTTAGCTATTAACTTTTGAGCCCATTTTTGTCTCGTGTCACTGGGCTGCAGCAACAGTACAATCCCTGTGGCTTTCAGACTGAAACCAGATTTATCACAGGCATCCAGGAGTATTTACACCCGCTTGTAAGCCTTTGGTGAATATTTAACCTTACTATACTACACCTCTCATTAACAATAATTGGTGTTTAGGTTTTATCTTCATAGGAGGTATATCCCATAGTCATTAACTGAGTACCTGCTTTTGAACTAAATGATTCATAAGTATTGAAAGCAACTGTAACCAGTGATTTGGTTTGGTTTTTTTAAATTCAACTATTTCAGAACTCTAAAATACAGCATACAGACCAGGCAACCTTAGAAATGTTATCAGCAAAGTGCTAGAGTTTTGGCTGGTACTGTAAGTCTGTTTAGCACCTTTTTGCCTTTCCCAAAGCAGTAGTGCAGTGGTTATGTTTGAAATTCTGGTTTCTAAAATGGATGAAACGTTTTGAAATCTGAGTAAATTCCATATATTTATATACAATATGACATATCATTAAGTAGATAACAACATATTACTTGTGTGTGTATATATACACAATTTTAGTTTGATACAGGAGGGCACCACACATCATGCACAAATTCTGTATAAGTCACCACAGTGAGCTTTGGAGGCCCCTGATTCTGTCAGTGAGAGGCTCTGGGTTATTGCAGGGCCTTTCCTTCAGTCCCTGGCCGTTTTGGGCTGGCTGCCTCACCGTGCCAGTGTGGAGCCAAGAGCCAGCACTGGTGAGAGGAGGGGAATCACTGTGGCTCTCTTTTCTCAAGCCTGTGCAAAATAGAAAATGAAGGGACCCCATGCAAGAATTGCTGCCCTCTGCTGCTGCCCCAGTACACAGTAGTATTCACATAACAAGCAATTGCACACCCTTCTTCAGACTTTACCTGTATCCAGCTCTGAAAAGACTATTTTGAGCTTTGTTTCCCCTTTCCCAACTGGACATTGTATTTTAGCTAGTGATAAGCTCAAGATGGGGTAGTATATTTCTTTCTGGGGTTAGTAAGAAAGCATTACAGTGTCTGCTTAAAACACTTGTTTAAAAAGGACGTTAATTAAAGTTTATCCTCCCTAGTGGGAGCTGTTCAGCTCTATCCCAGAAAAGCAGCAATATGGACATGCTACAGGTGTGCCAGAGGTTTAAGTGCTCTAAAGTTCTTGGAGAAATTCCAGGGCACAAGCCCATGTTATCTGTTTGAGATGAGCCCTAGAATTTTCTCTGACATAAAAGCTATACAGGCAGTGAACCTTCAAGTTCAGACTCGAGGGAAATGCTTGAGCCTGCCAAGAGAACAAGGAAGCCACCAGCAGTGCCTGGGCACGGTGCCCACAGGTTTGCTCCAGCGAGAAAGTCAAATGGACAGGAGGCAGAGCCTGGTGTGCCGTGTCTGCTCCAGAGCCTACTATTTTCAGAGCAGCACAGACTTAGCTCAAGTGCAGCCCTGGGCCCCAGGCTACTGCTTTCCTGAGAGAAGGATCCATGATTCCATACCTCAGTTATTCATCAGAGCTCTGCCTTTGGCTGTGGCCAAACAGCGCTCAAAGCAAACCCGCTGCGTTTCACATGGGTGTGCACAACACTGTCCTCGAGCACAGCGGTGGGAATGGATACCTTGGATGGCAAGAGCCCTGTGTCAGTGTTCATTTCTAACCTCTAATTCAGTTTACTACAAAGCTGGACTTCAGACAATGATGACACTTTAGGTGTAAGGTGTACTGATTTGGTTCAACCATTGTCCCCCATTCTGGCTGTACATGCAGAGGTCTCCAAATAATATAGTGGCTGCCAAAATATTTGTGACATCCGTGCTTTAAGTGAGTATTGTGAACATCTGAGACAGAAGTGTCTCTACTTCTTTGAGGGGGGGGAGAGGATTTTTCACGTGTCTTCACAAATCACACATAAGTGAAGGTGGCTCTGTGGTACATAACTGTAACAAGTGCTTTTAAGTACGTTATAAAATCTCACCATGGCAACATCTTTCTGCTCATCATATTTATAGTGAGAAAAAGAAAACAGGCAAAAGTAATATTAACCCCAAAACCTGTCTGAAATTTAGAGGTTGAAAGACTAACCTAAGTCAGGGTTCTTTTTCTTTCTTTTTTTTCCTTTTTGCTTGTTTGGGGTTTTTTTTTGTTTTGGGGGGTTTTTTATAGCTTTTTGTAAAGACCCTTGAACATGTTACCAGAAATGTAGTAACTGAAGGTAGTTTCTTCACTTTATATGAAACTACCAAATACCTAGTTCTTGTTTGGGTCACTGTGACCAAATACACCTTGTTATTAATAGAAGAAAATTAGAAATAAGATGGCACATTTACTTGCCTCCTCTGAGATCTGACCACAATGGGCATGATGCAGAAGCCCAGGTACAGTCATAGAAAGAGTTTGGAGATCACCTCTCAACCATCTTCCTTGTATGCTGGCAGCATGTAAGCCTGGCTCAGCGTGGCTTGGCAGTCTTTTGGAAGGGGCTTTACATGCCTTTAAGAAGTGGCAGTATTTTCTTTATTCCCTTGCTATCTCACTTCTGCAATGTCTTTGAAGGCCTGGAAATGTCTGGGTAAATGGGGAGGAATAATTGTAAGAGTGTGTTAAGATGCTTGCACTGGAGAATGGAACTTTAAGTATTCCTCTTGGTATCATCTAGTGGGCTACAGTTGAAGAGATCTTCTAGATAATATGATTCAGAATAACATCAATTATCTCTGTTCTTGCATTTTCTCTATCCCTTTTCCTGTAGTCTCCACAGCCCTGTGTTACAGGAACACCTTTTTCAAGCAGTGTGAAAGAGAAGGCATGTAGGCTCAGTGAAAGGCTTGGATAAAGCTAAATGCAACCACAGTGTCTCAGGCCATCACTCCTCGGGTAAAAAATGAAAATAGACAGATTGTCAGGGAACTTGTCACCTACAAATTCCTTGCAACTCTGGATAAATCTGTGGATGGTGAACACCTGAACAAACCATATCACTTTGACACTTGGGTACAGATATAGGGTCTAGAGTTTAACCACCTACTTCAGAAATTACTGGATTTATTTCTTATTTCACTCCAGTTCATTCCCATTCATCTAACTTTTTTAGAACAAGTTCTTTGTTTATATTCAATAAAAATAGGGAAGGAAACTAAGGGAAATATAAAGAGATTCTGAATTAAACCCAAAAAATCCAACTATTTTTAATCCTTCATGAATTTTTCATTACTACTTCCCACAAAACACCTCCTGCCTTCTCCAAATGTTCTAAAAAGTGCTGCCATTCTTGGTAGATAAAAGCAGTATAAAATTATTAAGCAAAATTCCTTCTTTGTTTCTTTTTCAAACAACTGCTATGTAGTGACTTTCCATCCAGTGTCTTCTGCAGTGGGAATAGGGTCTGTGACTGTCAGGAGAGTAAAAGCAGTTGGCTGTGCTTACACATCTCAACGGGGACTTGGGCACAGACAAACTCAAGGGCCCTTTTACTTATTCACACAGAGAATTACAGCATGGAAAGTTCACTCTCAGTTCCTTCTTTCTGCTACTGTTTTTAGGGAGAAAAGTGGTCCTAGTACCAAAACAACCAAGATATGTTTATTGTTTACGCTGTGCCCATTTTTTCTAGCCATGGCAACCTGAGTAAATTGGAGCAGGGAAGAGCATGGAGGAGAGGCCATAAGGCCACACTGATGTGGTACTATTCTAGATGCCTCAGGCTGAAAGAAAAACACAGTCTAACATCTAGCAGAGATGGATTTTATTAAATGTTGTTTGGAGGGGGGTTGAAAAACTCGTCTAAGTTTGGCTTCCTTTCATCCAAACATGTTTTCCCATGTAAAGTCAGGTGCTCTCATAGGGCTTATCTTTCAAATGTTATGGTTTTACAGAGGCCAAAATTTCACCACTTTCCCAGAAGACTTTCCAGAACAGAACGGTAAACTTTTAAAACCGTCATTTAATTCTTTATTGTTAGTGTTGCTATGTTGAACCTACCACAGCTATGGACTATTTCAATCTAATAAGCTTTGATAATACATGCTGTGGCTTACACCTCAGAGCAAGGCTTACACCTTGGAGTGCGGCTTACACCTGGGAGCAAATGTTTTTCCGCTTGCACAGACATCCCAAATCTTATTCTATGAGGCTGCCCTAGGCAGGAATGGGATGGCAGAGGCATGTGTTTGTAGGTTGAATCCTATGTTGTCATGACACGCAGGTATCCCACCACACAGGCCACCTGCTTTGCACAGACCCCTTTATCAGATACATGTTCTCTGCCTGCTGCATTTAAGCCTTTCTCCTGCTTCAGGATTAAAGGCAGTATCTGTGCCCATCATTTAGGCCCTGGCAAAAGAAAGTGGCAGCCTGCATTGGCCTGTGAAGCAGGGATCTCATTAGTTTGCTTTGGAAATAATGAGTAACACTGATGAAATCAGCTGCTCTGGGTTAAGGTGTAAGGACCTTGGACAGGGATCTGAACTGACTGTGTCAGGCACTGAGCAGAGATGGCCTTACCCAGGAGCATTAAGTGTAAAACAACACCTGTCCTTAATACTTGCTCTGCTCTTAGTACAGGGCTCTGATACATCTGGAATTAAGTCCTTGTCAAGCACAGGTTGCCCTTGACTACTAAAACCAGAAACTCAAGCTGCCTAATGCTGTGACATGGGGAATAGTGACTATGAAAATGGCTTTGTTCTGGGTGTCTTCTAGGCTATAGAAAAGTGCACATTTTGCCACTCTGGTGCTCCGAGTGTTCAGCAAAGCTTAATTGTTTGCTTAAGCAGCCTTCGGAGCCCTGAGAGCTCACAGAGCTAGGAATTGGCAGGGCTGGCCAACGCAGTTGAACAGCAAAAAGACTTTCAAAGAGACAGTTTTGCTCCCAAGTGCTTATTGTCAGCTCTTTGAGTTAAACAGATTTTAACAACCCAAACAAAAACTCCACAGGGGACCTTTTTACAAACAGAAAACAAAGGATCCCTGCTCCAGCTACATCAAAGCTTCCCGGCCGCTGGAACCTCTGGTGGCACTTTGTTTCATCCAGGGCCCATAACTCAATGCTAATGGCAGTTTTCCCTCCTACCAATGAACCGTTTCCTTGGAGTTTGTGTTCTGGCTTTCAGCTGACTTCAGAGGAGAAACGGGACTGCTGCAGGCACAGCCCCAGCCAGCCCCATTCCCGGACAGTGTTACCCCCACAAAAGGTGTCTCCAAGTTTGACAGCCTTGGGTGCCCCTGGGTTTGTTCACACCGAAGCCATCCCGTCTGGGAGCCTTCCCTGCCTACACCAGCCACCCTCTCTTGTGCAGGCTGAGAGGACAGCTAGGAAGATTTGAGCTGGTGAATCTGAAGATAAGATGATTTTTTTTTTTTTCCCAATTCCATTTCTATCACCCAGCACAATGTAAATAAAGGAGAGTAATAAGAGATTTTAATTTATATAAAGCTCATGGTAGTGAAATTTGAGGCACATTTGAGAGAGAACAGCATTACTTTGTATTTAGTGTGGGGGTTTTAATGCCTTTTTGTTCAGAATATGACAAAATTTAACACTGTGGTTAAAAAGGGGATGTTCCTGTAGCTCTGGATAATTAATGACAAGTAGGATGCAGCCTCATCTGAATATGAGGTAGAACCATCTCATGGCTGCTCCACTTCGACATGACACAAAGTAGGACATGTGCAGTGGTAAATCCATACCTAATGAAAAAAAATGCACTGGTTGTTAAAAAAAATAATAGAATAAATAAATATTCTTTAAAAATGAATACTTAGGCAGAGTGGAGAAATGAAATCTATGGTTATATATATGAAACACAGTTGATATTTAAGTTGTAAGAAACCAACTGAAAGTTCTGAATCATCAAAACCCACATTACAAACCATCCAAAAGTTACAATTTTTTTCTTTCAAGATGTGTGCTTATAGCCAAAAGAAATTAATGAGATCTGAATAATTAATTTCTCGAATCTTTGTTATACTGTATAAATTTGAGAGGGAGCGCTGAAAAGGAGAAAATTACAAGACAGATCCTAACACAATATAACAATCTCAGATTCACTGGAGTCATCCCGATGCCTATATTATCACTTCAGCTTCCCTGCTCACTTTAATTACCCAAGTAGTTCCATCAGTATGACATCTCCTTCCAAACACATTGTGTTGCCTCCTCCTACTCTGCAGATCCTCTCCTTGCTGCTGGAGTGCTGCGTTGCACTCAGCATGGCAGAGACTGGCAGCACTGGTTGGATGGAGCTTTGAGGAGACGGGGAATGTGGAGTGACAAAGAGCTGCCCTGCAGAGGGCTGTACCTGAGCACTGTGCTGGGAGTGCAGGAGAACACGCCTGTAAGAGTGCAGTAATTAACGAAATCTTTAGAGCTTCAAGTTATATTGGATGTGTCCGGTTTTGGATTCCTAACTTGAAATCCTTCAAAGAGACATGAATTTTAGAAATCTGTGGGGCAAAAAGGGGGTTTCAAAGTGCTTTCAGGTGAAGAACACCTGAATTTTTTTCTTAAACCAATATTATCTCTTCCCCTACCTCAGAGTACTTCTGTACTCAAGAGCAGACAGTAGGGGCATTAGGAAGAATCAGAGCTACACCACTGTTCTCAAAATGAGTGCTTCCATTTGCTGCTGTGTGACAGTGTGACTCCCCTCTTTGCTGAAGTCTTTCTGTGGTTAACTAAATTTCAGGCTAGCAACTGTCTTCAGATAATATCAGACTGATAGGAGGAGGTAAAGAGGAAGAAGTATTCACCCTGTAATGTCCCTGATCCATGGAACAAGTGGATCAGCTGAGCAGGGAGAAAGACAACTAAGGAAGAAGCTTACAGGTTAATAATGGAGTGGGATTTGAAAATTAAGGCAACTGAAAAGGATCCATCTGGATTGAGTGAGGGACAGGAAAAAGAAATATGGAAAACCTATTTTGGGGTATCAACACTGACTAAGTCCTCGCTTGAGGTTAGGTAAGGGAACAGGATGTGGAAAATTACTGGACATTACACAAGAAAGTACTGAACATGATTGATAAAAATGTGAGAAAATGACTAAAGTTACAGATAGCACCAGGCAGGATGGCTGGGTTTCACAGGTGGTTAAGGGGGAGTTTTGTGAGAAATGGAACAGAAGGCCCAACTGCACAGATAATTGGGGAGGTGTTCTGGAGACCTTTGGGGGAGGAACATCTTGCAAGACACCAAGGTAACTGTATCACTAAGACCACAAGAGACCTTGGTAAGGATATCACAACTGACAAATTTGGGATGGATGGAGCAAAACTGGGAGCAATGGGGAAAACAGTAACTAGGTGGGTGTTGTGGAGGAGACCAGGGCAGAGGAAGTAGGTGGTAAAAGGTGGGAAATGAAAAGGGATCTTGAGGTACACAAGCACAGGATCAGAGCAGCCCGGGGTATCTGTTAGGCAGCCCTGCCCTTGACTGCTGGAGCCGCAGCAAGACAATAAACCAACCCCTCCCCTCTGACCCAACACACAAGCAAAAGCTGTTTCTGCACCCCTGGGAGTGAGGCAAGCAGTGTGTCCTCCCGGGGTGCCATGGGACCAGCCCCACACCAACCTGCCAGTCTGGCATCCCGTGGCACTGCCCGCTCGATGCCCACCAGAACCCACAGCTGCCCATCACCCCCTGACAATGACATGACTGACCAAACTCAAAAGTGCTTCTGCAAAATCATCACTGACTTGAAAAAACAAATCATTAAAATCTGTTGACAGGAAAAAAAAATTGTTTTTGCAAGGGTGTTTTGGTTTTTTGTTTTTGTTTTTTTTTGCATAGAAGAAATGTGAAGAAATGAAGAAATAAACATTCAGAATTCTTTCCCAATGACAACATTGTGCCCTTACCACCCACAAGATATGCAGTTTTTATCAGGAATAAAAATAATTAAAATCATTAAAAATTTTTAGAAGTCCCCACAGAGGAAAATTGTTTCACACAGCTGTTAGAAGAGACCTAGAGGGCTTGAAAAATCAGTCAATTTTTTCACTAAATTCACTGTTCTCTGGTTCTCTTTCTTGTATGGTCTTTTCAGACAATCTTTTGGTATTTCTTTCAAACTGGGCAGCTGTGAAGACCTTGTGTCTTCTTTGGTCATCTCTGCACCTCTTGTCAATTCTTAAGTCAAATGAATGATTGCATAATCCTGAATAGTAGCACAGACTTAAAAATATCATCCAGGATCATCCTGCTTTTCATTGTGTCTGTGTAGGCTGAAGAATTCTGCCTTTGACATTGTATGTAAAAGATTTATTTTTGTCATCAACTACAGCATGCCACGTATACAGATTCCTCTTGAAACCTTCATGGCTGGTTACATTTTTAACAATATCTCAGACTGTGAAGTACCTGACACATCAACCAGATGCTTATTGTCTTTAATGAAGAATTATTTTTTATACTGTCATGTCAAAACTTGAAGGTTCAGATTCCAGCTGTCCCTGAGAACCACTTTTTCCCTCATAGAGAATCTGGTCAAATTAAGTATTCACTTCTTAGGAGGGGGCAGAGATGAGCGAGCACAAGTGTAAACATTCATTTTTTCTGCTACATTGAGCCCTCTTTAAGTATGTGAAAATTGACAGTTGTCATAATTCCAAATAATAGTTTTCAGTGTATAAATGACAGAAAAATGTAAACTTCCTGCTGTGGCGATTGCAAGGTCGCACGGAAGGGATGCAGAGAGTCCTGCAGCCTCCTGAGCCCCGGGAATTCAGCGAGGCTCCCACCGGGGCCCTGCCAGCGGGGCGGATGGCACTGTGGGTGGGGAGGGAGCTGGGCCATGGCCAGGCTGCCTCAGGAGCTGTGCTAGGGCTGTTTCTGATACCCCAAAAGTTAACAGCACCAATGGAGCTTGAATCCTGCTCCCATCCCCATCGTTCCCTACCCTTCCATTTCAGTAACTGGCTTTTTTTAAGTTCATTTCTGCAGTTTTGCTCTTGACATTACTGGGCAGTAAGCATATATTTTAAGAGGAATTTTAAGTGTTACAGAATATTCCTATAGGTTGTGTGCTTATGTCTTGTTTTCTGCTCTTTTCGCAATAAAGAATGAGTCGCTTTGACTCTGATAAGAATTTAGGGTTGGTTCAGGGTTTCACTGCATACCATTTGTGTTCCCAAAAGTTTTGCCTCAAGGTGCTGTCCCAGTCTTCTCTGCTGGAATGGCAGATGAGGGAAAAGATGTGGGAATGTTAAATTTAGGGTACTTATAAACCTTCACATGCCACTGCTGTGGAAAGTAAGCCTTTTACTGGGCAGTACAGTGCAGATGAAGTGTCTTGCAGCTGGAAAAGGGGAAATACCAGTGTTGCTATGAAAAGTATTAGACAGACTTTCACTGCACTATTGTCCTGAACATCCACACCAAAATGTTGAATTCCAAACTGGGAAAATGCAGAGAGGGCATTCCCAAAAGAACAGGCACACGGAGTCCGTTCCGTGAGAGGCAGACTAACAGCTTAACCCACAAAGGAAAGCTGGGAGTTGGTATGATGACTCTTGGAAAAGACACGCACAAAGCAAATTCCACAGAGGAGGAAGGGACAAAACACAAACCCCGTTGTTTGTAAACTGGCAAAAGAGAAGTGGGAGGCGGTTTTCTCACAGCAGAGAAGCTCAGCGGCGGAACAAACTCACGGGAGTGGCAGACACGTGTCTCGGTGGGCTGCAGGAGCGGCAGGGGGGCAGCAGC
This sequence comes from Scytalopus superciliaris, assembly GCA_013400415.1. Taxonomy (NCBI): domain Eukaryota; kingdom Metazoa; phylum Chordata; class Aves; order Passeriformes; family Rhinocryptidae; genus Scytalopus; species Scytalopus superciliaris. The sequence goes on from VXBX01000995.1 coordinate 322,814, forward strand.
GGGTGGGCCCTGGCTCGCCCCATCCCTCTCAGCCTCAGCTTTCTGGAAAGCCACGCTGACTCCAGGCTTGCAGCCGGGCTTAAACCGCAGCAACGTTTTTATCAAATACTCTCAATTGTGAAGTAGTTCATTAATTTTAAAGCTCTTTGAAGTGAATAGGAGAAGAGTCTGACTTTGCTGGCTGAATGGCAAGTACTGGATCACAAGGGCATGTCCCAGCTTTTAGAAAGAAGAAAAATTTGTGTAGTTGGAACTTTAAAAGTTGGCACCAGAAAATCTGACTTTTCTTTTTTTTTTTTCTGAAAGATAACGGGAGAGTGTCCATGTTTTAGTTTTCTAGCTTAGGCTGATAGCCAAGCCTTAAACCTGAAAAAATAAATGCCCATAACACAATATGTGACAAAGGTGCAGTGGTTACAGTGCCGTAATTCTGTAGAAAATCTGTTCCATTATGTTAACAAAAATTAGTATTTTTCCTTGCAACATAAATGGTTTCCATAATCTTTTTTCCTCAGTAATCAAGACATGCACACAGTGTAAACTCTGAGTGAAATGTGTTATTAGAGACCATTTAAGATATATGTTTCACTTCACAGAAAAACCCAGATAATTAGCTATATACCGAGTTCAGTACTGTGTCTAAGAAATGTGTTATTCCTAATGAGACTACTTCTTATACTACCAGAGACACTCTTGTAGTTTCATTAGTGAAAAAACTTCTGAGTGTTAATTATGAGAGCATAGTAATGAAACTATGAGTCACAAAGTAAAGACTGAAGGGCTGTGACATACAACAAACCCTGATGTCACCGCCTATTCTGTTGAAGTATCAAATACACTGTCATAACTATGCGTAGGAATGTTTCAAAGTTTGCAAAATCATCAATTAAAACTGAAAAATGCCAACATTTAAGATTGTTTACATAGCTGTACTTGTAATCCCCATGCATATGCATTTCACAATCTCTCAGCACTCCTTTCATAGGACCCTTGCCTTTGTGAGTGCCAAGGGTGACGTTCTCCCAGCACAGAAAGCTGCTCAGCACCTCCTGACACACTTTCTGTGCTGTGTGTGCACCAGTCTTATTTGTTTCTCTCTGTTCAAACCGTCTCAGAAGAGCAATAGTTCCCACATAGGCTTTTCTGTCTCATTTATCACCGCCGTCTCTGAGGGCTTCACAGTGACTAATTAATTTAGCTTCCCAAAGTCTTGTGAGATAAGGGCTGGCATTTAATTGAGGCACCATGAAGGTCAAAACTATCCTCTAACTTGGAGGTGTGCTGCTGAGATGCTCTGAACATGGTGTTTAAAACAATAAAACTTTCTATGTTCAAATTACACATTATTCATCATCTCCATTGCAACAAATAGTGCTCATCGTTTCTGTCAATCAGAACCTGAGCTCAGGACAGACACTCAGAAAATAACAAATGAATGGCAATGAAAAATTTGGTTAAAGTGCCTCACTTAATGAGAGGAAACCTTTGACAGAGGCAGAGCTATAATGTGATTTTCTCAGGCAACTTTTAACATTTAAGGATGTGTTTTCCAGCAACTGCCCTGCCTCATTTTCTAAGATCACCACCTCCAAATTCAAGAATGGTTGACTTCTGTGAGAAAAAAAAAAATCAAGCAAAGGCAGGAGGAGGTCCACAACAATGGACAACTCAACCATAAAGGAATTGCATGCAAGACATGGAAACAGAGACAGCTGATCCAGCAGGAAAACAGAGACACTGTCCAAGCTTGCAGGGATGGAGTTTGGAAAGCCAAAGTCCACCTAGAGCTGAATTTGATGAGCTACATGAAGGTTAACCGGAAAGACTTCTACAAGTACATCAGCATGGAAGGAAAACAAGAGCAAACATAAGCCCACTGCTGAATGGGGACAGAGGACATGGAGAGACCTGCTGGACCCAGTAACCTTTGCCTCTTACCTTTACTGGTAAGATCATCCTTTGGGAATCCAGGGTATGTGGATTCCCACGGAGACCACTGGGAAGGTTTGGAGCAAGAAAGACTCACCCTTGGTGGAAGAGGGTCAGGTTAAGGAGCATTTAAACAAATTGGACTTGCACAAGCCCACGGGACCTGAGAGGCCATAGCCCAGTGCTGAGGGAGCCGTGGATGTCACTGCAGCACCACTGCCTGTGATCTTTGGAAGACTGTGGTGATCAGGAGAGGTTCCTGAGGACTGGCAGAAACTAAATGTTACTTCTGTCTTCAAGATGAAAGATCCAGAGAGGTACAGGTTATTAAGGCTCACCACAATCCATGGGGACGGTATGGCAGCAAGTCCTCCTGGAAACCACTTCCAAGGCTTGCCCGGGCTCTCTTAAAACTTTCTTCCTCAGGTTCTGCTTACTTATCCAGTTCCATTCTATTTCTGTCAGCTCACTTTCTAGGACTCCAGTTTCAAGTCATGTCCATCATTTACTTTAATGCAGACCTCAGTGGTCAATATAATACCTTCCTCCACACTCATCTGAGCTGCCTTTCCCCTTCCAGTAACTGTCTCCCAAAATAATTTACTCCCCTTGGGTTCCTTTTCCCATCCCCACTGCTGCTTCCTGTGCCTTTCTCCCACTTTTTTACTGAGCTAGACTAAATGTGTTTTAAAGGCTGGACTACTCTGTCTGAAAACCTTCTCTAATTAAAAATCAGTGTCCTGAAGCAGAGAGCACAGAAAATACAACTCACACGGCTGCAGTTTCTGTGCTTGCAGCCGAAATGCTCTCACAAAACACTGTTCAGGAACCTTGGCAAGAGCCAGACCCACTGAGGTGCCAATAACACCTCTCTTTGAAAATATCCAGGAGTCCCAAACGTTGTCCCAAGCAGCTGGTGACCATTATAGCACAAAATAACACATATACTAACCATCCATTGTGGCATCTGATTGAAAAAAAAATTGTTCCAAGAAATACATGAAAATAGTTAAAGAATATGTTAAGTATTCAAAGACTCAAACTATAATACACAGCATTAAGCTTCTCTAATTCTAATGACCAAGATATTTGAACCAAAATGTGCAAATAAATATCGCCCAAAAATTAATAGCACAGAGTGGTGTTTTGCCTGCAGAAACACAAATCCCACTGATGTCAGTGCACAGTTCCCACAGTCTGTTATTTGGAGCTCATTTCTGCAACCATAAAGTTGCATTAACAGTCTATTTGTGTGAAGAAAATTAAACTCCCGACCTGAAGAGTATAAATTACTCCATTAAAACTTTGAGAGAATGTTTGTGAAAGCAATAAGTGAATTCAAGTAAAATCAGAAAGCCACATTTTTATTTTTTTTTAAAGAAGACAGTAAATTTATAGTTTAAATTTTTTCTGCGGAACTGTTTACATGTCAATAAATATATTACATAAATAATGAAGGTTGTGTTAGTGGCAAAAGAAGATTTTTAGGATGTTTTTCAATGGCTGACAAGGATGAAGTCAACTGAAATGTATTTTTAACCAGAGGATAAATCTTGTTTGAAGGCTTTATAAAGGAACCTTATAAATTTAGACCAAAGGCCTGGATTTATTTCATGTACTCTAGACTTCGCTTTGGCTTCTGATCACAAAAAAACTGGTGTAAATCTGTAATATCTCCTTTGAAACCCACTGTGGTTTCCAGAATTTATGCTCCTAAATCCGAGAGAAGAATTTAACCCAAGGGCCCAAAGCCAGCCTTATTGAGCAGAAGACATTTGGTCTGGCTGCAGGGGGGAGAGGCTGTGGCAGCTGGCCAGTTTTCCTCCCCAAGAAGTGATGTCAGACTAGTCAGTAGATCCCTTTGGGCATCAGACATCATGGGAAATAGCCAGACTCTCTTCTGAATGGGAGCTGCTCGAGCGAGCCAGCTGGCAGCTCTTCCAGAAGGCTCAGGGGACATGGTCACCACCTAAAAGTGCCTTACTGGTTGTTGGCCTCTTGTTTCAGGGCTGCTGTGACTTGCTCTCAACCATCGTTCTTTTTGCAACATAATGTAATTCAATTTATGACCACAAAAAGTGCAACAAGAAAGGGAAAAGATGAAAAATATTATGCTAAATACAAGCAGTCACATACTTGGAAATGTAAACATCAAACTATTCCCTAGATATGTAATTACAGGCAGCTTCAAAGAGGGAAAGGCACATTTTTTTTTTTGCAAATATATCATATTTTGTGTGTGCTGCTTTTGCCTGAAAGACAGTCTGGTTTTCTACAGGAGCACAGCAAACTGCTTTTAAAGGGCTCATCAGCCAGGGTTTGTGGCTAATCACTTGGTGATCCCATGAGATCACAAAGGCAGGACATGGAAAAGGAAATTAAAATACAAAAGCAAATGTTGCATATCTCCGGCATGCTCCTCTTCCTTTCCCAAGACACAGAGGGATGAGGCACCAACCCACACACCAGGGTGGGGACAGCAGGAGGAGCCTTGCTCTGACACATTCTCCCTTCCCAGCTCGGTGACATTAGTGCTGGAGAAAACATGAGGAGGAAACGCGCCTGCTCCTGCTCCGTGGTGCCTACTACCATACGGGGAGCCACAAAGGATGTGCTGCAAGGCTGATTTGACAGCACCAGCTGTGAATAAATGCTCCTTACAGGCTCCCATCCCAACCACTGCTGCAGGAACTGCACTGGGCTGCTGTAAATGTCCCTCCTTCGGCCCCAGCTCTCAGTCAGATCCCAAAGCCCTGAGTCTGGACAGAGAGACACGGGGCCCCATGAGCCTCCCACCACGTGTTTGGACTACACTGCCAGAGAGAGCCCCCAGTCTTTCCCCACAGGGTGAGTTATCCAAGGTATCCACAGCTCCCACAGATCCTGGGGAGTGCTCCCCAGTGGCTGCTCCCCAGGGAAGTGCCAGTTCTCGCAGCATGAAATTTCCTTTCCTTCGCCTGCTTCTAATGGTCTCAGTGCTCTCCCCTGGGAAGGGAAAGGCATCTGGATGGTGGGCTGGGAGGACTCCCTGCACCCGCCTGTAAAATCTGTAGCACACTGTTAGGAGCAGAGCTGCTCTGGTTTTCAGGGCTCTGGTGGAGGAAAAGTAAACAGGAGGGACATGGCTCTTTTCTTGTCCCAGTTTGCTGCCTTGGGCTGTTCCACGGGAGACCCACCTAAAAGCAAGCACTGAGTACATATCCTGAATACATATCCAGGCAATTTTTAAATCATTTTTTTATTTCCTGAAACATTTTTCACCTCAAAGAAAAGAGCACAAAAAGCTCCATATTGACTAAGATCTGAAACGTTTGACTTGTGTGCTCTTTCTTAACAGCTTTCACTTTGTGAAACATGTCAGCCTGCCTGTGAGGAAGAGCAGATCCTTCCTCCAGTGGTGCTCTTTGTACTAGCTAAAAAAAATACTGGCCAAAATATGCTGAGGAGAAGTTCTAGTGGATTCTTTGTGGGTGGAAAGAATATAATTATAGTTTTAATTTAGAAATTAATAATTTCTTATTTAATTTTTCTAAACTTTTTTACTTAGATAAATGGAGGGGGGAAAAGCCAGAATGCCAGTAAGGATACAATAAAAAACTCTGGTAGCACAAAGATATATTGAGACCAACTCTCGTTTGAGCTCCAGTGTTCATCTTTGGACAACACAAGGGGAGCCAGAAACAGAGTCTGAGGATGTCTCTGTGAGAAATTCAAACTCATGTTTAAATCTCCCTTGTCTGTTGCAGACCATTTTACCTCTGGCAAGTTCTGGTGTTCTAATTGCTAAACAGTCATTTATTATCTCCAGCCTTCTGTAATGATGTTTGTTTCAGATTGAGCGTGGGGTTCTATGTGGCTGCTTTTGATTTGTCTGATACTTGAAAGCAAAGGGATTGACTTAAAACCAACAGAACAGTTTTCTCACATTGTGGAAGAGAAACAACAAAACTTCACTGCTTACATGTTGGGAATACTTCCTCAGTCATTACTTTTAAAAGTTACCCGATGGAATTTGCCAATAACATGGCACTTATCTTTTGAATATTTGTTTCCTTTAAATGACCAGCTTTCATTTGTCTCCTTTTTTTGTGGGCAACCATAGAGAACACCAGCATTCTACATTTCAGATAAGGGATCAGATTATTTTTAATTATTACCCCAAGGCATTTGTTGTGCAAAGGACCTACGGGTAAGCTTTATAGCAGATGAAATTAGTAACTACAAATAAACCACAGGGCTGAAAGGCAGAAAATGTAGAGGTAATGAATGAAATATTATATGAGAGAATTCAGTGCTAGCCATATTAAAAAGTCATCTTGATGGAATACAGATTCTTTAAAAAATACTTACCATAAATTAATGTAAATCTGTATGTACTAGCTGGCTAAAATCCCTGCACTTGCTTACAGGTGTATTGTCACGTAAACAGAAAAACATATGGTAAAGAAATATACAACACAGGAAAACAAAATACAGTAGCACGTAAACATAGATTTCTTCATTCAACATGCCTAAATTTGATGTGATTTTTATGTAATATTTGCTATTTTTCTACTTTTTTTGTTGATTGAGGGGTCAGTTGATTATTGCCCAATAGTTAAATGATGATTAGATGATCATTAGATGATTCATCAGTTGGAAAACAGGGTCTTCTTTCCTCAGGCCACAGTGTTTGTCTGACAGAGCCCCTTCTAGGAGAACTTAACCAATATATATATTTCAAAGGAATTGTGTTGCTCATCAGGTTTTCCAGCCTTTCCTTACCTTGAGGAGGGAAGCCCTAACTCCCCTGCAGGGCTGCACTGAAAGCCACTGTGGCCACTGCAGGGACTCCACTGGCCACAACAGCCCCAGAGAGGGGCCCGTGTGGAGTGTTGGGAGGAGAAACCCAGTGTTTGTGCTGGGGCTCAGGGGACACAACTCATACAGGGACACCCCTTTGCACCCCCTCAGAAAGGGCATGGGATGTACTCCCTCAGTGCCCAGGCAAACGGGGAGGAGAAGAGAAAAAAACGGAGATTTCTTAAATCAAATGATTCCAGAGAAGTAGGTGCAGTCTGGAGTATGCTATTGTGAGAATTAAAAGTGTGCTTATGGTTTCTTTAGAGTCTAGTTATGATGATGAGTGCAGAGAACTGTTATGAATTAAAACTGCATTAAAAGCTGAAAACATCCAACATCACTATCTGTTGCTTGATAAAACAAAAAACGGTGATTAAAGTAATGATTGAGAACATATAACTTCAAAAATCTCATTCCTAAAGGTGGACAAAGCACTGAGCAGTCAGTCAGTCCGTGGCATCCCTTCCTGTGGCAGCTGTGGTGTTGATTGCCAGCCAGCAGTGGAACTGAGGCAAGCAAAGCCAAGGATCTGTTGTCATTATTCTTCCTGAACCTCTATATCATAAATAGTTTGTCAACTCCGGGGTACGCTCCAAAGTTGTATATTTTAATATACATACTTCAATTGTCAAGCTGTACAAGTAGCTTTATTTTCTAATGCTCATTTTCCTTTCCTTTAATTGTGAGACACCTCATCAGCAGGTGTCTCCAACTCATCTTTTCACCCTCTCACTGAAGGTATAAATTAACTCCCGGCTGAAATCTGAAGATGTGTAACAGAGAATTTTAATTTTGTTTTTCCTTCCTCAAGAATGAAGTTACTTTCAGTAAACAAAGGTGCTCTTGACAAAAGATCTTCGCATTTTTATTTAGGCAAATGTTGGGGATGCGTGTGTTTGCAATTAAATCCTTAAGGATACTCTGCTGGATAAACATGCTTCTCCAAAGAAATGCAATGAGACATCTTGTGTATATTACAGGCAGCTGTGGACACCATTCCTTTCACTAGTTTTGATTAATATGCCACTGTATCCTGGTAAGATTAATGAACTGTGAAGGAGATGTGGACACTGTCTCTTCATTTCAGAGAAAGAGTGTGAAGAATTTAAATAAACATAACATTTAGATGGTCTGTTTTATGAGGAACTGATTGACTGTTTCTGCCTTTATGAAGCCTGTGGGGGATTTGTTTGCTTGTTTTATAGGTGGTTTTTGAGCTTGCAATTTTTAGGCAGTAGTTATGTTGGTCAAGAGCAGCTACAAGCTGTTATTCAAACGAGCAATTAAAATTTACACCAGATGAGCTGATTTAGTTTGTGTTAGCTACCAGATAGTAGTATGGCATTTTAGAGGTGCTTTGAAAAGACAAATTCGTTGTAATAGGATTTCTCTGAGAACAGGAATAAAACATAAGAGTAAACAGAAAAAAAAAAAAGTTGAAAAGAAATGAAGAAAAAAGGCCTGGATACAGCTGTAGCTTTTTTTACATAGCAATCATAGAGAAAATTTTAATGTCCATCAATGAATTGTAGGTCTAATACTAAGTTTGTTTTCCACCTGCAATTTTTGGCTTAAGAATTTTTTGCTATTTGAATCATCCACAGTGCGATCTCCAGTAATTACAGTCAAAATTACCACTGTCAGCCACAGAGAATGAAGTTCATTCAAGGCCAGGAACTGCAATTGTTTCTAATGCTTGGAAGTGACAGAATGTTAGAGCCCTACTGATTTTAAAGTTTTGTAAATACAAATGTGCTATTGATTAGAAACATTTTTAGCTGATTTTTTTTAAAAATCTCATTTCTGTTGATTTCTCTTTCACTATAGTATGTAAGTCCCTCTCTGTAGATCTACTTTGTATTTTGAAGTATGTGAGCTAAGAAGGAAGTATGATGAGGAGCCTGAAGACTGCAATGTTTCCTTCCATGATCAATTGTATCAAATTGACCAATATGCAAAAATTTCTCATCTTTATGATAACTATTCATTGTTCCACATGAGCTGACCAGGCACTGGAGGTTTAGTTGTCACTAGAAAGAGCAGCACATCCATATCTGGTTCCAGCTGTTACTTCTGAGTGCAGCTTTGGCACAAAGGTTACCAGCTCAGTGATTTAGGGATCTCAGTTGTCAAATTAGAAACGTGTTTGCTATGCTGAGTTTTAGGCAAGTTTGCCAGAACAAGTTTAAACCTGCCTTTTTCCCCTCAGGCTGCTGGAACCCCTGGGCCAGTTTTTTGCTGTCATCTAGAACATATTTAGCAAACTACTATATATATGTCACTTAGTCATATATCCAAGCAGTGCCTGATGGTTCGGAGGTAGATGAAACCTGGGGAATTACTGCACTTGATGCAAACCTGCCACACTTCAAGTTTCATTTCAGTAGTTCTATGTATTAATATGTATTAATTGTCTCATAAAGCCATCAGTGACAGTTTGGTTCTGAGAAAAACAAGGACAAAATTCTTGCTAGCTTCAGCAGAGCTGGGTTTTCAGGCAAAGTGAGTGGAAATCCAGTCCAGTGGCGATGCTGATACCTTCGGGGACTGCTCAGGAATAGTGTGAAGAACTCCAAATTGTTCCAACTAAAATAACAATGCTGCTTTCTCTCCTATGTCTGTCCCACAGTATGTTCTTTGTTATCTGTGAATCACCAAACATCCTTTGTGATGTTTATATGGCGTAGTTACAAATAACTCTAACACTTGCAGTTAAACAGAAGGTGATTTACAAAGTGCTGCTCAGTCTGACAGCTGTTACTACAGCATAGTCAGAGCAGATTACTTGCGAGTTTATTTTAATTATAGATAAGCCTACACTGAAATACTATAGCCACCTATTCTGTACCAGGACTGCAAAATAGTGGTAAATAATAGAATGAGCTCTGTTTGCCTGTGTGAAAATAGAGCACTGGTTTCCACAGATGTAACTTATTTTGAAGTATCAAATTTCCACCTGGCTCTTTTTAGCAGGTTTCTGAGCAGGTGAATCCACACAGACTTAAAATTAAAATGTACAGAATATTCAGAAAGACACATTTGAAATACCAAACTACACTTCAACCTTCACAAGGCAAGATTCACCCATCAGTTTAGGGCCATTGACTCTACTCAAGTACTAATCCAAGCACGTTTTTCTTTGAGGGAAAACTGTTACCACTGATGAGAAAAGTTCTGCATTTGTCCTGTGGAAACAAACACTGAAATGCATCAGAACTCTGAAATCCAGTACTGTAGAAATTGCCTTACAGAAATCAGGAGCTACCCATAGATCTTGTTTATGGATTAAGCGGGTGAATTGGGAGAACTGGTGGGCTTCTCAATGTCAAGAAGACAGTTTCCAAAAATACCAATTCAGAGAACTCTTGTGCAAATGCCCTGAAGCTGTTACATGCCCTGAATGATTCAGAATAGGAATGTTACATCACGTGGTTCACAACTCTGGCCATGTTATGAGACCGAGTTTTGAACAGTCTGAATTTTGATCTCTAGAAGAGCCTTACTTGCAGTAAATACTTGAACTTTTGCAGCAGTCAGGAAAAGTTACATTGTTCTTTCAGGACCATGTAATTGTAATAACCTATCAGAATAATAGGTACTCCAAAAATAGTAATGAAAGACAACTTCAGCATATGCACTGTAATATCTTGCACTCTGAGTTTCCTAAAATAGGTCACTGCCAGAGAATCTCTGGTTCCATATTAAATGGTAAACCTTTATAGAAAGTGCTTCACTGCTCTGAGGTGATGTGACCTTCTAACCAAAAATTACTCACTAGTAGTTTCAGATACTATTTTGGGTGACTCTGGATTTGAACAAATTTCATCATGAAGTAATTCTTACAGTTGAATAGCAGAGCAAGGTTACATGTATGTTCTGTATTCAAACTTCAATCTATAGTAAGTTCATTGCAGCAGCTTAACATGACATGTATATGTTAATGTTCCAGGGGAAAGCCTTATCAGTTGTGTCAGTCTCCCAACACCTGTGGCTCATCAGGGCTGAGCTGTTAATCATATGCCCTCTGCTGCTTTGTGGGACTGGTCATTATAAATCACTTCCTGCCCAAATGTAGATACAGATGGAATCAATTAATTACAGCTTGCCTGCTCTGAGAATGATCATCAGTGCAGTATAGCTAAGCAATACTAATCTCTAGGAACCATCTGGAACCATTAACACAAACCATATCTCCTTGCCCAGGGAGGCAAAAGTTTTGGAAGCCCTTGAGGCCCATGGCCTCTCTGAGTTGCCTGCAGATATAACCAGCTGACAGGATAGCCAGGAACAAGAATTAAGTCTTCAGCAGAGCTTGTACTACTTATCCTTTTTAGGAGAGAAGCGTGTGTGTGGTGGAGGGAGCTTGTTGTAGTAGACAATGGCTCATGGAGTACACAGTGTCTCCTCTGTTTATGTTGCCTTTTAATTGATCTCTTCTATGTTTAGAAGTTCAAAGAAAATTTTGCAGATACTATCAGGCAGGAGAGAGAAAGTATTTAATTTCAAGATCTGATTGGGTTTTAGGCAATTTTTTTCACCCTCACTCTACATGATACAATTGTTTTCGGGCTTTCCTTCGTGCTAAAGCATCACATCTATTAACTGGAGTGACATAATGCAGGCATTTAAATGCAAGTGATTAATTGGGTCTGGTCAAACCTTGTGGAATGCTGAGCATCAAAAAACAATGGAAAGGAAGGATGGCTGGCACTTTCAGGCCTATTCTCCAAATGTTTTCCTAAGCCGTTCCTCAGCAGATTCCATCTATTGGTAGAGAGGTAACAGCAACTACAGCAGAGGTGTCTTGCTTGGCTGGGGGGGGGTATTCTAAGGGCTATCATAAGACCTATCTCAGCCCAAGGCTGGTAGCTTGAAAATTTACTGGCATCTTTTCTTTCAGCAAATCGAACTCAGAATTTGGAACTAACCTTGGTATCAGGAGTTTCCAAGTAATTGATAAATGAGTATCAAGCTCCCTTTGCTTGGCAATCAAGAAATGTAGAGGCAATTATTGTCTTTTTAAAGACATAACAATAATGGACTGTTTGCTCGTAATTACAGTGTCAAGGTCATGAGAATCTGAAAGGAAATCATATACTGCCTCTACTCTGCTCTCTTCACTATTGTAACTTATTATTTCAAATTTAGAATGTTCTATATATTTCTTTGAGAAACCTCTACATCTCTTTTTAAAAAAGTATCTTTAAGCCTGATAAGACCTTGAACTGCTTGCAAATCTAATGCTGTATTGGATTATCTCTTTTGTCTCCTTTTTGCTGATTGGAAAGAATCATTTGTCCCTGAATGCCAAGGACAGTTCTACAAAATTGGCTGAACAAATGAACCAATAACCCTAACCTGTGTGCTTATCCTCAGTGTAAGAAAAGAATAAAGGGGAAAATAGTTCTCTGGGTTCTCTGGCTGTGTATGCAGACAGGGAGAGAGGAAAAAAGATTATTTTTTTTTTTTTAATTGTGTTTGACATTTTCGAATAGCTAATACTCAAAGAGAAAAAGCAAAAATGTTGCCTTGAAAATAAAATAAAAGCCATTTAAATGCCAAATCCTACTCACAAAAACTTAGTGCTTCGGAGGCCGGATGGGTGACCTTGAGAGAAGCCCCGCTGCAGTAAGTGGGTGAGAGGAGGGAAGGGGCTGGAGCCAGCTGGAGGAGGCACACTCAGCATTCGGTTTACTAGCAGAGTTGTAGGCTTGAGGCTTTTGTCTGAGCTCAAACCTTTCACTTTCCTCTCTGGCAGCTTGCCTGCATTATCCTGCCTCGCTTTCTGTACCACTCCAAAGCCCAGGGAAATCCTGTTCATCAGCCAGGGGTTCACACTGCCTCGTTCAGAAACCCGCAGGTTTGAGGTCTCTGTGCAAAGTTGCGCTGCCCGTCGAGGCAGTGGCGCTGCAGCCCGGGCTGTGCCACCCCGCGGCCCGGGGCACCAGGGGGGGCACCACAGCACACTGCGGGGTAACTCTGAGCCTCGAGAGCCCAGACACCAAGGGCTGAAACTCGTATTCAGTGCCCAGGAGAAAGGCAAGGGGAAGGAGTTTCATTCCTGAACTGAAGAGGAAAAATTAGGCCTCAGTTCTAAGAGCTGAAGCATGGAGCAAATCTTCCCTGGGCACCCATCAGAAGCTTCTGCAGGGCTGAGCTTGATGGAGGTGCTTTTAGTGGGTCAGCGAGAAGAGGGAATCCAGAACCAGAGAAGTAAAACAAAGCAAGTCGTATTTCTGGGATCATTCATTATGGTCATGTAGGAAATCTGTTTTTTAAATAAGAAATATGGCTCCTCAACATTTTGTTAAGAGCCATTACATGCATTCATAAATCTGTCACAAATTGATTCTCCTTAATTTATTTTTTCAATTAAATTATTTATGCTTTTTATTTAGCATTGAAAGAAGCAAGTAAAAAATAGATTATATTTTAAAATTCAATTAAAAAAAGCACTCAAGTGCTTAGTTCTGAAGATTCATGCTTTTATTTTGGAGGAATGGGATTTGGGTTGTTTTACTTTAATTGACAAATTCCAGAACTATCCTAAAACTACATAAAGCTGTCTTCATTTCTTGACATAAGTGCACAGAAAAAATTAACTTGCAGTCTGTGTATTGATTATTTGGTCTGAAAACAACAGATTAATATTTCATATTATTTAGTTTGTATATACCATAATTAAGACTGATACACTAATCGGTCTGCTTCAAATAATTTAAAGTGTCTCATGAATCCTGCTTACTTTTCTTACATAATACTTATATGAAAAAATAATTACATTTACAAAGCAATATATTTGAATCCACCAGTCATAGCACATTTAATAAGAGACAGAAAATCTATGGGCAGGAACATTATTTGCTTCATAATCTGTTATGTTCTTGTTTCCTCCCAGACATGCAGTGCCCAAAGGTTTGATGAAATTTGGCTTTTACCAGAAGATTCAGCTCGAGAACCAAACTAAATTACCTTCAACTTAGCTTTGTTTGACAAGCTGTAGTTTTCTCTCTCTAATCAATGTCAAATCTCAACTGTTAGACAAGAGCTGAGGCTCCCACAGGTTGTGGGATCCTCATCTGTCTTTGCAAATGAGCACAGAGTCATGTGGGGTAACTACAGTGTGAGCAGAGCCTGAAGGGATAAACACCCCCCACAGTGCTGGGGCCAGCGAGCTCACTGGGAATGTGACAGGTCTGGCTGATTAGAATCAGTTAGCAAAGGCTGCCTGGGACTGAAACACTTCCCTCAAACAGCATAATCAGACAGGACACTGGCTGAAAGCCACCGAGAGCTCACTGCATGTATTTTACTAATACACTTAAATACTTGTGAATTTTACAGTATGTCAAATATATGCACCCTACACTGGAAACATGCCTCCTCCAATTTCTCCTTTGTAGGAAATCTCTGTCACAAAACATTTTATTCAGGACTTAAGCTATTGTACAGAGGGGTTTTTTTTCACCACAAGAGAATCTGTTCAACTTGAATATATTTCTGTCACCTTTAATCTTTGTATACTATTGTATAGACCATTTACATTTCCCATTTTGTTGTTTAAAGGATCATTCGAAATAGAAGGTTTTGATTTGTTACAAGGAATTCTGTCCATCTAACAGACCCTTACAGACCCCAGAAAGCAGATTTCCCTGTGTGTCTGCATAAGGGGTGTGGAATTGATTGTAGGCTGGGATGGCTGACGTGACACCAAAGCAACACTTCCCCTCCTGCACTGTCTCTTCTCCAGGGTTCTCTTTACACCACATTTTTCACCCACTATTCCTTTATTCTGTTGGTTCCCTTGTAAGTTTTAAGAATCCCTTGCCCTACTGCAGCCAGTTTGCAAATGGCAGTAAGTAGTTCTGTCTCTGTTGTCAGTATATGTAGTGTTTAACCTTGCTCATGATGAAAAAGTGATGAATTATTGCATATATGGTGTATCAGCTACATTTGTCACGGTTTTTTTCCTACACTGCTTTAATCACAACTTCAAATTTGTTAAGTCAACTGAGTTGTTTTCTGAACACTGCAGGGAGGCAGCCTTGATGTTTTTCATGAGGCTGCAGTAAGAATACATTTTTATCCTGACATAGTATGTGTAAATATTTCTTTAGGTACAAGGATTATGCTATTTGTATATTTGAAGAACACATGAAGGATCCCTTAAATACAGCACTGATTAATGAGCTAAGTAAACCATACATTGTGTTTCTGACCTAGGAGAAAGACTCATTTGAAAAAGAATTTCTTGTCTCTGTCTTAGACAAATAGTACTCAAAAAAATTGCCAGATGTTCAAAGTACGAAAGGTAAAAATATTCATGACACTTACACTACATTATTCTGTTTGGTGATGTTGCTTTATATTTGTTTGAAATATCTAATAATATGCAATTATACAAAGCTTTCTAGAGCATGTAGAGCACAATTCTAGAAAAGAAAGTCTTGCTATGAAGGTAACCTGACTTTTCAGTAGGTATGAAAGGTATGCTTATACCACTAGACACATTGTTTTTTAAACACCAAAGACCTGATGGTTCCACCACTTTAACTCCATCTCTATACTAATACGCATCTGAGAATTCACAGTTTCTTCACTAGTGAGTTTCCTAAAGATGCAGACAAATATTATCTAAGAAAAAAGAGTGATTTATTATATCATCCTAGATTTTCAGATCTCTGGAAGGCAAGTAGAAAGTCAAGTCTCCAGTGAGTCTAACTCATGCAAAAAGGAACACAGAGCAGTAAATTGCACTGTGAGTTCAACATATCTTAAAGGCATCAGACTTGCTAAGCACTATGTCAGCTCTGCTTTTCTGCTGGGATTTCCCAGGCATGCCTGCACGCCTGAAGTGCACTGCACTGTTCATTACGGGGAGCCAGGGCTGCCCCTCATTTCTTCACCACTTCATGCAGTGGCTTGAGTAAGTCAGACTTCCCTATAAAAGTTCAAAAACTCAAAAGTCAAAATATTGAGACAGCAAATCAAACTATGCAAGTAAAATGAATGTGGCAAATAAATAAAAGACATTAATTGTTTGGGGTTTTTTTTTCCATTTTAAAGCTTAAAATGTAAGGCACTGCTTTATCAGGAGATTCCCTTGTTTACCTTTGGCTTTTGCATTTGTGACAGTAAAAACCATCCTCACCTCACATGGCTGAGAACACCAACTGAGTATAAATCAAAACCTCCCTGCAAGCTTCAAGTTCCTGAGAAGTTCACATTCAACTTTGACCCAGACCCTGGAGATAAAGCTCAGCTCCACAGGGGATTAGTTTTGATCTGAGTTTACAGAGAACTAGTCACATTGTGGAAAACATTTGCCTGGGCAAAAAGACAGACTCCAAATTTCTAGAAGTCCAAATATCAGTCCTAGTGTGGTATCACAAATCAAACAAGGGTCATCAGAAGTACTGAACGCCAGCAAGTGTTCAGGACAGAACCAGTGGGGTCTGGCCTGTAGCATGTAAGGCATTGCAAGTTCTTGAGTATGTGCTTGTGTCTGACAAATGGAATTCCAGATTTTCAGATGTTTGGAATTATTAAGTGATCTTCATATCCTTGCCTTCCACTCTAGAATTATGGGAAGCTGCTGAATATTCATCATACATCGGTCAGAAGACTGAATTATTTGGTTTATGAAATAAAATTAATGGTCAGCTGACATAATTAATCAGTTATTTTATTTTAGTCTACTTGAATTTGGAAATGCAAGCTCCTGAAAATAGGCTTTAGGCAATAACTTTTAATAGATAAGTGCATTTAAAATTCAGAATTCTCCCCAAATATTTGTATTACTGTGATAAGAGGATTAGTGCTTGCTTTTTTTAAAATGTGTATTGTACTGTAAATTTATATCAGAAATTGTAAATATTTGGTCAAAGAGCAATGGTAAGTTATATGCCAGAGGTACAAGACCAGTATTGCAGGCTTCCTGCTTCTGAGTCCAACTAGACAAACAATTCTTATGGTTACTTGTTGACTTCTGTCTGTTGATAGAACTGAACCGAAATGAGGCCTGACCCACCGTACAGAGAAGGTTTTCTGTGTAAAGTGGAATTCCCAGAGCAAACACTTGACAATTGGTAGCCATTCTGAAAACACCAATATGTGCAGCCTCAGGTTCCCCTTCAGGTTAAGACTGCATAAAGCTGATTTTGGGGTTCAGTTTGTTTGTTGTTAGGGGCGTTTTTCTAGCCAAGGGCAATTAGAGTTGGCAATGGGATCTGGCTTTGCTCAGGAATAAGAGTTGTCCTGCCTTGCCCCACAGGAGAGTTCCGTGTTGGTGCTGAGCTCACGGCATTCATTCTCAGTGCCACCAAAAGAGATGCACTGTGTAGCTCGGTTGTGACGTGGTCAGTACCCCTCTGTGGCTCTTACCTCTTAGTTTAGGGCTGGTTTTGGCTGGCAGGTTGTTCTGCTCCAGTCAGAGGAGGCAGTTTGGGGGGGCTGCATCATGGGCACTGCAGGGCTGGTACAGCTGGCACGAATCAGAGACACCCCCCAGCATGCCCTGAGTGACCCTGCAGGGAGCACAGCTCTCCTTGCCCACAGTGCTCCTCATCATAAACAGGGGAGAGCTGGACCATATTCCTTTAAGGTGCCTTTTCTACTGTGCCATGCCAGGTTTGTATTCAAAGGGCATTTCACTTCAGATTAAGTGGTATAGTCTTTAATGTTTTACTTCAAAAGAGTTTGCAGTGTATAAACATTAATGCATTAATTAATAGAAATCATAATACAATGCAAATACAATTAGTTTAAAGCCAATCTATGTTTAATGACATAGCAGTTATTAAAGCTCAATTACTCTAATTAGAATTTTATTCAATAAAGCACATTTTATTCAGTAACTGTTTGCTCAGCACTTTACAGAATGAATTCCAAAGACTTAGCAATGATTTAGGTTGGGGTTTTTTACTAAGTTTCTTATTTACACACCCTCAGAAAATAAATGAGGTGTTATTATCTGCTTTTTAATAAAGTACCTCTATAATTTTTGCAGAATAGTAGCAAAGTACCTCCATTATAACAGCCTGTGAAATTAACTGACTCATGGTTACCTTGTGTATTTGGTAACATGCTGTGTCCCTCTCCCTTCAGTCAGGGGGATGTTTCTTGCTCCAAACCTGTTTGTAGCTTTTTCACATACTCAAAACCACTGACCTGCAGTACTAAAGTACGTTAAATTTACTGAGTAATTTGATCTGTGTTAGACTTTTTTTTCCTTTTTACTGAATGCAAGTAAAACAGTAACAACTCAACTTACTGCAATAAAATCCACGATTGGCCTCATCTTGCTCCTTGGTAAAGTTATGGCTTTTAAGGGGCTTAGCTCTCTCTTGGATAAGGTTACCAACCAGGTAGAGAAGGAAAGGGCAGTGGATGTTGCATAACTTATTTTTCAGCAAGGCTTTTGACCCAGTTTGCCAGAGTGACCTCAAAACCAAACTCATGAGATATGGGTGGGATTGGAGTGGATGGAAAACTGGCTGCAATGCCACAACCAAAGCACTGTGCCCAGTGGTGCTGAGTCCAGCTGGCATTAGCAGTGGCATCAAAGCCATGTAATGTCCTCACTAGTGAGCTGGAGAGTGGGACAAAGTGCACTCTCCGAAGGTGTGTATGTGGCACCAAAGAGACTGGAGGGAAGGGCTGCTCCTCAAAGATGGGTTGAGCAGAACCTCCTGAAATTCAGCAAGAAAAAGTACAAGGGAATCTCATGCAACAGTGTGAGCCACTGTGCAGAAAAGTGGTTAAATACTGAACCAGGTTTCCCCCAGGGTTACAGAATCTCTGTCCCCTGAGGTGTTCAAGGCTCGGTTGGACATGAGCAACCTGATCTATTTAGACCTGTTTTGAGCAAGTGGTCAAACTAGATACCCTCTGAATGTCCCTTCCACTCTAAATTTTGATTCTATGACTACATATTGCTTATTGCACAGTGCGTGTTGTATGCATGAAGACTTTGAAGAATTCAGCAGTTTAAAATTTTATATTAATTTAGGTAATTATAATGCACAAATCTATACTATGGCTACTGCAATGTCATTTTATACATATTTTTCTGTGAGTCAGAAATTTCTTCCCACTCTGAAACAGGATCATTTAACTGACTTCATCTCCAGGGCAGGGACAAAAATGAATTTTATAACTTCTCTAATTTCTCACTAAAACACTGATCAGTGTGTTTGTGCAACTTCTATGCAATAAAAAGGCAGCATAACCTTAACTCTATGAGATGTCAAAAGGCTCTAAAAGCCACAGTGCTTAAAAATGGGCTTATTTTAAAGAATATGGGCTATAGCAATTTAGAGATCCTTCTTTAAAATAATAGTAATGAAATCCTGAAATAAATTACTTTCATGTCAAGTGTTGGTAGTATGACCCTCCAGGTGTTATTAGGTACCAAAGTGTAGAAATAAAGGTCTTCTTGAAACAAGTGACCTCTAGCAAATTGTTCACTACTCTTCTTTCCTCTCTGGTAATACACAATTCCCATTTGCAGAGGTTCTTGAAACTCATTTGTTGAATATTCTAAATTAATACTGAGCAGCCTTTCTAATACAACCAACATACACTTCCCTTCCATGTGCTACATAAACATGACGTGTTCATGTAGTTCTATCTTCAGTCCAGCCTGGGAAAGTTTGGGGTCTTTTCCTCACAAAAGAATAATGGATTTAAATACAGTGACAAGTGGCAGCCAGAAGTCCTGTGACACAGTTCTGGCAGCCAGGGATTACTGAGTCATGGGGATGTTCTGCTCACACTCCTGCCTTGCCAGAAATGCCATCTCCAGCTGCAGGAGCTCAGTGACACAAACCCATGGGGACGGACCTGAAACGGTGCCCACAGAATCCACATATCCAAGGAAAAGTAAGAAAAGCCTTCAAATTAGTGTACCTTGAAAAAGAAAGCTGACTTAATAGGATTACAAGCTCAGCATACTAGAAAGCATAAAGTCACTTATAAAAATTTTAGGAACTGAAGTCGAGCCGTCTAACTTTTTCCTATAAGCTATTAAATAATTTATTTATTTTATGTAGTAGCTCTGCAAAGTTGTTAAATAATAATCAGTGGTCCTGGCCTGCTCAGCTACCCGAATCACATATTTTACTGGTATTGTGAGCATTTTCTCTAACAAGGAGAGCAAGGAAAAGGGAGAATTGAAAAGTTGTCTTAAAATTGATTAGTTTTAGTAACAATAACCTTAAGAACACTACAAAAGATAAAATTTTGAATTCACAGGACAGGCACATAGTGTTACAGCACCACTAAAGGATAACAAAGAGTCTATTAGCAGCAAGAAGAGAGGTGTCTTATTTTTAATGTGCACTTTCTTTACTTTACACTTTTCTAAAATGTATCTTATGACCATAGATTGGTAACTTCTCTGCAATGTAGCCAAGCTCATTTTCTGAAGTCTAAGTAGGATTATTTCCATATAGATTTCTGTATAAATCTGTGTGTGTGTACACACACATCATTGAAGTACAATATTTAGTGATTTAATATCTTTTACACAGCTAATAAAAATAGTATCAAATAGCTTTATATATATATTACGAAGTAGTACAATATTCAATAACTTCTCTTTTTGAGCCTGCAAGGCTGAAAGAAAAGACAAAAATAATCAAAAAGACCAAGTTGGCATCTTCCACAGTAAAAGGAAGCAAGGAGAAGTTTCCTTATGCGTGGGCTCCACAGCAAGGGCACCATTTACTTATTTTCAGTGTGTTCTGTGAAAGGTTTTGATGAACAAAGTGCTGTCACACCGGAGTGTACAACCCTCATGGTCCTTTCTCAGGCTTTGCATCTCCATTACTGGAACTCTGTTGGCCATAAATCAAAGGTCACTGCCCATGAAAGAAACATCACTTTGTTTCCCATTAATCTTTTTATGCCTTTTGGATTGAAACTTCATTTCTATTGTCCACTATTCTGATGATTGTTAATGTTCTTCAGTTAGAAAAACAAGGTTACTTTGGGGGTTTATAGCACTACTTTCCCCATACCTGCCTCGCAGAGCCCCTGGGAGAATGAAGAAAACCACTGCATGGCAATCTATGCATATACAGGGAATTATTTACAGTGAAAGGTTTCTAAGCCAGTGTCAGAAAATTAAGGGAGAAAAACCCCACAAGCATCACATTCCTCTTGTTTATCCCTCGTGTTGTTGAGGAAAGAAAGTGTTTGATTCAAGGCACAGAATGAAAACAATTATTTAAAATCCCTGTGAGGGCAAGCAAACTTGCTGTTTCATTTGGCTGTGTCTGTCAGTCAAGCACTAGTTGTAAAATAGTCGTTCACATTACTAAAGCAGCGAAGAGATTAAATTTTTATTAGGTGTATTAGGCTGGCAAAACCGAAAAGATGACTGTAAAATGAACTGATTAAATTAAAACCTTTGATTAGCTCTTCAAGCAGGAATTACTTGATTAGTCTATTTGGCTGTATACATACATGAAGAACGTGGGATTAACATGCAGTTTCTTTATCCGTTTGCAACTTCTGTTGGTATATTGAAATATGTGAATGGGTTTGCTTTGTTTAATGCTGGTCTATTGGGAAATCAGTAAGAAAGGAAACCAGAGGTCCTTAAAGAAATTAAGAGTCCTTAAGGAAATAGCCATTAGTTTAGGGGTGCTCGCTTCCTGCCTACAATCTGATAAGCAGGCTTGTTTCTCTCCTATTTCAAACTCAGAAGGACACTAAATTGTTAAAAACAAAGCTTGTGCCTGCAGAAGAAGCACAAGCTGCTGCAGCCAGAAGTGGAGGGATGCCAACAGAAGAGCTTGCTCACGGTCCCAAGCTGTAGCCCCCAGGGTCTCCCAGCTCAGTTTTGTGCAGCCACACTGAGGACTGTAGGAGGGGAACTGTATGAGGGCTTGAACTACAGACACAGGGGCATTTGGCAGTTATTTTACAGCCATTCCAGTCTTTCAGTCTGACTCAGAAGTGAAGCAGCGATGTGATTGCATCTGGGGGAAGGAGGAGGGTGATGCTCTTCAGTAAAGAGGCAGGAAAAGGCAAATGGCCAGAGGTTGAAATGAGCACACTCTGAGCAGTGTTGCTGCTGAAAATGTTGTCTGGTGACACCCAAGCCACAAAAAACAGAAGGATACAACTTGCCCGAACCACAGGTTTCCTGGGATATCCCTGAGGAATATGGGTCACCAAGGGCTCAAGAAAAATGAACCAGACACAAATACCATGAATAATTTTAATATTTTCACCTGGTTTCTCTTTTTTGTGTGTTAAGGGACGGTGCATGTTTTGAAGGGGATTGTTGTAATCACAAGGTTGTGGAGGTGACTCTGGTGTATGGCAGGTACAGCAGTGTGGGACAGCCAGAGCAGGGTGGGAAAGCCTTGAGTTTTCCTGTCCAAAAGCCAAGAGGACTGTGGGATGTCTGAGAGGACAGTTTTGAGGGACTTGTCAGAGACCCAGAGCACCACACGCTGCTGCAGTCTCATGCAGGGTGATGGCAACACATGACTGCAAAGCCTTGTGATCCAGAATAAAGCTGGAATGACCCAGTAGCAGAAGCAGGGCAGTAGCAGGGCTGCTAGTCACCCCTCAATCACCACAACACGCGGCTTGCTTCTTATGTAAGGCCATAATTTGCACAGTTAATGGTTCTGCCTATCGTGCCTTTTATAAAAGAGCAATAACAAAACCTGTGGGTGCACTACAAAGGGAGGGCACTCTGCCTCCTCACAGTCCTCAACAAAATCCACACCAAACACAAAGTTCTGCCTGGGTTTGCGGGAGAAGCTGGACGGGAAGCACTCACAATGTCAGCAGGATGGAATCCTTGAACCCAGCCTAAATACATCCTTTCTACTGCAAAAGTCTCTTTTCCTATTTCCAGCTCAGCTTTTCTCCCAGTCTCCTGCACAGCCTTTTGGTGTGGGCACCTCCAGAACGGGGTACCTGCACACTCCCAGTGCCTGCACACTCCCAGTGAGGCGGCAGCAGTGCCTGGGAACCTCTGGCCAAAGGGCTCATTGCCTGAAAATCCTGGCCAGAAATGTAAGTGCTTTGGGTGGAGACATTCAGTTTGTGGATTGTGTTCACCGTTGCCACATAACATGGAATTAGCTGTGCAGAAATATTTTCAGTTACATAAAGTTAACTCACAACAATGTTCTGCTGCAATGTTAGTGATTCATGGGTTTATTTTTCTAAAAAAAAGCTGTGATCAGTTACTGTGAAGCAAGGAACTGCTTGCTAATCTGAGAGTTGTATGTCTGAAGTTCATTTGACTACCAATTTTATTAGATATGGACTTGCTATAGGCTGTCTGAAAAGTCTCTTAATCATCTGAAAAACATTTGTGCCTCTTCACTTCTGTAATTCTTCTGGCATTTCATAGTGTGACCACTGGAGACAGAAACAATTAGTTGATAATAACGTTACAGAGGTAGTAAATTATAGCCATAAAATTGTTCAGTAGTACATGGTGTATGACCTTAAACTTGATGTTCTGTTTATGTAATTATCCTGCTATATAAAATTGATATGAAAAAATATTATTTTGGAAATATTTCTAAATCCACTGATCATTCATGAAATGCAATTATTCACTGCTTTGAATTCAAACAATTCATTATACAATGCATTACATTTTAAGAATATGTTGGAATAATAGGCTATATTTATTGTATTTATTTGTGTTTAGAAAATCAAGATTTTAAGACTGCAAACACATCCTTTCTAACTGTGTCTGAAACAGCCAGCATTGCCGTTGCTGACTTGTTTAGTTCCCCAATGAAGGTGTTTTTAAAGATGTCAGAGCTGTGGCAAACAGGCTCTAGTATGTCTCCAAAATTAGGACAGAAATTCTGAATACATTGAACTAGAAAATAACGAATACCACTCTCCTAAAGTTCACCAGCAAAACAAAGAGCTAAGAGGACCAAGCACCATATGCTACCCAGAACAGCCCTTATGCTTTACATCTCCAAACATTGCATGATGTGCAATGAAACTGCTGCTCAGGCCCTCAACAGGCACAGGATTAAACACAGTTCATGTTAGGAAACTAAGTAATAATTAGCACATTTCCTAGATGAGGGCAACCCAGACAAGGAGGTCATTCCTCCAGGGAATGGAGAGAATAAAAGGAAATTTGTGGTTACGTGATACAAATGTAAAAAAACCCTACTTTGCACTATATGGCTGGTGTATAATTTTGGAGAGTTGCCCAAAACTGGCACTGGCTGGAGTCCATTTTTTTAAAGCTTCAAGCAACATTGTGAGATAGCAAATTTATTTGATATTGAATTCAGACAGGAGGGGAGAAAAGTGAACTAAGGGCCAGAGAAATTGTAAATAAAAAATAAGTTATACCTATCAATATATTCTGAGAGATCCTACATACAGCTTGTCCTGTGAATTCACTGCACATTCATCCTATGCCCTGAAAAAGTCATTTCACCAGATACTTTGAAAGTACAGGGAGCGTACATTGTGTTTTAGCATGATATATTGCACTGACTAGAGTGTATGCTTGGAGGAAAGAAAATACAATAGCCAGAGCAGAAATGTATTTGTAGTTTTGGCTTATATTGAGGATTTGATTAATTTTGTATTTTTTCTTCGTAGCTAAGTGAAATGGAAGAGGGGAGGATTAACATTGTCCTTTGAAGAGGCACTTTGATTATTTTAGTAAGACCAAGGCTTGCGTTACCATTTTATCAGAGTGTTCGTAAAAAGTGGAAAACAAAACATGGAATCGGTCATCTTCTATGCCTTCCTTCTCCTGAGAGAGCAGCCTCTTAGGAAACTGTAAAGTAGCCATCTAATTGAAATTCAGGAACACCCAGGGCTGGCAAACTAAAGTACTTCAAAACCAGTGTCACCATAAACTGTGCTATTTAAATGTTCAGTAGACCTCCAAAGCTGGCCATCAAGTGTCTAAATCAAACATCAAATATCTTGTTCCTTGGTAACATGAGGGAAGTTTCTGATACTTGCAGAAGACTTATATATGTGACATTTGGTCTTTCCAGATAATGACCTTTTCCACAAGTGACATCCAGCAGTATGATACTGAAAGCCTTACAAAATTATGTTTCATTAACAGAGAATAATTTATTTGGCAGGGGTGACAGGTGCTCCCAGTAACTTGTGTCTAGTTATTAGTCTGCAAGCTGTTTAAAAGTAAACTTGATGATGTGCAAGAAAAAGAAAAGAAAAAAATAAGCCAGAAGCAATCCTACTTAGTCAACTGCTTTCCAACAATTTAATTGTTCCCATAAAAGTATGCCTTACTTTGCTTATCTTCCATCAATCTCTATTTATCTTGCTAAATAAATGAATGGTATAGTTTCTCCATATTTAAATGTCAGGGGCAAAGCAGATTTTAAATCACTTCCTATACCTAAAAGGTCACATGAATTTGAGTTTGACATAATTGAGAGCATCTGACTGAACTATTGAATGATACTTTTTTCATACATGTATACTAAACCTTCAAGCAATAGTGAACAGTTCTTTACACGTTTAAGGATTTTGTGATTGTCCTTCTCACAGAAAACTAACCCAAGGGGCCCTGGTGTTTAAGACACATTTTTCAGTGACAAGGATAGTTAATACATTACCACTAGGCATTAACAGTATTTGGTTTGTATTTCATGAATTTTCTCATCTGAAAAATGTTAGTTTTGTCATCTCATCTATATATTTAAGTGAAGTTGTGGAATATTGTTCACCAAAGTGGGTGTAAACCGTTCTGTTTCCTTCTAAAGGTAGTGCTAGGTCTGGTTACTAGCACTTCAGATAACTTATATTAATGCCATCATATACCATAACAAGAAAACTACACCCTCCTGAAATAAAAAGGTCAGCTTTCTATCTGTAAATATATCAAAATACCCAGGGAAGACCTCAGACTGCAGTTCCCTGTTCTTGTCTGTAGCAGCAGAGACACTGAACAGAAATGCAACCTTCGCCCGTGTTCACAGCCTGCACTACACCCTTTCAGGTGTGAAAAGGTCCATCTAGGGGCTATAGCAATTACTTTGTAAAGTGAACTGTGCCCAAGAAGGTTGGTGAAACTACCTGTAAAAGCAGGACAGGGAGGCTCTTGCAGAAGCAGAGGAGTGACCAGGGACAGCTTCAGAAAGCACTGCTGCTCGAATTCTGCCCTTCCCCATGAAAGCCCTCCACAAAGCCATGTGAGTTATGACAGTGATGTGGGCACGAAGTAGATATTATATTAGTTCCCTTTATGTAGTTAGCTGAAAACTATCTGACTCAAGACAGCTGCCTTGACTGCTTGGACTTAATAGATTCCCTGATCAGGCAGAAAGCTGCAAAGAAAATGAGATTCAGGAACTTGCAGTGGTGCAAGGAGATGTCAGTTGAATATAAGGGATGTGCACAGATAATGTTTTTATGGGACTGACTGTCTCAGGCTTGATCAAAAGCTGCTAATCTTAATACACCTCTTTTCCTTGACTTCAATGAGCTTTGGATTGGGCCCTTTGAGAGCAGATACAAGCTAAAAATATTGCAGTGCCAAGACTGTGTAAAGTTGGTAGAGAAAAATGATCAAATTTATCATTATAATACTCAGCAGTTTGTAAACTCATTAACATTTGCAGAGAAAATGCTGTTTTACCTGTGACCTATAAATTCTGGAAAGCTCGAGAGAATTGCCACTCTGAGAAGTGTTGATGGCAAAGACATTTTGGGGGAAGTAGGATGGAGCCAAGTGGCATAGTTAGTTGAAGTTGCTGTGGGATGCCATGACAAGTCACTGTGCATCCAAACAATTGCTGAGATTGCAGAGTGGGGTTCAGGTTTATGAAATTCTGTGAGAAAGTGGGAGTCAGGTTAGCAAGACAAATTAAAACATTTCATACAGTAGGGTCCATTTATAGCAATAAGAGGGTGGATGATACTAATGTCCCCCATTTCAACTATGCTAAATGTTGTTTCAAACCTGCAAGTACCAAGAGGGAAAAGTATAAACTCTGGGTTAGGTCAGTGATATCAGATGCAAAGGGATCACGTGTAGGCATTAGAAAGAATATTGGAGGGCAAAAAAAGAATATAACAAGCATGAAGCCATTTACAGCCTGAACAGAGAATCGTGAATCTTTAGCTGCAGCAGAACCTTTGGAGAGTCAGCAGCCATTGTCTCATGAGAAAGAGGAACATATGTAGTGCTTGAAATATTTTTATATGGAAAGAGCCTTTCTGTTATTTTTTTTTAAATTGTTATGGGTTTGTCAATATGTCAAGGTTTAAAAATTAATAAAATTAAAGACCACTGCTAGCTTTTTTTTTTTTTAAATTGTAAATCCATATCACTGTGTGTGTAGTGTTTACAGTCCTTTGTCATTAACAACTGTCCATAACCAAAGGAAAAGCTAGAGGGTCTTTTGTATTTTCATGACTTACAACCTAGTTTCTGTATTTTCTTCAATCATGATGTGCTTTGCAGCAGCCTCAAAGCCATGCCAGCCATCCTGGCTCCTCGAGAGTTAAAGCACTACCAAAGCACTGCTTGCAGGTGCTGTTACAAGGACAACCTCAGGGATACCCTGTTCTTCTCCCTTGCCAAAGGGCTGCAGTCCCCGGTGCTCACTGCAGTTCCTAAAGAGCACAGCTAATTGCACCCAAGTTCCTCACCCTTCTCGCCCCAAGCCATGCAGCTGGCCAGCAATGGGCCTGACAGTCCTTCCTGTAGTTTGTATATTGTACATTACCAAAAAATGGCCCATCTCCTGGCCAAGATCAAGCTAAAATATTGTGGAGCAAAGTAAAACTGACAGTTGCCTGCTGGTTGTGTGTGAGCTGTGGGAGACACGTGTAGCCGTGGTTTGCTGCAGTGATTATGTCAACATGGCTTTTGAAGTGCACTTGTGTAGGCAAAATCCAGATACAAGATATCCCAAATTAATGCCAACAGCAAAACTACCACAGATTCACTGTTTGTATTTTGCTGTGTTTGTGCTGCATTTTCTGTAGAACTACAAGTATTAAGGAATCATTTCAGTATCTCTTTAAAAATTAATTAGACCTGTGGTCCATCCTGTAGGTCATTTATTCTCTGTCATTCGGGAATCAGAGTACCTACTGAAAAGTCTAAAAAATCATTTTTCTCTCAGGAGACAAAATATTAATCTGTTTATATCAGGTTGGTAAATGCTGTTAGGAGAAGATCAAGTTCAGGAATATCTCCTAGATATCTCCTAGAATAATTTGGCTAAAGACATGTAAGTTAATCAACCATGCACAGATATTCAGGAAATTAACCGATATCCTGAATACACAGCCATATATGCAAAAGGAAGAGACTTTTAATATCTTTACCTACAGAAAAATATAAAATACAGAAACTAAAATATCTTTGAAAATGTAGCCATGTCTCTCTTAATTTAGCTCTTGGCTTCAGTGCTGAAACTTCCAAACATGCTTGCTGGGGGAAGGGAGAAACAGGAATTTCTGGTGTAGACATTTGTCCAGTAGGAACTAGATGGAACTGCCAGCTTATTACACATGGACCATTGAACACCAAGCAAACACTGCTCTCTCCCTCCTGCACATTTGCAGTGCCTGTGGATTTCCTCATACAGTTACTTATCCTATTAGCTTAAGGAAAAAGCTCTAATTGCATTCACATGAAAGCAAAATCTTCAGTATATGCTCTTTCCTTAGTATTCTTTTTCCTGGTATCAGTTAGGGTTTAACAGAACTCTCAGGATTATAAGCATATTTTACACTTTCTGGTTTGCATTAAAAAAGCAAGTAAAGAAAAAAATTAAACAAGTATTTATTAAGAAAAAAAAGCCTGTCACTAAAATATGATCTTTAGTACAGGAGAACAGCAGAAGTTTGGCTTCACAGCCCACATGCTGATTAGAGGGGCTGCTGAGTAAAATTATAGGACTTGCATATTACAGGGGGCATCTGTACAGATCATCAATCTGATAGAACTAATTTCTCCTTTAAGAGCTCTGAGCCCACAGAGCCCACATGCTGGGAGGTGGTCAGAGAGGGAGGCTGGCCAGTGTGACCGTATTGCTGCCCATCACAGCTCTGCCTGCCCACTTTGCCCCTTTTCTCTCCCACAGCGAGGGATCTTGGATACCACTGAGAACACTTTGGCCCAGAGAGAGGGAAGGGAAAGCAGGGGCACCACCTCACAGACAGCCTGGCTGCCCTCGGTCTGTCACAGAACCAGCTCCCCCAAGGAACAATCCCACCTGAAGTTCCATGGGTTCATAAATTAAACATTTGCTAATAAACAGTCACCCCTGTCTTTAGCAAATCTGACACTACTAAGAAAGCGGGGAACTCATTTCTTTTCAGATTATTAAATGCTCAAAGGATTAGAAATCTAGTGAGAGTTTAGGCTGCAAACTTGCAAACTGGCCACAGTTATACTCAGTAGGACTGTATTTAAACTCTGGGGACCCACATGTGACAAGCATCATGTTCCATTTCCTCACTATCCAGTCCCTTAAGGTTGGGGGTTTTTTTCCCTACAGCAACAGGTTTTTGTCAATGCCTATGTCCACTTCAGCAGAAGGAGT
Source organism: Scytalopus superciliaris (assembly GCA_013400415.1). NCBI lineage: Eukaryota > Metazoa > Chordata > Aves > Passeriformes > Rhinocryptidae > Scytalopus > Scytalopus superciliaris. Next base: position 352,144 of record VXBX01000995.1, read on the forward strand.
TTTTTCATACACTCAGATTTTTGAACCACCAGTGCTAACTAAGCTAATTTCTTTAGTGTCTTGCATAAAAAATAATAAATTCGCCTGGCTAATCGTTTTGCATTTTTTAAATAATTTAATACTCGTATTTGAAGCTTTATAGATATTAGAAAACTTAGGGTTCTCCCCCTAAAATGAGCTCATAGCTAGTATCAATTCTTAGTTCTTTCAAAGGGTTTATTTTAATGACTGTGCTAACCTGGAGCTGCAAGGAAACTGGAAAGTGTTCCCTAGTCAGCAACTGTGATCATGACAAACTGCCAGGATGTTTGTGACCTCTAGAAATCCTTAAGGTTTTGATCAGCACTTCCTTATCCCCAATACCCTGTTGTTTCTGTTTTAAATTACATCTCAATGTCTCCAGAGTGGGTAATAATGTTAATGTAAGTGATACAACAGATTGTTACAAGCATCCTTGGATTATGAGATGGGAATATCTTGATTATGTAAACAATGATGGTGCTTATCGTATTATACTTCTGAAATTATTATAGTATTATGCTGAAACAAATTATACTGTTGCATCTCAAGCATACTTATTTAAGACATAGTGGATGGAATTCAAAGACTGTCAAAGACAATGAAAGACAATACCTGACTTTCCCTGCTTTTGTATCAGGATGAGAATGTTATTGTAACCTTCACATTATGGTGCACTAAATCCTAAGATCAGAAGACACAAATTTCTTGACCTTTCTGTGCCTGTAGAGTTAATAGTTCCCATAATTACAAAGCGTTGTAAATAATGGGTGAAAAGCTTGTGAAAAGAGCATTGTGCCGCTGCTAAAATACCTTTGCTTGCTTCAGAATATGCAGTGAGTTAGTACAGGGAACCTTGTAACTGTAGCCACAGATAATAATAGAAAGTGTATCTCTCAGAAGGAACTTTTTGTTTCTATATTCATATAAAGGTTCTTTCCCTGCTATTATTTAAAGGCAAAGGCAACAGGAAAATGAGGATTGCTTACAGAGTTGAGGGACAAATGCATTATGTTATTCTTCATCTACCCCTCTGATCCAGTGTTAATGCTGCACTGAGAATATAATGTGTCACACATCTTATATATTCCACAGGACATGTGGGGATATATATATTAATATACCTGCTATGTATACTGTGACAGCTTACACACACTTCGTGTGTAAGTGGCCTAAGTTCAGAAATCTGAAGTGGAATGTCATATTGCATTGTAGAACATATAGATTTGCAGTGTCCTGAAGCAATAAGATAAAGTATGTAGGAAAACACAATTATTTGTTTAAAACCTCCACATTTGTTATTCTAAGCCAAGTAGCATAACTTCAAGCTTTTAAAAATTCATAACACACTTGGTGTTGCTAGAGTTGGTGCTGAAGCTGACACAAACATATGCTGTCTTTTCCCATATCACCTTTATAGATCCTTATGCTGCAATGACATTTTAACAGTAAGTTGTTTCCTCCCATGCATTTGTGTTTTCATTGATTTTTTAATTAATGGTGACCTCTAAACAAATACAATTTTTTTTCTGCAAGTTACAGAGCATGACATCAATTTACATACTGGGGATCACTTCCAGAAACTATGTCAGGTATTAGCTATTTCATTTCATCTCTTCTGGCAGTATTTTTCCAGAATACTTGCCTTGCCACTAACTGTGGCATATCTTCATTACAACTGTCAGGCACAGAAAAGCAGAATCACAAACATGAAGGCAAGAAAAGCTTTGATGGGCAAGAAAGAGGATGAGAGAGAGAGAGTGCTGAAAAAATGGCATCATCCACTAGATAGTCCTCAGGGTGTGGAGAATGAGACTTTGCCTGGCCTGTTTTTGAGTCACAGATGGGTAAATCATTAAGTTATTGCTATGGCATATAGGATGAGGTTGGTTTTCAGACTCATTTTTGCTTAATCATTTTCTGATATTATTTAACTGTGGCTTATACAGAAAATTATAATATAGTTATCATCCAAACCTCTACCAAATGAGTTAAGTTAATAGAGTGTCAGAATTCAGTCCAGGTACTTTAATCCGTGGGGGTAATGTCTGTTCTGCAGATAGAGCTCTGTTTGGTGGGCTATGTAGGCTGCTCCAGGTGTTCCACACTACCTAATTCTGAAATTTTGAATCCTTTTTGAAAAAAGAAAATAATCTCTGGAGCATTTTAAATCGAACCCACTCTCTCTGTGTGGTTTCTGACATCTTCTTTATGAAATGAGGCTCTTCATTGTCATCTTCTTTTGACAGCTTCTCTCATCCTGTATATTCAATACATCCACTCTGAGCAAGTTACCTTTTCATGTGGCATTTCTTTATGTTAAGGCTATGCTGATCCTCACTCCTGAATTGGATCTGCCAGGCTTGCTGATATTGTGTCCTGCAGTTTGCCAAACCCTCGTTTGCTGTGCCTGGTAGTGATAACAGTGCACTCCACTTCAGACAGCTGTGGCAGCAGCAATCTGTGCTGGCCAGTTGGATATATCTAAACATAAATATCATAATGTTGTGTTGCTGGAGCACAGCCAGCCCTGCACTGGCTTCTGCAGCACCTTTCTACAATGTGAAGCACAAAGATAATCTGATGCTCAGAGGCATTCAGCGTGCATGCAGTCACACTGAAAAAAGCTCAGGTTTGCTTTCTGTGGACACAGCTCCAGCTGGAAGGCCTCAGTTTCTGACACAGAGTGGGGTCAGGAACTGTTTCAACACCAGAAGAAGCGTGTGCATGTTTTAGTCCTGTGTCCGGTGAACAAAAGCACTCCCTGTCTTAATCAGAGGAAAGTTGGTGACAGTGACAGTTAGAAGCTGTCACTGATATCAAATCCACAAGACAGAGCAAGCAGTCTGCATAGCACTTGCAATTATCTCACATGGGTCAAATCCAGTGAAATCCATGGCTGCAAGTTACTGTGAGAGTATTTCAGGAGGATTCTTCAGATGATGGATCATGACATACTGACTGCCAGGATTCGGTCATGCGTGTGATGTTGGACTATAACATGCATATGTTCTAGTTTTAATTTACTGGGATGATAATCGAGAAAAAATTATTCCTCTTCTGTTAATTCCTTCAAAGCAGAAAAGACTTGTCAGTATCTCTATGTGAAGAGCATTCTTGAAGTTACAGCTCGTGGTCCCCAACCGTCAGGGTGCACTGATCCCGCACTGTACAGGCTGCAGGTAGATGGGGAAAGTTAATCCACTTCTACACACAGAGATTTCCCACAGGGAAATGTGCCCTTAGGACTTCTCCCTTTGTAATTTGCTGGTTTGCCTCTGATTGCTTAACACCGGTGACTTTGCATCCTTGAAGCTGTGCAGTATCTTCTTTCCCAAGAGTGTCGCAAGCCATAAAAGAGGATTAATGCTGCTTTTGAACTCCATTAACTATTGTGAGGATTTTCCACTTGGAAGCTTCTAGCACACACTTAATATCATGTAAAATAGAAATAAGAACAATTAGCAATTAATAAGTCATCTGCCAAGTTTTGAGTTTGTATTTTCCTCTATGATCTGACCTTCTGACATATCCTGACTTCTTTCAGACTTTCCCGGACAATTAATTCAGACACTACAAACCAGGGAGGCATCAACCTGAGAAATAAGTTCTTTGATCCACAGGGAAGAGGATGTGCAATGGATTACTCTGTCCCTCTTTTCTTGTTTTCCTGGCATTCCCAACCTTTGATGACTAGACCTCACTCTTTGATGATCACAGACTCTCAGAGCAGGATCTCAATACTTATTTGATTTATGGATCCAAACTTTGTGCTAACAATGCCCTGTGGCATTTTATTGCACTCAGTAAATAACTCAAGGTTTATTGTTCTTAAAAGAGAACATGGGTAATGTAATTTTTATTTTGTCTGACTATCTGTTAGTCCCTCTAGTAGCTTTTAACTCCTCTGCCCTTTCTGGTGTTATTGAGATCTCAAGGATGAGATGATTCTACAGCTGTTCGGGGAAAAAAGTGACTGAATGGAGATAAAAGGCTGAAGCACAAACCTTACAGCTGTTTGCTTGGTTTGTTCTGCTTGCTGATATACCAGGATGGGGAACTCCAAAAACATCAGAGATCATTATTTTTTGTCCAGACAAACTCAAGTAACACCAGAGGAACCCGAGGTACTGCATATGGGTAAGTGAGACACAGAGGGGCTGGAGGGGAGAGACACAATCCTTCCTCCTCCTGATGGACAAACACGAGAGGTTGTAAAGAGGAAAGGGAAACTTTAGTGTTATTGCAGTGGACAATTTCAGAAGAGTGAAGCACTAAGTTACAGTCACCAGATTTTCATGGCCCACTTGTCTTCCTTTCTAAAAATGTTTGGGTGATTTTGACACTTATAAGACCTGAAAATCTTTCCCCATGCATAGGGCAGATAGGTGATTCACACTTTGCCACATTACTCCAGTTCTGTGTCTCTGGTTCCAGAAACATCCTCATCTATCTCTCTATATTTGTAGAAATGATGGAAAACACATCACCTAGGAAATAAAGTGTAGCTTGCAAATAAATATTTCAAACCAGATTTTCACAAATAAATGTTAATGGCTCTAAAATGCTAGACTATGACGATACAACATCATCATATTATAAAGTGTGTCATTTGTATGTGCCTGCAAAGAACCCTGCAGCACTGCTGTTCTTTTCTCTACTGTAATTTGCTTATTCTGAGAGGAAATAAACCTAATCTATTTGCATAAAGTTATTTAGACCTCTCTGTAAGAGTCATAGGATCACAGTTGGAAAAAAAATTAGTCAGGTAATTTTTGGATGAGTGCATTAAATTATTAATATAATAAACAAATTGTAGAAAGACCTAGCATAACAATATAAATTGTATTTTATATACTTATCCTCTATAATATATCTGCTAAAATGGGGATATTTTCAAAGAAGCATAAATAATTTTATCATTAATATTCTTAAAGATTCAGAAGTTTTTGGTATTTGTTACTGGGTTTGCTACAAACATTTTTATCCAGACTCAGTGTCTGATTCTTTATCACTTCAGTCATACCTTTGCATGGTTTTGCCTTGGCTTCCAAGGTAAAATTTTAGTTTACTGACTTTGTTGCAAAAATTTCTAGACAAAAAACAAATCCCAGATACATACTGGAGAACAAGGAGATGGCTGTTATAAGTGAATTTTGCTATTAGAGCTCTTAAAGAGATCTTTATTCCAGTGAAAAATTTTAGGCAAAAAAACCTTTGCAAATATCTTATCCCTTGAAGGTCTTTAGTGGGGCTAATTATTTCTGAGAGAAACCACTCCTTTTCACAGACCTCTTTTCTTAAGTGCAAGTCCTTCAGCGAGGAGGAAAAACAAGAATCCAAGAAAAATAAGTGTAAAAATGACAGGGAAGAAGTTCTGTAATGTAAATGATTTTGCTTTAAAAATCCTTAGAGAAGTTCATTTAACTAAGCAGAGCATGTACTGGCTCTGACTAGAAACTCAAAACTGTTCTAACCAAAGTGGTGCTCAGGTTTGGCTTTGACAAAGGATAACGAACATTTACTGAAGTACCAATGGCTGTTCAGAAATGAAATTGAGAGTTTAATAGGAGTCTGGATTACTGTAGGAGGGATGCAGTTTTCCAACCCTACAGCTTCGAACCATTATTATAAATATATTCTTTAAACTAGAGTTAGTTATTTGATGAGGTAGAGCAAAGCTATTAGCAAAACAACCACATCTCCTTTTTGGAAGCTGTTTAAAAACACTATCAATAGGCCTTATTCTTTTTAACACTACAGTTCACCTAGTAATCTGCTTCTGAACAACACAAGCACACTGTTTTACTCAGGCCATACTAGCAGGCCACTTAGTGTGCTCTTGGCCAACCACTCCATTGCAAATCCCTCCATGCTTGGAAGGGCCTCCGTGAAACAACTCCACTGTGCTCAGTGCTCTGCTCATGTCACATTCCCCAAAAGTTTCAGACCATTTCCATAAGTGGGAGCTGCCACCTGTGATTGTTTTGGTGCCAGGGCTCCGTGGCTGGGGATTCAGTGTCTGCACAAACCCTCCAAGAGGCCTGTCCTACCCACTGGGCTCAGCCGTGCTTCAGCTACAGCAGCTGTGCTGCCCAAGGGGACGAGCACGCCATGGAGGGAGAGCACAGACAGTTCCCTCCCTCCTGTGTGCCAAGGGCACGGACATTTGCCTTCTTTGCAGACTCCTGAACTTCCCTAAAATCAGAGCAAAATGAAAAGTACATCTAGCTGAAAACTTCTTCTAGCCCCCTGGCTTCTCAAAACACTTCTTAGGAGGGATTGGTTTGGTAAATTCGTAGTTTTCACTGCATTTCCCCTAACTAGCTTGTATTGCTCTTGGCATTTTTCCTTTTCCAGCACAGAACTCTTCAAGCTGTGTCATGTTTTCTTTTGCAAAGCCATAAGATAAACTTCCTGCATGTCCCTTTATCTCTCTCCTTACTCCAGATTAATAACAAAACCACAGTTCCCCTCAATAAGGTATATATGAGGCCCCATATGAGTTGTAGTGCCTCTGGGTAAAACCCTTGAGCCATTAGAGACAACAAATGCCTTACTGTGACTTTTGACTCATCGGATTTTCATGTAATTGGCTCGAACTGGCCATTACTCTGAGCACTGTCCAAATCCTCCGTCTGGTGTGAGGCTCACAGGCTGTGCCTGCCCCCAGCTCAGAATCACACCCACTACCCTTCTGTAAGCCAGGCCTGAAAGCAGTTAGTCTTCAGTGCCCCGGTGATAAATTCAATGCTGTACTTTTCTATTCTGTGCTATTTTCCATGTGTTGTCCAGGCTGGCTGACTGCAGGCTTTCTAAAACAGTCAAATCCAGCACCACCAAACAGTGTCTGTGGTCACAGAGGACCAGCTTGTTACAGGCAGCAGAAGAAGCAGCAATAGGAAGCACGAGGTTTAGCATGCATGGAGAATGTGCTAAGAGAAAACAATAAGGCACTTCAAAAGTGACCAGATTAGCCCTGGAAGGGCAACTGTCTTCATGGGAAAGGCTGGGATGTTTTTTTTCCTGGCTGGTGCTGTAGAGTGTAAAAGGTGAATTAATACAGTGAGAACAAACTTCCCAGGGTAAAAAGCTGATCTGTGTTTGAGGCAGTTTATTGTGGACACTTGCAGCTAAACAAATGTAACCCTACTAATGTCCAGGCTTTGTCATGCACATTCTTTTTAGTCTGTGCTTGTGTGTGTGTGTGTGTGTGTGTGTGTGTATAAATAACTATTTATCAAATGTGCCTTTCCTTTAATTGGTAAAGAGTGGATTGCAAAAGGCAATTGGATTACTTTGGATTATGTTACAAATTCATTATGGATACAGAAGTTAGAGCCTTAAGCTTGGGTGCACGGATATGTTACTTAAATGTATAAGCTCAAATCAAAATTATGTTACTGAAGGGATCTTAAAAGCTGTTTGGACGTGATAACTAAAAATGAAAGATTAAATTAAGATCCACATTGTAATCATCTAGGAGTGATTATCAAGGTAGTCTTGTATCGTGGTTCCAGAGATTTCTTTCCAACTACTTTTTTCTATTATAAAACTTTTTTTAAAAAGTTATTTCATAAATATTAAACACACTTAGATCCCTTCTTGACTTTATCTTATGATAATAAAATTGGAATCAGAGCCAATGTGTACATTTCAAGGAAAGTTATGATGTAAAGCAGAGAACACAGAACAAAGTACTGAAAATCATTTATGATTGAAAGTGTAGATTGAAGTTTTCCAAATCTGTCTCTGAATAGCATCTCACAACTGCCTGGTAATGCTGGGATGTGTATTCATAAGCTTTGTAATGTATGCAGTCAACCTCTTCTACTTCATTTTGTAACCACTGCACTGATTCTGCTTGGCAAAGTTCATAGGACTGATTGAAAAATTAAGAGTAAAATGATTTTACAGAACGTTAAATTTCTGATAAGAGCATTTTAACATCTAAAATACAGTATTATAAAAGTTTTGCACAGCCAGAGTGACAAGAATTTGTAGTTTTATCTGTGGATATGCCAGTTTACAATAGTTAACACTTGCACTTCAATGCCTGGACAGAAACTGGCATATGAGTCAATTTATGTTTTTATCATTTTTGTTACAAATCTATGACTTTTGAGACAAAATATGAGGGTGAGAGATCAAGATTTAGAGAGATGATTAAGTTGTAAGTCAACAGTTAAAACTGATGTTGTTTTGGCATGGAAAAGGCAAGTGTAGTTTGTGTGAGGGTGCTGGCAAAGCAACAGGGAAAGCAAAAGGCACTTTTTGTTTGTCTTTCAGTGAAACGACCCTTGTCATATTAAAAAAATAAGATTTATCAGTCTCTAGTCTTCTTCATTTTAAAGAGCACAAATCTGGCAGAATATAATCATAAACAGGTTGTGTTGTTGGATTGTTGGGTTTTTACAAAACTTGATTCCCCTTAGTTTGGCATTGTTTTCTATACCAGATTTTTACATCAAGAATGCCAGCAAGATGCAAGATGAAGCCCTGATGACTGATGTTGCTGCCAGTTGTGGTTAAGAGTGGAATAACTGGAAGTTATTCAACACTGAGCACACTATTATTCAGCATGCCTGTCCAAAGACAAAACAGAATTTTAGATATTAAATTGAGTAGTAGGTGATAGGAACAGCACCTCATTTAATGAGTAGAATTTAGATGGTAAAGTGAAAGTGGAATCACAAGGGAAACACATCACTGTTTTCCAAAGATATTGAACTTTTCATCTTGTAGATGGTAAATACATCCCTGTACTATTGGGCAACATTTCAAAGGACTAATCTGCACCCCAATGACAGCAAAATGAGTCTCATCCTTTATATGTGCTTTTCCACTCTGCTGTTGTGTGACTCAAAGCTGCCTATATAATAGTCTAGTACAGCAATGCTCTCTTCTGTCATGCCAATATTTTTATTTAATTAAATAATCGTTCAGCCTTTTAAACTACAGTATAAAATATAAAAACATATTCTTAATATTTTTATTATCATAATGTTAATTCTTGCCACTAAAGGATAATGTCAGTGATTAACTGTATTTCACCCAAAGACACTTTACATTGATGAGTATGTTTATTAAGATATGTCAAATTTCTCTGAATTAAAAGCTGAATAGAAGTAAATGATAGGATGCAAGGCAGTAATCTAATCTAATTGTTCTTATTGTACAATAAATGAAGAAAGATAGAGCAAAAACTTCATTGTTCAGTTCTAATGGAAATGGTTATATAAGCAGAGCTTATGAAAACCTACCCAGTGTGGTTCAAAACTAAAACTGCAGGTAGGATCCATAACAACCTCATGGAGCTTCCAGTAAAATTGTATCTAACAAGAAGTGTTTTAGAATAAAGAAGAGGCCCACTCAGTGTACACAGTGATGCTAAGTTCACAGCCTCATTTGGTTACAGAGCCAGGGTGCAACCCCTCAGTGCTTGTTCGTGCAAAATTTTGTGTTTACTATGGCTTTTGCTTTTCTATTTTATTTCATTTGCCGGATTAAGCCAACAGGATGATTCCAAAGGCATGGAATTGACTGTGTGGTAGAAGCATTGCTAGAGTTCTGAGGTGTTACACTTAGCGAAGACTTGTGTAGTTACAAATAAAAATAGTAGGTATAAAAATCATATCATGTATGATATATAGTAACATTTTCAAAATCATCCTTTTTAAAAAAAACTAATTGATGAAAGGCTCCAACAGTCAATGACAAAAAAGGTATTTCATTTGCTTTACTTTTGGTCTTTCCTAAACAAACCCAGAGGTTCCCATTCTCGGGGAATACATTCATTGGTGTTTCAAGAAGTTTCAGAGCGTCTTCTCCTAAATCAGCATCATGCATCTGAATTAGAACCTGAATGTAAATTAAAACCTTTTTATATTAATGATTGTGAGGTTAAACACACATTCAGAGCTGATTAAGCATTACCGTCTTAGAGAGACTGAGTTGCAAGAGGAATGCATTTTCAGATTGTAAATTTATATGGGAAATTTGGGTTCCAGCATGGAAGCTTTGTATGTCTGGAATGTACTGCTATGGCTATAGTTACATTAACAAAAATTTTATCACCAATCTGATAATGCTTTGAAGTTCTACTTGTAGCATGATTTCAGTTAAGTGACTATCTAGACATTAATTTAAAGGGCTTTGAAAAGTTGTCTCAAGATAGCTGTGACAAAGCAGCTTGCAGCTTTTAACCTCAAACAGAAGTTGTATTTAAAAAGTACAATATTTATTTTGACATGGCTGGTGATAGTAGTCTGGGCTTTTTCTTGGATGAATAATTTGCAAAATGTATAATTTAAATGTGGACTTCGTCCTCCTTGTGGTATATTACAACCAGAATGCCATAAGTAGCTGTCTCCCAGGGTTAACTGAAAGCTAAACCTGTGTTTAGCTCAGGTATTTAATCTGAATGACCAGATTTTTAAATCAGTGTTAAGGTGCTTGCTGTATAGGCCCCAGAAAGCCCAGTGAAATGAGGTTTTGCACACTGGCAGTGGAGTCTGAGGCTTTAAATGGGCGCCGGTTCCCAATAGCCTGTGGCTGCAGGCCCTGCCTCTGTCACAGCACTGCGGCTCCCTGGGAACGAAGGACAGCCTCAGTTAAGCTGGACATTTCATTCTCCCTCATCCATCACTGTCTCAGAGCCCTCCATCAGCAGCACTGCCTCACTCCTTCTGTCATTCTGCTAAAACTAGCTTTTTCTTGGCTGAAAACTTATTAGTGTTGTCCATCTTTCCCCTCATAAAACACGCCGGAGCCCTGTCTGTGCGGCTCAGCTTCCCTGTCTCTGTGCTGTCCTTCTGAGTGAGCAGAGGAGCAGCCAACTAAAGTTTATGAAGAATACAGTGCAACTCCTCTTTGCCAGACCTGTGCATACACTAGGCCTGGAAAAAGCATTTTTACTGCAATCAAACAACCGAAATACCAACAAGGCCAAACAGTTATTTGCCCAGTCCATTGGATTTTCGAGGCCTCTGCCCAAACAAGGGTTTTGATGGAGTTTCAAGGCACAGTCTCAACAACTAATTGTTCAATTAATTGTCCAACAGTTGCTGTGTGAGCAAATGTTATCACATTTGATAGACTTCAAGAGCTTTGCATTTTGAACAACAGTACTTCTCTTTACTAAAGTTTCGTAATCAGCCTCTATGCTTGTTTCCAATGAGCAACAGTAGGAAGTACATTTAGGCAATGCAACACAATGCATCATCCAATATAAACATGTTTAGGCACGTCAAACATAAAAACAATTAGTTTTCCAAAGACAACAATTAAAAAAGCATATTCACTGGGGAATGAGGGAGACCACAAAAAATTATTGCAAATTCTAACTGTTTTCACAGTGTCAAATTAGTGGCTGTTCCTCTCACTGGGAAACAGGCTGGGCTTCTACTTACTGAAATAAATGGGAAACAAGCACAGGAAAATGCCACACAGAAGGCTTATTCTAACACACAAGAACTTCAAATACCCTCCTATTTAAATGCCTACCATCTCAACACAGAAATAAAGAAAAAACAAAAGTTAACTTATCATAAGGCACCAGTTACAGAAATGTCTTAGTTTTGTTTCCAGCATTAGCATTTGTTGTGAGTCTGTATCCAGGACAACTGACAATCAAAAGCAGCAGCAAACACATTGCTGCATATATTAAAAAGAAAAGTCATTTTAATCACATGTGCTACAAATCATTGGCCAGTACTAAAATTGGCCGTTTGACACAGTGCAACACTTCCTTCTTTGAGTGATGTGTTTAAAATCCACTTTTTTTCCCCAAGTTAAAATCAAAATAAATAAATAATTCATATATGTCAAACTAACTAAAAGGGAGCATATTTCATCTTAAAACCTCCTTAATCTATAATTGGCTTCCCTTTAAAGTCACCTTTATCTTGGGAGTCTGCATAAATTGTTCAAATTCACTAGTGCAAGACTCGTTATTGAGAAAGAGTAACAGAGCTTTTACTGATCATTAGGAAAAGTGCCTGTGGATTGCACTCACTTAAGTACTTTTTCTCTGTGCTATCATAGATCATGAATCAGAAATAATAGCAGTAATCACGTTTCAGAAATGAGGATGAAGCTACAAAGCCTCCTAACTCCCACTACACCAGAGTTATAATCCCAACAAGTTAAATAAATCCCTTACTTCTAACACAATAACTAGCAAAAAAAAA